>CM038142.1:55126413-55685240 GCA_021437245.1 Aegilops speltoides
GCCTGTTTGTTTCATAAGTCCTAGGACTTTTTTAAGTCCCAACTTATAAGTCATAAGTCTCTACCTGTTTGTTTACAGGGACTTATAAGTCCCGAGTCCCTACTGTTTGTTTACTGAGGACTTATAAGTCCATGTTGCACCGCCGCAACGAGGCTCGGAGAGGGCTGTCCGTGATTGGAGGCACCGCTTAACGAATCGAGGCGAATCTAACCGAGGCGGGCGGCGACGGGCGGCAACGCATGAGAGCGGGCGGCGACGGGCGGCGACGGGCGAGAGGCGGGCGGCGACGGCGGCGAACCGAGGCGGGCCGGGCGACGGGCGAGAGGCGGGCGGCGATGAAATGCGAATCGAGGCGAGGCGTCGACGGCGGAGGCGGGCGGGCGACGGACGCGGGGACGAGCTTGGAGCGAATAAGTCCCAATAAGCTCCTCCCTGAGAGTCTTATTTGATAAGTCTCAAATCACCACAATAAGTCTCAATAAGTTCCTTGTGTTTGGTTTAGGTGGGACTTATAGGGACTTTTTTAAGTCCCTAAACCAATAAGTCCCTGGAAACAAACACCAGACATTTCTGCCAGGTTCAATCATTGCTACTTCCATACGGTATGAGCGGGGAGTGAAGAGGTGAAAGAGACGCAGACGGCGACGCGGCCCTTCACAAAATCCTATAAAAACACAGCTACTACTGGCTTCCACCATGATTGCGTCAGTGAACTCGTTTTTTGCTTCGGTTGGTAGAAAACGGAAGGGAGCCCAGCCGCAGCGGAAAACGATGGAGCCGCGAAAACAACCGCGGGCAGGGCCTCCATGTGCGCGCGCACGGGATGCCATTCGGCGCCGTGCCTGCGCGCGCGCAGGGCAGGGCAAAGGGCAGCGCGCGTGCACGCGAAAGGCGGTGAAAAGAGGGCCGGGGGCCGGGCAACGGCGGCCAACCAGGCGCGCGCGCGCGCGGCAAAAGCCGGGCCAAAAGCCCCCGTGCATTCCCCCCATGGTCGTCGCTTCTTTTCGCGCCATATCACCCCTCATCCGTGGGCATCAGCGCCAATCACACTTGGCCTTCGGCTTTCCCCTACCCGACGACCAATCACGCCAGGCGCTCCCGGCTCTCGCCGCGGCCTTGCCAAGGGACGATGATCGATCACCCGCGCGACCGGCGTCGCGATCGGCCGGGAGACCGACCCGCACGGTCGCGTGTTAATCCGATCGGGGTAGGAGCACGTAACACGAGCTGACGCGGCAGCAGCAGGGGGGACAGACAGCGCCCGTCGCGCGCCCAACAACAAGCAAACAGAACAGGTGGGCCCGCCGCCGGAAAGTGACGTGGAAATTGCGGTTTATCCCCATCATTTTTTTCTTCCACGTATGCTCCATTATTCGAACGAGCATCATGAGAGAGTATTTTACGCTCGAAATTTTGGGTTTGATCCGTAGCCAGTGGAGGCCGAGGGAGGAGGAAGGAAAGCGACGGCGAGGGAGGATGACGGGGAGCGCGCTCGCTCGCCCGACGCCCCGATATGCACGCTCCGCTCCGTGCGGCTCGTCCCAGAAAAAGCTACTCGTTCGTTCGCAGAACCAAAAAATTTGGCGTTAATTAGGGCCACTAATATTAACTAGAGAACAATAATCATCTGGAGCAGCAAAAGGAGAAGAATAATCGAGTTTGCACAACAGTGGGGCAAGCGACAAGGATCTGGGAGTAAACAAACGCAGCGAAGCGACTGAAAGGCGAGCGAGGCTAGTAGCTTTAGCTCGGCTACGGGCATCAAACGGAGGAAAGGAGTATAAAAATGCCGGGCCGGGCCGGGCGCCATTCTTATCGCGAAAGGCCGCCGCAGCGGCAGCAGCAGCAGCGCAGCGAGGGAGCAGCGGCGACGAGGCAAAGGACAAAGCGGGGCGGGACGGCGACCGGAGTGGGCGCCGCCGCGTGGGCCGCTGGGCCCCGGTCCGGTCATCACCCCAGATCGCGGCCATTCCAGTCAATCACAGATCCACCCCGGCCACGTAGCGGTGACAGTAAAAACGAAAATTCACAGCACAGTACTACGGTTTTTTACCGCCGGATTGATTGGGGTCCCTATCCATCCGTTCGGAGGGAGAGCACAGGAGGAATGCAGAGAAAAGAAAGGGGGGGAAAGAGGCGGTGACAGAGGCGGTGGATCGAGTTTTTATAAATGGGGGCCACGGAGATCCAGATCTATCTATCCTCCCTCCTGAGACGACGAGCGAGCGGGGAAAAACATCACAGCAGCAGCGGCAGATAAAAAC
The DNA here is from genome assembly GCA_021437245.1 of Aegilops speltoides. NCBI lineage: Eukaryota > Viridiplantae > Streptophyta > Magnoliopsida > Poales > Poaceae > Aegilops > Aegilops speltoides. The sequence continues at coordinate 55,128,678 of CM038142.1, forward strand.
ACCGCAGGACAGGCGCGTTTTGCGGAGACCCCCTCGTGGGTTTTTGACAATCGCCGGCGGCTCCCTCGTCCTCTCGTCTCGTCTCCTCCCGGGAAAAGGGACGGCGGGCGGCCAGCTTATACATAGGGAGATTGGGATACAGCGCGAGGGGGACGGAAGGGAAGGGAAGGGAAGGTGCGCACCACCCTCGTGCTGCCGCTGCCGCAACTAGTATAGCTCGCTAGCTAACCCTCGCCACCAACGAGCTCTGGGGATTCATGGAGGACGGGAGCTCGAGCTCGCTCTCTAGCTAGTGGTTCGTTGTGCTGTGCGACGAAGGAGGACGGGAGGGTGGAGGAGGGAGGAAGGGGTGTGAGGTTGTTTGCAAGCTAGGGTTGGTTGGGTTGGGCGAGCTTGGTCGATCGGCATGGACGCCTACGAGGCGACCAAGGTGGTGTTCGCGCGGATCCAGGGGCTGGACCCGGACCACGCGGCCAAGATCATGGGCCTGCTGCTCATCCAGGACCACGGCGAGAAGGAGATGATACGCCTCGCCTTCGGCCCGGAGGCGCTGCTGCTCGCCGTCATGGCCAAGGCGCGCAAGGACCTCGGCCTGCTCCCGGGGTCGGGGCCGGGCACGCCCACCTCCGCCGGCCACTCGCCCTTCATGCTCTCGCGCCAGAACTCCGGCCGCGGCGGCGGAGGCGGAGGAGGCACGGCGCCCTCGCCGCTCTCGGTCTCGTCGCCCTCCTCGTGGGCCCCGCCGCCGGTGTTCTCCAGGAGCAACAGCGTCAGCAATGGCGCCGCGGAGGAGATGGCGGGCGTCGGGGAGGAGCAGCTGATGAGCCCGGCCAACGGCGGCGGGGGCCCGCAGTCGCCCTTCTTCGGCGGGGACTCCTCGCTGATCCTCGACGAGCTCCACCTGCAGGACCAGCTCGCGTTCCTCAGCGAGGGCGGCATGGGCGGCGGGGGAGGGCGTCAGCTCCCGCTCTTCGACAGCGGCGAGTGCCGAAGCCCCAGCGGCGGCGACGGCGGGCTCTTCCCGTACGGCGCCGGGTGGGCCAACGGCGGGCCCGGGCACCGCAGGAGCGCGTCGGTCAGCGAGCTCTGCTTCGGGGGCGGCGACGGCCTCGGCTGGAAGCCCTGCCTCTACTACGCGCGCGGGTACTGCAAAAACGGGAGCGCCTGCCGGTTCGTGCACGGCGGCCTCCCCGACGACCTCGCCGGCGCCAAGATGGACCAGGCCGCCGTGGAGCAGCAGTGCCAGGACTTCCTCCTCCGCTCCAAGTCCCAGCGCCTGGCCGCCGCCGCGGGCTTCGCCTACTCCCCCACCGGCTCCCTCCCTGGCTCCCCCTCCGCGGCGAGCAAGTGCCTGAGCTTACTCCTGCAGCAGCAGCAGCAGCAAAACGAGGGCCAGAGGTAAAATACCCACCACCCTCGCCACCGACGAGCTCCTCGCTCTCGTTTCTACCGGCCGGCTGCTCACCGGTTGCTCTCCGATTCGCAGGGCGGCGGCCGCGGCTGCCGCAGCAGCGCTGATGCTGGGCGGCGACGAGGCGCACAAGTTCATGAACCGCCCCCGTCTCGACCGCGGCGACTTCGCGAGCATGATGAACCCGGGGTCCCGGCAGATTTACCTCACCTTCCCGGCGGACAGCACCTTCCGCGAGGAGGACGTCTCCAACTACTTCAGGTACCTCACCGTGCTCGCTCGCACACCACAATTCTAGCTCCGGCTGGAGGTCTCGCCGGGATTAACCGTGCTCTTCCTCCGAACCGCAGCATCTACGGGCCAGTCCACGACGTGCGCATCCCCTACCAGCAGAAGCGCATGTTCGGGTTCGTCACCTTCGTCTACCCGGAGACGGTGAAGCTGATCCTGGCCAAGGGCAACCCGCACTTCATCTGCGACGCCCGCGTGCTCGTCAAGCCCTACAAGGAGAAGGGCAAGGTCCCCGACAAGTTCAGGCAAGCCCACGGCGACCTTTGCCCCTTGCTTCCGGCAGCAGTAACTAACCAAGACATCCCCATGACCATTTATTTCCGCTGTTGCTCGGCAGGAAGCAGCAGGGCGAGAGAGTCGACTTCTCCGGCTGCGGGTCTCCCACCGGGCTGGACGCCAGAGACCCATTTGATCTGCACCAGATTGTTGGTTCGTCATTGTTGCAACTTCCATATCTGTTGATTGTTCATGTTCATATGCATGATGAGTGAGTGTGTGCTGAGCTGAGATTCTTGTGTTGGGTTGGGTTCCAGGTGCGAGGATGCTGCAGCACTCGAACAGCGCCAACGAGATGCTGCTGAGGAGGAAGCTGGAGGAGCAGCAGCAGGCGGTGGAGCTGCAGCAGGCGATCGAGCTCCAGAGCCGGCGCCTCATGGGGCTGCAGCTGCTCGACCTCAAGACCCGCTCCGCCGCCGCCGCCGCGCCGACCCCCATCGGGAAGCCGTTCAGCCCCACCCACACGACTGCCGCTACCCCGACCCTCGAGTCGCCGCCCGATTCCGGTATTACTTGTGTGTGCCCAACAGAGAACAGCTTAGTATTACCTGGCCAGAACAGATGCAGGTGTTGCTCACAATTGCTGTGCTGATCTTGTGTTGACAGGGGAGCAAGGCAATGGCTGCGGCTTCCTTTTTCCTCACAAGAATGCGGTCAACGGAGCTGATAAGGATGAAACCTCAGGCGATTCCACCACCAGCCCTAACACTGACAGCGACCAAAGGTGGAATTTAACGCTAAACAAATCACCATCATCATCACCATTTGTTCCTTTCATCACACTTAGCTTTCGTCCAGCAGTGCTGGGAAGTCAGCATTTCACCAAACTGATCCTTTAGCCTCTTGTGCTGATCTAATCTGCAGCGCCGAGCATAACCTGCCGGACAGCCCGTTCGCGTCGCCGACCAAGTCGGGGGCCTTTGCCCGTGATCCTTTCGCCCCTACCGAGTCGGAGATCGCCGCCGCCGCCTCGACCGGTTGCAACGCCGCCTACAACGGCGGCATCAACAGCAATGGTGCCAGGAACGGCGGCATTAACCACCATCTCCTACCTCCAGCATTGGACATACCCTCACCAAAACCTTACTTCTTCCCCATGTCCAGGTGTGCTTGACACCATCTCCATGTCCCATGCATAGTTCCATTTACTATTGCAAATTTGCATGATTGGTTTGCTGAAGGTATCATGGATGCAGGCTGTCCTCCGATCACGGCGCGGTCGGGATGTAAAGCAGCGCTGAATGGAAGTGAGTGATACTACTGCCTAATCATAGTAAGCATCCCCCTCTCTTTTTACAGCCCATCAACACCTTGCTCCCCAGTAAAATCATGCCATGCCTTTTTCACTTATTGGAATGATGGTGTCTTAACCTTGGATCCTTCTGTGTGTTTTGCCTTGTCTATGTCGTGCAGGAATACTAGCAGCAAAGAAAAAGGAATAGTGCAACATAGGAAAAAAAAAGAGTGAAGAAGTTGCAGCATAGTTTTAGTTTCAGCAGCCCCCCTTTTTTTACCTTCTTTCCCTTCACCTCTCCTCAAGCTGATGGTAGCACCAGCTTATTCAGACCACAAGAGGCGAAGGGCAAAAAATACTCCTACTACCAGCAACCCCAAGGCTTTAAAAACAGAGTGTCAGATACGTTAGGGCCCCTCCTATTATTACCATTACCATATGCATTAGTTACTGTTAGTTGATTACTCCTGCTACTACTAGTAGTACCACCACCAACAACCAATACTACCACCACCACCAACCCCCCCATTGATGTGCCACCAAGCTCCTGGCAAGGCAAGCCAGGCCACCGCCAATATAATAGCCACTAGTAGTAGTAGTTCTCATGTAATAGTAGCACATTAGGTGTGATGTTTAGCCAAAAAGTACAGAGGAATACTACCACAATGTATGACATACACTAGTGCTCTGCTCGCTGTATTGCAAGACAGTGCAACAAGATACGGAAGTCACGGACAGGCAGGGAGGCATAGCTAGCTAGTTTGTGTTGGTGTTTACGTATGTATAATTTCACTGGATGAATGAAGATATTGAACAGGTCCGCCAGGTCTCGGTGCTGTGGGCGTGTGTCGTGTCAGGGTGTGGGGTGGACCACTCACTCACTGACCTGCCCGTGCAGCAGCTGCGGTAGGGCGCAGTGTCAGCGTTGGCCGTGGATCATGGTCCCTTCTTGCTCGGCAGCACATTCAGAGGCTATTTTCTTCTTCTTGATTTTTACTTTCTCCTTCCCGTTTGTCCTGTTGAATCTACAATGCGAGTTCGGTCTGTGCCGTTGCTTTCCGGCATTGTAGCAACGCATTGCCGGACGGGGACAGCGACGAGATGGAACGGAGCCACGGAGGGGGCATGCTTTTCTCGCGACGCGTAAAAAAAACGACGGATGCCCACGCCGTCCGCGTCCGGAGATCGGAAGGATGAAACGGATACGAGTGCGACGTCGGGATTATTATCATCGCCCGGAACAGAAAAACCGAGCGCTTGAAAAGAAAAGGCGATGCCGGTAGTCACGATTATTCCCCTCCTTGGTGATGAGATTAGATTAGATTAGATTAGACTGCTGGTGGCGATTACGTACGGCTGCTAATCATGTCAGCAGCCAAAACGAATTCGTCCGGGTGTAATCAGTAGGGAGGAGGACGACGAGGCTGGTTGCTTTTGGGGACGGGATGGTGGTGGTGGTGCGATCCCGGCGGCGTCGCTCTCCGGAGGCGGAAAGGCGCCGCGCCGTGGCCGGATTGGAGGCTGGGAGTGGCTCCAGATGTCTGGGCGCCGGATGCTTTCTTTTCTAATGACGGGTGATTAGGGTAAGTGCTTGCCGTTTTCAGGTGCTTTGGCTCCGAGATTAAAGCTGCTAATCACCCGGAATAATTGCCGTTATGATAATGCCTCCTATGGGCTATGGCTACGGCCATGCATTTTTGCTTTTTGGGGGGGTCTACGGCTATGTATTTTCTCCAAGCAAAAGTGGGGGTTTCTAAAAAATGATGGAACAACTTCTTTGTGTAAAGAATTCAGACCTATTACAAGTTCATCAAAAATAGTACGAATCATCTCAAACACGGTAAAAAAAAAATACATCAAGCTTCCTAAGATCACCAAACAATCTTCGAAACAAGAGCCGTCAATGCGCCACCACTTATCATTTACTGGATCCGGCCTGTCCTTGTCGATGATAACCAGAAAGTCTCAGCTCATGTGTCCTCGAAGAACCAGTGCTCAGGTGTCACATTTGTCACCTTTGAGCCAATGAATCACCGAAGAGCCTCACAAAGTCTTAACCTTTTCGCTCCAAGGAGCCAGTAGGAATCTACACGGAACCTACGTCAAACTCGTCCTAACGAACAAACTCGACAAGGATTGAAACCTAGAAAGCCGATCTTAAGATGAAGCGTCATCACCCGATCGAGCGCCATCTATACGAGGACTAAATCTCTAACCTATCTACTAGCCATAGAGACACACCAAAAATCCTCTCCCTGCCATTGACGGCCCCAACGGCTGAAAGAAGGGAGGCGAATCCATGAACTCACTGGGGGTAATCGAGGGTAGAAAGACCATGCCATAGCTGTTGCGCACCTGTGAGGGGAAAGAAAACCATAACAGAAAATAATTGAACCTCATAGCAGCAACAATGAGAGACATGTGCGAATGGAGCCTATCTCATATGGCTAGGTTCTTTGTGATGGAAACTCCCATGAGAGTTCAAGTCCTTGACTAGATATTGGTGCTCGAATTTTGTCTAGATTTATTTCAGTCTTTCCGGCGATGTTCGTTCAGTGCGAGGAGATGCTACTGTCGACTATGAAGGCGTTTGTAGTGACTTTATTAATCTCAACATGATGTGTCGGTTCTCGGAGGTGCATGTTTTAAAATGAAAGGGTTCCCACCAGCCCACCTTATTAAGCCAAGGCTAAAGCATAGCAGACAGACTATTTAACACCTCTCGGTGATAACCAAAGTAGCTGCCACAAACCAAACACCACAGGATTCAAACGCTGCCCTATTACATTTTTCCTTGCAAAACAAGAGAGAAGTGCAAAGAGAAAGTTTCAGTTGAGCACACAAAACAGCACTCTCCCTGTTCAAATCGGGCATGCCATGCTATCCTAAGCAATTCCCCTCTTCAATGATCCAAAATCCTTAAGCACCCTGGACGTATGAATACTGAATTTTGCACTGCCTGATCATAGCTGCCAGCCTCCCACCATCCATGTTGTAATTCTTGGAGGTGCTCGTATGTATGACCGTATGCGTGTATACAGTGTTAGAAAAAACAACGAGGGATCTGTCACGAAGAGTCAGACAAGGCGGGTAGATCAGTGCATGCAAATGTTAAGGCAAAAAACGACAAAATTAACCTATGGACAAAATGAATTCAAAAACTGAACTGCTTTAAAAAAAATCCGCTCAGCTAACCCTTTTGTGTGGCGTCCGACGTCAAGGCGCCACACTCTACTGTGCAACGCCTAGCTATCTGGCGTTGCACGTCTGGCTACCGTGGCACCCCCAGGGCCTGCACCGAGCAGTGCAGCGCCTGAGAGCTAGGCGCCACACATGTTATGTGCAGCGCCTAGCTCTTAGGCGCTGCACGTCCTCTTAGTAGTTGGTAGGCTGGCCCCCCTCCCCCCACACATCCCCAACCCCACCCCACCCGTGATTTTCCCCCTCTCCCCTCTCCCCCCTTTCGAATCCTTCTCCAAATCTTCCAAAATTGAAGATTTTGTCCGTGGATTTTGAACTCAATCCCTTCCTCAAGGTAATCTCCTCTGATCCCCTTGTTTTGATCCAAAAAATGCTAACATTTACTCATTTGTTGCTAGTTTCGGGAAACCCAAGTTTTTTATGGATCTTGAAATTTGTATGGACATATGAGATGTTTATTTGCCAATTTCCTAGGATTAGGGTTGTTACTATGTTAGGTTATTGTTATGGGTGTTGTTATGTTGGTGCTAGGGTTAGGCTTGTTAGTATGTTAGGGTTAGGGTTATGGGTGTTGTTATGTTGGGGCTAGGGTTAGTGTTAGGGTTGCTAGTATGTGAGGGTTGTGTTTATGGTCATTGTTAAGTGGGGGTTAGGGTTATTGTTGTTTATGAAAGATATGTTACGTTTTGTTATTTTAATGCTTATAGAGATGGGACGAACATGTGCGTATGTTCATCATGTGGACAGAGACCCCTTTTTAAAAGGCAACATTGAGCCGGACCCGGATGAGCTTGACATGGTGTTTCATAGTAGTCCTAGCTATGCCGAGGTCTTGGAACAAGTGATGTCGTCGAGTTTGAGGGAAGGCATAATGTTGGTTTCGGAATGCACATCCGTTGGAAGACCATGTGTGTTGATGTATGCTACACAACTTGTTCTTGTAGACTCGTGTTGGGCCTCCAAGCGCAGAGTTCTATAGGACGCTAGCAAATTTCCCTCAAGTGGATGACCTAAGATTTATCAATCTGTGGGAGGTGTAGGATTAAGATGGGCTCTCTCAAACAACTCTGCAACCAAATAATAGAAAGTCTCCTGTGTCCCCGACACATCAAGTACAATGGTAAATTGTATAGGTTTACTAGTTCGGCGTAGAGATGGTGATACAAGTGTAGTAATGATAGTAGATATTGATTTTTGTAATAGTAAGATTAAAAAATCAAGGTAGCAAGTAACAAATGGGAGAACAATAGTGGAAACCTAGGTCCGTACTTTAGTGCAATCTCTCAACAAGGCATGGGGTCCCGATTTTATGGCGTCGGTTTCACACGAAGATGGGTCTCAGGGGGGCAACTAACCACCAGGGCGCGCCAGAGGGGGGTGGAATTGTATTTATTTCCTTATTTCATGATAAATGTTTATTATTCATGCTAGAATTGTATTAACCGGAAACATAATACATGTGTGAATACATAGACAAACATAGTGCCACTAGTATGCCTCTACTTGACTAGCTTGTTAATCAAAGACGGTTAAGTTTCCTAACCATAGACATGAGTTGTCATTTGATTAACGGGATCACATCATTAGCAGAATGATGTGATTGACTTGACCCATTCCGTTAGCTTAGCACTTGATCGTGTAGTATGTTGCTATTGCTTTCTTCATGACTTATACATGTTCCTATAACTATGAGATTATGCAACTCCCGTTTACCGGAGGAACACTTTGTGTGCTACCAAATGTCACAACGTAACTGGGTGATTATAAAGGTGCTCTACAGGTGTCTCCGAAGGTACTTGTTGGGTTGGCGTATTTCAAGATTAGGATTTGTCACTCCGATTGTCGGAGAGGTATCTCTGGGCCCACTCGGTAATGCACATCACTATAAGCCTTGCAAGCAATGTTGCTAATGAGTTAGTTGCGGAATGATGCATTACGTAATGAGTAAAGAGACTTGCCGGTAACGAGATTGAACTAGGTATTGAGATACCGATGGTCGAATCTCGGGCAAGTAACATACCGATGACAAAGGGAACAACGTATGTTGTTATGCGGTTTGACCGATAAAGATCTTTGTAGAATATGTGGGAGCCAATATGAGCATCCAGGTTCCGCTATTGGTTATTGACTGGAGACGTGTCTCGGTCATGTCTACATAGTTCTCGAACCCGTAGGGTCTGCACGCTTAAAGTTAGATGACGCTTATATTATGAGTTTATGTGTTTTGATGTCCGACGGTAGTTTGGAGTCCTGGATGTGATCACGGACATGACGAGGAGTCTCGAAATGGTCGAGACATGAAGATTGATATATTGGATGACTATATTCGAACACCGGAATGGTTCCGGGGGTTATCGGATATATACCAGAGTACTGGGGGTTACCGCCCCCTCGGAGGTTAATGGGCCTCATGGGCCCAAGTGATGGAAGAGGAGAGGCGGCCAAGGGGCAGCCGCATGCCCCTCCCGCCCCCAAGTCCGAATTGGACAAGGAGGGGGGCGGCGCCCCCCCCTTTCCTTTCCCCCTCTCTCTCCTTCCCTCTCCTCTCCTACTCCAACAAGGAAGGGGGGAGTCCTACTCCCGGTGGGAGTAGGACTCGTCATGGGGCGCGCCAAGGGTGGCCGGCCCCCTCCCCCTCCTCCACTCCTTTATATACGGGGAGGGAGGCACCCCCATAGATACGACAATTGATCCTTGAGATCTCTTAGCCGTGTGCGGTGCCCCCCTCCACCATAGTTCACCTCGATAATATCGTAGCGGTGCTTAGGCGAAGCCCTGCATCGGTAGAACATCATCATCGTCACCATGCCGTCGTGCTGACGAAACTCTCCCTCAAAGCTCGGCTGGATCGGAGTTCGAGGGACGTCATCGAGCTGAACGTGTGCAGAACTCGGAGGTGCCATGCATCCGGTACTTGATTGATCGGATCGTGAAGACGTACGACTACATCAACCGCGTTGTGCTAACACTTCTGCTTTCGGTCTACAAGGGTACGTGGACAACACTCTCCCCTCTCGTTGATATGCATCACCATGATCTTGTGTGTGCGTAGGAAATTTTTTGAAATTACTACATAACCCAACAGTGGCATCTGAGCCTGGTTTTATGCATAGATGTTATATGCATGAGTAGAACACAAGTGAGTTGTGGGCGATACAAGTCATACTGCTTACCAGCATGTCATACTTTGGTTTGGCGGTATTGTTGGATGAAGCGGCCCGGACCAACACTACGGGTACGCTTACGCGAGACTGGTTCTACCGACGTGCTTTGCACACAGGTGGCTGGCGGGTGTCTGTTTCTCCAACTTTAGTTGAACCGAGTGTTACCACGCCCGGTCCTTGAGAAGGTTAAAACAACACTAACTTGACGAACTATCGTTGTGGTCTTGATGCATAGGTAAGAACGGTTCTTGCTCAGCCCATAGCAGCCACGTAAAACTTGTAACAACAAAGTAGAGGACGTCTAACTTATTTTTGCAGGGCATGTTGTGATGTGATATGGTCAAGACATGATGCTAAATTTTATTGTATGAGATGATCATGTTTTTTAACAAAGTTATCGCCAACTGGCAGGACCCATATGGTTGTCGCTTTATTGTATGCAATGCAATCGCCCTGTAATTGCTTTACTTTATCACTAAGTGGTAGCGATAGTCGTAGAAACAATAGTTTGCAAGACGACAATGATGCTACGATGGAGATCAAGGTGTCGCGCCGATGACGATGGTGATCATGACGGTGCTTCGGAGATGGAGATCACAAGCACAAGATGATGATGGCCATATCATATCACTTATATTGATTGCATGTGATGTTTATCTTTTATGCATCTTATCTTGCTTTGATTGACGGTAGCATTATAAGATGATCTCTCACTAAATTTCAAGATAAAAGTGTTCTCCCTGAGTATGTACCATTGCCAAAGTTCGTCGTGCCCAGACACCACGTGATGATTGGGTGTGGTAAGCTCTACGTCCACCTACAACGGGTGCAAGCCAGTTTTGCACACGCAGAATACTCAGGTTAAACTTGACGAGCCAAGCATATGCAGATATGGCCTCGGAACACTGAGACCGAAAGGTTGATCATGAATCATATAGTAGATATGATCAACATAGTGATGTTCACCATTGAAAACTACTCCGTTTCACGTGATGATCGGTTATGGTTTAGTTGATTTGGATCACGTGATCACTTAGATGATTAGAGACACGACAAAAAAAGACACAACCGTGACATTTTGGGCCGAACGAAAAAACATTCTGTCATACATATGGCACTTCTATGACGATAATTGTGACAAAAACCCGGTATCATCATACATGTGGTGGGCTCCTACTTCTATGACAAAAAATCATGACAGAAAATGGGCTTTTCGTCCTGGGCGGGCCGGAAACATAGCTGCATGACATTCTTTGGGCCGTCTATGACTGAAAAAACCATGGTACAAGCGAGGGGGAGGAAAATTTCAGGGAGTTGCCGGTTACGGTGGGAGGTTGGGGCCCGAAGCGATCGCGCTTTTCTCTCACGACGTCTGCTGCGTGTGTGCGGCGTTAGCTCTAATCAACCCGAAGCGAGGAGTTGGGATCTAATCAACTGGCGATTGACCGCAGCGACGCGCATCGTTCTTGAATCCGGCGATCGATCGATGGTCGTTAATCAACCCGACCGAGCGATTCTTCGCTCTCGCCGCTAATCAAGCCGATCGATTGGATGAACAATGAGCGTTGCAGGGGGAGGGGGGTTGGATGAACAGTGAGCGGTGGCATTGCCTCTGGATGAACAGGACCCCATGGTGTGGAGGACTGGATGAATAGTAGATGGTGGAGGGGTGCCCGTGGAGGGGTGGTTGAAGAGGACCCCATGGTGTGGAGGGCTGGATGACCAGTAGACGGTGGGGGGGTGGTTGAATAGTAACCGGTGGAGTAGCGTGCGGTGGAGGCTGGATGAACAGGAGCCCGTGGAGGCTGGAGGAGGTCGACGGTGGAGATGAACAGTATCCCGTGGAGTCCCGTTTTGCGGTATGCCACACCCCTCCCGATGAACAGGACCCCCGTTTCGACCGTAGCGCTCCAACACAAGTCCGTTTCGTCCGTTTTGTGGTACGCCACACACCTCCCGATCAACAGGACCCCCGTTTTGACCGTAGGAGGCCTGTTTCGTCCGTTTTGCATTACGCCACACCCCTCCCGATCAAGAGGACCCCCATTTCGACCGTAGGAGGTCTGTTTCCTCCGTTTTGCGGTACGCCACACCCCTCCCGATCAACAGACCCGTTCAAGCGTGGAGGTCTGCTTCCTCCGTTGTGCGACGCCAGCCTCGCCATCTCTGCTCCGTCCCAAGCCCTCCCGATGAACACGACCACGCATTCCGTTCCGACCCAACCGGTTGGCTCCCACGCGTTCCGTTGCATCCCGATGAACACGACGTATTCCGTTGCCTCCCCATGAACACGACGCTTTCCATCGCCTCCCCATGAACACGACGATGACGCTGTTTCTCCGTTCCGACCCAGCCATGTACACGAGCCCTGGCCATATGTATGCGCGAGTAGGCGTTTGAGACCCTGCCCGTATGTACGTACGTGGTCATATTTTCTTTCTTGCACCCTGGCCGCTGTACGTACGTGTACATGCTACCTGCGCGCCTCTACAACGACCAGTATGTATGTACACGTTCGGGACCAGAATGACAACACTACGTACGCTTCGACCAGGTGGGTCCCGACTGTTAGGCACTTTCTTGCGTGCAAAAATGTAGCTCGTGGGTCCCAGCAGTCAGAGGGGCGAATCGTTTTTTTTGCCCGGACGCACTTCCTTTGCGTGCGAAGATGTAGCTGGTGGGTCCCAGCAGTCAGGGGGCGAATCTTTTTTTTTGCCCGGACGCACTTCCTTGCGTGTGAAGATGTAGCTGGTGGGTCCCAGCAGTCAGGGGGGCGAATCGTTTTTTTTACCCGGACGCACTTCCTTGCGTGCGCAGATATAGCTGGTGGGTCCCAGCAGTCAGGGGGAAACATTTTTTTGCGAAATACGGTGGCCCGTCCGGTGGGTCCCCACTGTCAGGTGGAGGAATCATTATTTTGCGCGTAATAAGGAGGCACTTCCTTGCTGCGGCAGGACCCACCTATCGGCCTCTCCACGTCTGATCCACGTCCGATGGAAATCGTTCCTTCACCACGTTGACCACGCCACGCCGAGAGCACCACGGCGATGGACGACGGCGAGGCCTATGAAGGGGACGACTCGGAGCCGGGAAAGACGCAGCAGTGGATGCTCACGCGAAGAGGAGTACGAGGGTTCACTGGTTCGGCTGCGGTGTGAGGCTGCGGTCGCCGCAGAATAACAGGGGGTGTGGGTGAGTAGAGGGATGGCCTGGCCAGCGGTAGGAGTAGTATGGGGCGGTGAGGCCTCCACGGCATCACACCCGCCACGGAGGCAGGAGCACGCAGCACGACCGGCGCCGGGTTTGGGCGGCCGGAGCAAGAAGACCAGATGTTGAAGAAGCACTACGACCATTGGATGAACATCGTGCGAATGAAGCTAGAATCGCTCATATTGACTAAGTTGACAAAGCCCTCCGTCCCGTCTACTTGGTAGGCCCACAAGTCAGCCTCCCAAAGATGTTGGGTTCCAACGCGGGGGAGTATTCATTTTTGTGCATAATAAGGAGGCACTTCCTTGCGTGCGAAGATAGTGATGGGTCCGACAAGTCACGGGGCACGTTTTTTCATGAAATACGAGGGCCCTTCCGGTGGGTCCCGGATGTCGTGGAGGAATCATTATTTCGCACGTAATAAGGAGGCATTTCCTTGTGTGCGTCAGGACCCAATATCGGCCTCTCCACGCACAATGTACTTCCGATGGTGTCGTTCATTGACCACGTTGACCATGCCGCGCCGAGCACATCCAAGGTGGTGGACGACGGCGAGGCCCCGGACAGCAATGAGCCGGAGATGGGAAGACGCGGGAGTAGAGTCGCAGACGGAGAGGTGTACGAGGGTTAACTGTTTCTAGTGCGGTGTGTACGGCGGTGGTGGAGAAGAACATGAGGTGTGGAGGGTGGAGGATGGCACGCCAACAAGGAGTAGCGCTTCATAGCGAAGCATGCTAAGCAGAGCTGCTAGCAGCAGGAGACGGGAGGTGGTCCTGGCGGCACTGGAGGAAGAAGACGAGAGATTGAAGATGGATGTCAGTCGTTGGATGTAAATCCAACGGCTAACATGTCAGAATTATTTGTTGACTAAATTGACAACGACTTGCGTTGGCTTCGACCTATTGGCCTACATTTCAGCCTCCAAAAATGTGGCACGTATTCAACCCAATTTTTCAGAATTTATAGTCTTTTTTTGCGCGGTAGAATTTACAGTCAATTTGATCTTTTTTTTGAATTACAGCCATTAGCTGGGCTGGGTGAACAAATAATGTAGTGTCCATGCGGCCCATTTATTTTATTTCCTGAAAAATTACAGGCCATTTGCACTTTCTCGAAATAGACGATTTTGCTGGGCTGATTCTAATTATAATGTTGGGTTGGGCCAGCAATGTTATCAAAAAATAAAAAGGGGCTGAGCATTTTGTTATAAATATATTTAAATAATAAGTGATATTATTACATTCGTCCTTAAATCTTACCAAGCTTTTGTACACAATCACTAGGATTTTCGTGCCAAAACAATCCAGGATTTTATTTGTTAAGAAATTATTTTTATAAGATAATAAGATGTGGGATATCGTTTTCTTACATTTGTAAGTATTTGTTAAATATATGATGACAATAAAAAATATAATAACATATAAAATAATTTAAATATATATAATATAGTTAGAAGGGAAACATAAGTTGGACCTGGCGTTCCTATTCTTATATAGAAAAATAGAACATACCTCTGCGTTTTCTTCAAAAATTACATAAATTGGGATGCCAAAAATAAAACCTCGGATGGGAGGTCCATAGGCCGATCGATACATGACGGACCTAAGAAAATACAAACAGGCCCTCCCATCCAAGGTCGCGGGCTGCGCATGTTAAAAATGAAAGCCTAGACGTGGCAGCCCAAAACCACGTCCAACACTCGCCAAAAATTTCGTCCCTCGTTTTCTGTGTGTTTCGAACACTCGACATTGTGTGGGCATTTTGACTGTGCATCATATGAAGATATGCTATGCATGAATGTTGATCAGCATGATGTTAACTGGCTGGTAGTTCCATTTTTCGACCATGAATAAAACTTCCAACATGATGTTAACCCTGTTTGAAAAGGCCGTGTTAATATAAATGCTCGTCTCTCGAAAGTTGAAGTTTCTTATCCGAATCAACTTGCGCTTATCTTAAATCAAAACTTGCGCTTTCTTCTCGAGAATCACATTGTCCGCACTTTTATACTCCTATGAAACTACATTTTTTTAAGTGCTAAAAATAGATCTCTAGAATTCATAAAATTCTTCATATGCTCAATACTGCAAATCTGAAATTCAAAAGACATTCATATCTGAAAGTACTCTCAAAATACTTACAACCCTAAGCTCCTCCTGAAAATTCACAATCTGCCTGAATATTGGGCTGGGGGGGGGGCAGCCCCCTCCTATTCCTCGACGGCAGATAGCCGCCCCGTGAGATGATGTGAACGGCGAGGGAGACGATGGCGGGGAAGCGTCGTCGGGCCAACTGCTTTTCTCCTCTTGCAGTTGGGTTCGGTCGACGAAGACTCCACCGCTCGCTCTGCAGACACCCTCACAAACGGCACCCTGTAGATGCTCGATCCTTCAATCTCTGGTGGATGCTCCATCTGGGATCGATACTCCCACCACCGCTCCCTCACGATCGGATTCGGTGAATCTGTTTGCTCCATGGCCCAGAGGAGCAGCTCTATGTACTCCGGCGCGACTCCCTCCGGGAGTATCGCCGCCTTTTCGCTCTGTTGCAGATATTTGGCCATGGATGTCACCGTCGCCGCTAGTTGGTCCTTGTTGTCAAACAAGGACTGTATCTCCAACATCCTAGCTAGCTTCACAGGGTCGCTGAGGGAATCCTGGACTAGGGGGTGTCCGGACAGCTGGACTATCATCGTCCGCCGGACTCCAAGACTACGAAGATACAAGATTGAAGACTCCGTCCCATGTCCGGATGGGACTTTCCTTGGCATGGAAGGCAAGCTTGGAGATACGGATATGTAGATCTCCTACCATTGTAACCGACTCTGTGTAACCCTAGCCCTCTCCGGTGT
Organism: Aegilops speltoides; assembly: GCA_021437245.1. NCBI lineage: Eukaryota > Viridiplantae > Streptophyta > Magnoliopsida > Poales > Poaceae > Aegilops > Aegilops speltoides. Next base: position 55,144,316 of record CM038142.1, read on the forward strand.
CGATATAAACCGGAGAGCTTTAGTCCGTAGGACATAACATCCATTACAACAATCATACCATAGGCTAGCTTCTAGGGTTTAGCCTCCTTGATCTCGTGGTAGATCCACTCTTGTACTAACCATATCATCAATATTAATCAAGCAGGACGTAGGGTTTTACCTCCATCAAGAGGGCTGAACACGGTAAAACATCGTGTCCCTTGTCTCCTGTTACCATCCGCCTAGACGCACGCTTCGGGACCCCCTACCGAGATCCGCGGTTTGACACCGACATTGGTGCTCTCATTGAGAGTTCCTCGTGTCGCCACCGATAGGCTCGATGGCTTCTTCAATCAACAACAACGCCGTCGGGTGAGACTTTTCTCCCCGCCGCCAGTCGATTTGAAGCCTAAACTTCACGGCCGATATCCGCGGGGACTTGATCTCCGATGACTCGAGCCACAGCCGAGCGTGCCGCACTGTCGCGATGGGCATGATTTAGCTCTGCCGCCGGACAGTTCCTTGGTGGCCGCACATGAGTCCGCTCCAGCCCTCAGTCCGGAGCCGATCGCCCAGATCGAGGACCGGTGGCTGGACACCGCCTCGGGGGCTGCAACTTCCGCATCGATGGAGCCGAACACTGACCTTGTCCCCTGTAAAACTCGTGACTCCTTGGTGCCGGACTCCGAACCTCGTGCGCTCGTGCCAATTGAATCCGATTGGGCGCCGATCATGGAGTTCACCGCTGCGGACATCTTTCAGCACTCAACCTTTGGCGACATCTTAAATTATTTGAAGCATCTCGCTATCGAGAGCCTGGCGGATTATGGCGGGATGATTGGGATCGCGGACGGCGAAAAAAATTCAAAGCCCACCTACCTCCCACTTTGTAGCCACTGTCGACGATCTAACCGACATGCTAGACTATGACTCCGAAGACATCGACGGTATGGATGACGATGCCGGAGACGAACAAGAACCAGCGCCTACAGGGCACTAGAAGACCACCTCGTCATATGACATTTACATGGTGGACACCCCAAAAGATGGGGACGGCGAAGAAGCAGCGGAGGCGGATTCCTTAAAGAAACAGCCCAAGCGCCGACGTCAGCGGCACCGCTCTAAATCCGCCACAAAGAAGAATGGAGATTCCGGCACGGAGATAATAACACCCCGCATAAAGGTGCGAAGACAATCCCCCAAAGAAGATTCAGCGGGAGGATGCGAAGCAAGCCCTCACGAGAGAGCGGCGCATTTAAGAGGTCGAGGATGATAATTACATACCTCCCTCGGGAGACGATGCAAGCCTCAACGACGCAATTAATTCGTGCGGAGGATCCCGTCGAACAAGAGCGTTTTAACGCAGGCTTATCGCCACGACAAATAGCCTAAAGAAAAAGCAGCAACAGCTTCAAGCTGATCAAGACCTGCTGGCCGACCGATGGACCGAGGTCCTCGCGGCCGAAGAGTACGAACTCGAACGCCCCTCCAAAAGCTACCCAAAACGCAAGTTGCTCCCCCGATTAGAGGAGGAAGCATACATACCTTCATCACCAGCGCATATCGGCCGACCGACCACCCCGTGGTCGTGGCGAGAGGCATCCAGCCCTCCACCAAGACCGCACTCGCATCGCTCCAAAAGTACGAAGCCAAGAGGGTACGCGCCGGACTTGCGAGATATATTGGAGGACAAAGCAAGGCAATCCAGATCCATCTACGGATCACGTGGGCGCCCCACGACCCACGAGGAATACCGTCGCACCGGATACAACAACTCCGGCTAGGCCGAACACAGCAGACAACGCTCACTCGAGCTACGTCGTGATATTGCTCAATATAGAGGCGCCGCACACCCGCTATGCTTCATTGACGAAGTAATGGATCATCAAATCCCTGAAGGGTTTAAAGTCGTAAACATTGAATCCTACGATGGCACAACAGACCCCGCGGTTTGGATCGAAGATTATGTCCTTCACATCCATATGGCCCGCGGCGACGATCTCCACGCCATCAAGTATCTCCCACTCAAGCTTAAAGGACCAGCTCGGCATTAGCTTAACAGCTTGCCCGCAGAGTCAATTGGGTGTTGGGAAGACCTGGAAGCCGCATTCCTCGACAACTTCCAGGGCACATATGTGCGACCACCATACACCGATGACCTAAGCCACATAATTCAGCAGCCAGATGAATCGGCCAGACAGTTCTGGACACGGTTCTTAACAAAGAAAAATCAAATTGTCGACTGTCCGGATGTAGAGGCCCTCGCAGCCTTCAAACATAACATCCGCGACGAGTGGCTAGCCCGCACCTAGGACAGAAAAGCCAAATCCATGGCAGCCCTTACATCTCTAATGACCCGCTTCTGTGCGGGAGAGGACAGCTGGCTAGCTCGCAGCAACAACCTCAGTAAAAATTCTGGCAGTCCGGATACCAAGGACCACAATGGCAGGTCGCGTCGAAGAAAAAATAAACTCCGCATTAACGGCAACGACAAGGAGGATATGACAGTCAACGCCGGATTTCGTGGCTCTAAACCCGGTCAGCGGAAGAAGCCATTCAAGAGAACCACTCCGGGTCCGTCCAATTTGGACCGAATACTCGACCGCTTATGCCAGATACATGGCACCCCCGAAAAGCCAGCTAATCTCACCAACAGAGACTGTTGGGTATTCAAGCAGGCAGGCAAGTTAATTGCCGAAAACAATGACAAGGGGCCGCATAGCGATGACGAGGAGGAGACCTGGTCGCCAAACAGTAGAGGACAGAAGGGTTTCCCCCCACAAGTGCGGACGGTGAACATGATATACACAACCCATATACCCAAGAGGGAGCGGAAGCGTGCACTAAGGGACGTATATGCGATGGAGCCACGCCCAAGTTCAATCCATGGTCCTCTTGCCCGATCACTTTCGATCGAAGAGACCATCCGACCAAGATCCGCCATGGCGGATTCGCGCGATTGGTTTTAAACCCAATCGTTGATGGATTTCACCTCACGAGAGTCTCGATGGACGGCGGCAAGAGCTGAACTCGCTTTATCGGGATACACCGCGCAAGATGGGCATAGACCCTCAAGGATTAAACCTACAAAGACGACCTTCAAAGACGCTATACCGTGTTGAGGCCAATTGTGCAGCTCGACCACACCGAAGTGGTCTTGGATCCCGGACAATTTCCGAGCGAGGAGTTAATCTTCGACATAGTCCCATTCCGCAGCGGCTAGCACGCTCTGCTCGGATGAACCGCGTTTGCAAAGTTCAACGCGGTTCCGCATTACGCATACCTCAAGCTCAAGATGCCAGGCCCTCGTGGAGTCATCACGGTCAACGGAAATACGGAACGCTCCCTCCGAACGGAGGAACAAACAACGGCTCTCGCGGCAGAAGTACGGAGCAGCCTTCTAAGGCAATTTTCGAGTCCGGCCGTTAAACGGCCGGACACGGCCAAACGGGCCCGGAGCAACATCAACCAAGACCACAGCCCGAGCAGCGCCAGAGCAATGCGCCCCAACCCCAGCCATTGCATAATTGCAAGACCAACCTCCGCGACATCATTACGCTCGAGATACCATGGGCCTAGGGGAGGGCACGACCACAACAGCACCAGTGCGGCTCGACCACACCAGGGGCTCCCAAGTGTGCCACTCTTTTTATTTTCCTTCTTTTTATATACATGACTCCATTTACCAGAGGACCTGTCCGGCGGTGGACCCGCCGAATTCACGATGCAACAGCCAGGGAAGAAAGAAGGCTGCAATGAAAACTCAGGTGGTCTCCATTACGAGCATTACATTCGATTATATACACCAGTCCGCAGCCCACCCCTGGAGGGGGACATGTTTATTTAGTCCAATCCCTTGCTTACCGCACTATTTGTATCCTTCCGCACCCATAGCAGAATTCCTTGAATAAATAATGCAGCACTCTTTTGCCTGTAATTGCATTACTTTACATATATGTTCACTAATGACATCTTGCACCCGTATATTTTGGTACGGCCGAATACACCAGGGGCTTATGTTCCCCGCATTATGGTGTGATAAGTCCAAACACTTTCACAAGTGCGGCACCCCAAACTTATAGCATTATATGAATCGGCTCCGAATCTTGTCTTGGGTCAATAGTTGGGTCTGCCCGGCTCCCACGTTTTGGTGCCTTACGTTCCGTTCTATCGGCTAAGGTGGACCTGGAGAACCACTGCGATTGCGCCCGGTTGAGCCGGGCGAGCGCCTCGAAGGAGAAAGCTAAACCGACGGCATGATAAGGCGAGAGACCGGTCGCTGTTCGAGAGGTCTTTTCGGTCCCTAAAGACTTATGCCGCTTGAGCGAAGTGCGGATAATGTCCGATTTAAGGCATGGATAGCGCCCAATTCGGTCTACCGAATACTAGGGGCTTCACCAAATTTAAAATTATAGAATTCTATGGCTAAGTGAGAGTGTTCAAGCATTATAAGTCCGGTTGCCTTGTTCGTTGTGTTGAGCGCCTCCTAGATGGACCCAAAATGGGAACAAGAGTGCTCAAGTTTATCCCGAACACCCCAAAGACTCATGGCTTGAGGGTGAAGCCAACGACTTGCCATCTCTCGATTTTGTAAACGGCCGCATGTAGGTAATATTTTAAATTAAACAAGCGTTATGAAGCGCATATGAACAAAGTTTTCAGCGCGCAGGATAATAGATAGCAAGTTTACTCAATAATTACATCTCTGGGCACTCATCCGCAATATTGCGGGCACCCTTCAGACAGTCTTATAGTACATTTTGGGCGATGATACTCCTTGCCGGGCGGCGGGTCAAGAAGAAGCCTCTCCGCATCCAGCCTGCCCGAAAGGCACCTTTATGCTGGTAAGGGCCCGACGAGCACCTTCAATACAAAGGAGCGCTTGATGACATCCACCCAGGGCACGATCCACCACCCGCCCGACGAGGCAAGTAGCTCCTGTGCATGGCCTGTCCAGGCCACAACCGGACTATAAGGCCCTTCATGGCCTCCTCAGCTACCTTGTGGAGCTCGACCAGCTGCTTCAGCTGGTCGCTAGGGGGCACTAGATAGCTGGCCTCAGCATACTGAGACTAGAAGACCTTCTCCGTTGAGCTCCCCTCCTCGCCACGGTAGAATGCGGCAGCATCGGATACACTGCAAGGCAGATCTACAAAAGCCCCTGGAGAGCTCCGAATTCGGGTAAGTGTCAGGTAGTTTACATTAACATGCTTGATTTGCATGAAAAATGCCTTACCCGCCGCTATTTTCTTCATATCCTCAACTTCCTGAAGGGCCTTACGGGCCTCGGCCTTGGCAGACTTGGCACTTTCGAGAGCCGAGGCGAGCTCGGACTCTCGAGTCTTTGAGTCGCGCTCCAAACTCTCATGCTTCTCCATGAGAGCCTGGAGCTCTTGCCGCACCTCCGCCACCCGTGCCTCCTGCTTTTCTCGCTCTGCCCGTTCCACGGCCGCATTGCGTTTGGCCGCGGACACAGCCTCCTTCAGGGCTGCCACATCGTTTGTGGCCCCTGCAGTACCCCTGTTATCCTTGTTATTCTCTTATTGCAACCTAAATCCTTTTCTGTAAGGTAACTTTTCAAAGTGGTGTTACTCACCTTCTTTGTCCTCGAGCTGCTTCTTGGCACGGCCGAGCTCTTGCTCGGACCGCTCGAGATCTGCTTCAACGCACCGACCTCCATGATCGGTCGGCAGAGGTCAAGCAGCGTAGCCTGCAAACCCATATTGACATACTTTTTAGCAACCTCACAGATATCTTTTAGATCCTCATCCGGCTTTTCTTTCCGACGCCGAACTAAGCATCGAGGGCTACTGTCTATGCGGTATTACATTACATAATTTAAACTTCTTACCTCAAAGCTCGTTAGAAGGCTGCTGCGAGCTTCGGTCAGCCCGCTCTTGGCGAAGTTGAACTTTTCGATCACCGCACTCATGATAGTGCGGTGTTCTTCCTCGATGGAAGCGCCTTTGAGCGCCTCAACAAGTTGTCCGGCGCCTCGGTTGGGCGGAGGCCGCCGGTGTCACGGTCTTGCCCTTCTTGCGAAGGGTCGCCACCGGACTCTGAACCATCTGCGGTTCCGCCTAGAGTCCGCACAATGTCCGGAGGCTGCGTTGCGGCGCCTCGGAGCCTCCTCTGATGGGTCCCTACCGGGATCCCACCTCGGCGTCCTCGGCGGCGCGAGAGGTGGAGGCGGAATGGATTCCACATCCGACGCAGCCAACGACCCGCCGGCAAGCAGGAGATCATCGCTGGCTGGACTGCGAGCGGTATGCGGCATTAGAAGGACACTATGTGACACAAAAGAAATTGTAGATCATTCAAGGATCCGAATACTTACGATCTCGCCTGAGGCCTGGCCCTTGAGGGCCACTCTTCATCGCCAACGTTGGTGTTGGCGGAGCTGTCCGGGAATAGTTCTTCCCTCTTGACCCTTCGCCTCCCTGTTGGGAAGCCTTCCTCTTCCTCTCTCCTCCTCCGAGAGAGAGTTCTTCCTCCTCATCTTCGGGAGGAGTCCGCCTGAGTCGCTTGAGACCTGAAAACGGAACTCTTTCGAGTGCCCGTGGCCACCTTCTTGGCCTTCTTCTCCGGCACCACGTGCGGTGCCGGAACCAGCAGCCCCGCTAGACGGGCGTCCATTGGGTCTTCTGGCATGGGAGCCGGGCAGATGAGCTGTTCGGCCTTCTTCATCCATTCCTGTCAAAGGAAAAGGGAGATTGAAACCCGCTTAGAATCAATCTATTAACAATAAGTGTCCCGTAAAGGGGTAGAATCACTTACCTCGTCAGCTGGACGCTGCGAGTGAAATCCGCGATCTTCCGTCGCGGATGCGGGGGCTTCAGCGCCCTTAAACAGCACTCTCCAGGCGCCTTTGTACGTCGTGTCGAAGAGCCCGCTCAATGCCTGGTGCTATTCCGGATCGAACTCCCACAGATTGAATGCCCGTTTGGCATGTGAGAATTCGGCGGACGAGCATGACTTGGACCACGTTAACCAACCTGAGCTTCTTATTCACCAGCTTCTGGATGCAGGCTTGGAGTCCCGTCAGCTCCTTCGAATTACCCCACAGCAAGCCCTTCTCTTTCCAGGAGGTGAGCTGCATAGGGATTCCAGATCTGAACTCGGGGGCCGCCGCCCACGTAGGGTCGCGCGGCTCGGTGATATAGAACCACCCCGACCGCCACCCTTGACGGATTCCACGAAGGCCCTTCAACCAAAGGACGTTGGGCATCCTTCCCAACATGGCGCCTCAAGACTCCTTGAGTGGCCTTCACTACCTTGACTTGACATTGAAGGTCTTGAGCCACAAGCCAAAGTGGGGCTGGATGCGAGGAAGGCCTCGCACACCGATATAAACGCCGAGATGTTGAGGATGAAGTTGGCGCGCCGATCATGGAAATCCAGCCGTAGTAGAACATGAGCCCCCGGACAAAGGGGTGAAGTGGAAAGCCCAGTACGCGGAGGAAGTGGGGGAGGAAAACAACCCTCTCATGGGGCCTAGGGGTGGGGATGAGTTGCCCCTCGTCGGGCAGCCGGTGCGCGACGTCGCCGGAAAGGTATCCGGCGCTGCGCAGCTTTGTGATGTGCTCCTCCTTAACGGTGGAGGCCAACCACTTGCCTCCCGCTCCGGACATGGTCGGAGAAGGTTGAGACGAGATGCGCAAACTTGGGCGCTGGAGCTCGAGTGCGCGGAGATGGATAAGCAAAGGAGGAAGAAGGCGTAGGTGAAAAGGTGAATCCTTATCCCTTATATATAGGCGGACGAAGACTATGCATCCCCCACTAGCCTGGTAAAACTCGCTTATCTCCCAAGCGCCACCATCAATGGCGCGGCTGGGTTACCCACGTCCGTATTGATGAGAATCCCGGAATAAGGGGAACACGATCTCTACTTCGACAAGACGTGCCAAGGGAACCGCTTCGCTAAACGCGCTGAGGCGGTATAATAAAAAAACAATTCAAGTAAAGGCTTGGTAGTGGTGTGACGTCATGCCGCAAAATACGTCAGTAGATTGAACTTGTGTACATTTTATTCTCTCTACGGTGGAATGTGGAATTTATTTTGCAGAGCCGGACGCTATCCTGGTGTTCATGATCTTCTCTGGATTATTTAAGGGAGGAACCCGCCTTGCAATGCCGAACATTATGCGCGCCGGACTCATCGTCATTGAAGCCGTGTTCAGGGCTACCGAGGAGTCTCGACTAGGGGTGTCCGGACAGCCGACTATCATCCTCCGCCGGACTCCAAGACTACGAAGGTACAAGAATGAAGACTCCGTCCCGTGTCCGGATGGGACTTTCCTTGGTGTGGAAGGCAAGCTTGGCGATACGGATATGTAGATCTCCTACCATTGTAACCGACTCTGTGTAACCCTAGCCCTCTCCGGTGTCTATATAAACCGGAGAGCTTTAATCCGTAGGACATAACAGCCATTACAACAATCATACCATAGGCTAGCTTCTAGGGTTTAGCCTCCTTGATCTCGTGGTAGATCCACTCTTGTACTACCCATATCATCAATATTAATCAAGCAGGACGTAGGGTTTTACCTCCATCAAGAGGGCCCGAACCTGGGTAAAACATCGTGTCCCTCGTCTCCTGTTACCATCCGCCTAGACGCACAGTTCGGGACCCCCTACCCGAGATCCGCCGGTTTTGACACCGACAGTCGCCGTCCGTGATCCTCACGTATCGGTTGTACTCCTCCATCGATCTACTTCTCCACAGCACCTTCACTCGCCAGCGTGGTTTTTGAATAGAAGAGGAGAGGAGCAGCGCTGGTTTTGGATTAGAACGGGAGAGGAGCGACGCTGGTTTTGGACTGGAACAGGAGAGGAGGGGCGGTGGTTTTGAAATGGAAGAGGAGAGGAGCGGCGCTGGATTTAGATTGGAAGAGGAGAGGAGCGGCGGTGGTTTAAGAGGAGAAGAGCGGAAGAGCGGCGCTGGTCTTGGAAGTATTTTTTGTTGTTGTTGTTTTGCGTATTTTGGGTCAAAGTTTGACCATGTACTGTATTTGACAAGCAAAATGTGAATGCATGTCACCAAAAATTGTATCGTTTGGTTCGTATCTGAATGTACTTTCAAATTATATTATTTTTGCAACGTATAACATATATTTTATGTGCGAAAATCATGGTCAATTATGACCCAAAATAAAAGGGAGACTTGTTAATGTGGGGTCGCTTTCTTAATTGAAGGGTAAATTGATTTTGATTTTGATCCAGTCACGGCGCGCCAGCCCTCTCGCCCAATCCTAAATCATTGTCGCACGCTCCTCTCGCTCTTCTCCATTGCAAAACCACCTCCTCTCCTCTCCAGCATCTCCATTCCAAAACCACCGTCTCGCCTATCCCTCTTTTGATCTTCTCCATGGCAAAACCACCTCCTCTCCTCTCCATCATCTCCATTCCAAAACCACCTCCTCTCCTCTCCATCATCTCCATTCCAAAACCACCTCCTCTCCTCTCCATCATCTCCATTCCAAAACCACCGTCTCGCCTCTCCCTCTTCTGATCTTCTCCATTGCAAAACCACCTCCTCTCCTCTCCATCATCTCCATTCCAAAACCACCATCTCGCCTCTCCCTCTTCTCTATTGCAAGACCATCGTCTCTCCTCCCATCTTCCAAAGCTAGCACCAGACCACTCAGAAGGACATCTAGGGATAGGATGCAGCAGCGAATCAGGAAGATCGCCGGCGACGACCAGGTAAAGTTAGCCAGGTTGAAGGAGATCCTTAGTTGGTTTGACAATGAGTGGGAGATTTCGAGGATGGTGCGGGCCATGTGGCAATGTATGCGAAAGAGCGAGACGGTGGCGATGAGGGCGGCCATGTACATGTACTCCTCGGCGGTAGACACGCCGCAGTCCTCCGAGTTCATCGAGTATCTCCTATGGGCGATGGAGCAGACAGATTCGCCCGAGGCAACAGTCAGGCGGAGGTGGTGGGCGTACACGTCGAAGGTCGAGCACCCAGAGGATAACGAATTGATCGAGTATGGTGTGCCGTTCGTGAGGGTGCAGAGCCAGCCGGAGCCACAGGAGTATTCGTTCTCCCACCACAAGAGGAGGCCAGATGGCGTGACGTCGCTTCCCCACCGTTCTCCACGGTTCCCTCGACACTCACCTCGTTTCAACGGCGGCGGTAGGGTTTAAGGTAAGCTTCGTACTAACCTAATCTTCCACCGCTCATGCTTACAATCAGTGACAGCTAATGAAAATCATGCTTACAATCAGTCTCCGAGTACTACGCCAATCACCCTAAAATAGCTCGACCTTTGGGTCAAAGTTGTGATACAATGTACAAATAAAGAAAAATAGATTGGTGCTTCTTTCGTAAAAGAGTACTCCTAGAAAACTGCCAATATAAGCTACTAGTATTTGGTTAGAGGATTTGTCACGAGAAAGATCCGTCCACGAGAGCGCCACACATCCCAATGGTGATGGTGGATGCCAATGCGTGCATGCAGCATGGTTGGTGTCGGTAATTTTACTTGGCACACCTCGCACTCGCATATATGCCGCCCATACGTACATTTGTGCAGTTCCACCAAAATGCAGCTGAATAACCCTGTTTGCACAGATAATGAAAAAGCGTGATTACATTATAGTGGCAGCAGTTGATGAAACACACAAAATAAATAGAAGAAAATATTGCGATAGTATCATAATATGCCATGCTGCGAGGGCGAGATGGGCCCTGCGACGCCTCATACGGTACGCCTCATACTGGACATCGTCCCAAGTCTCCCAGATACACCTTCTTCCAGTGATGAACATCAGTGTACAGCGGTAGTACAAGGAGGCACCTTGAGACATTCAAATCTCTATTTTTGTACATATCAACTAAAATTAAGCACCCCAGTTTGTAGAAACGCTTAAACATTAACAATGGGACTAGTTGATGAAACATACTTTAACAAAGATAAGCATTTTCTTTATCTACATTGGAAATGAAATGATGGAGATGACACTCGCTCTATTTTAACTGTATTATTACTTCATTTTATCAGTGACACTAGGGTCGAGCAGGTGGCAAACGAGGTGTACCGTGCATCGCAAGGATGGAGGCCGGGTGCTTAGATCGATGTCAAGTGGCTCTTCCAAATACCAACATGGATGATTCAATTCATGGGACCTTTTGGTGCAGTTCACCTAAAATGAAGCAATGTCCCGTGAGCTAGCAGCTTCTTCTTCAATTTTTTTTAAGAAAAGGGCTCCAGCCCCGGTTCCATTCCCATCAGAAAACGAAACCCACAGAGCTTCTTCTTCATTAGTTGCAATAAAATTGAGCAACATCAAGGTTGGTTGTGAAGCTCCTGGAATGCTCAACTATAATATGGATATCATTTGTGCAGTTCAACTAAGATCGAGCGTGTAATGTATATCTCTGTTTGCACAAAAAAGATGGAAAGGAGGGTGACTAACAAGTGATGAAACATGCATCAAATGAAAAGAAGCATGTTCCTTATCTGAATGGCAATCCTACAAGGACAGTAGCAATTTCTAAAGCAGTGGCATTGCTAGATGTTAGTGTGGGCATTAGGATTAACTATGACAACCGTTAAATACGACATTACTTTGGGCACGGGAGAGTAGGCAGACCAGGACAGTTGCATTTCTAATGAAAAGAACCAACTTATCTAAATGGGAAATTTTAGCAGGACATGTAAACAAGTGCCATTGATTCATATTACTGGAGGCATTACATTGAAAACAACATTGGTTTAACGTGTCCTTACTTTTAACAGTGCGACTACTACATTTTACAAGTGGCATTACATAAGAGTGGCTCGGGGCAACAAACATCGTAATGTGATATCCGGTTGGTCCCATTTTTGTTCGGTATAGCCACCTTATACTATGTGAGGCTAGCAAATCTAGTGCTGGACTTACTCGCTGACTTGTCCCTAGTCCCCACTTTCTTTCCTTTTTCAACCAATACATCGGGTTTATATTGAGTTTGTACTGCTTCCTTTATTTCCTATTAGACCTAGAGACCGGTTGGATAGCCTACTGCTACTTTTCGCCCCAATATTTCCTCTTTCACCAAGTCCTAGATTCAGCTAACATATCCTCCCCCACCCCACCCCTTTCTTCCTTGTTTGAACCAAGTAGTACTAGATTCGAGTGCATGAACTAGTTTTACCTCTTAAACGTAAAAAACTAGGTGGTTTTCGAACAGCCGATCGATCCTATCTACGAGGGGGCCTGGAAGATTGTAAAAGATACAAATGCAGCGACGTCAGGAGCTCGGAAAGTAGGGCAAGGCCGGTTTCGAAGGAAGTTATACCTGATGGTCGCTGGTATGTCGCTAGGTGGGCGGCGGGAGGCCGGATCTACCCACACTACGACAGCAAGGAAGAAGGGGTCGGAGGCCCTCCCTCGCCAGCGGTGCTTGGGAGAGAACGGCAAGGCCGGCTGATTGGGACGCGCCCAGTGAGGGAGTCCTGGATTAGGGGGTATCCGGTCAGCTGGACTATATACATCATCCAGACTATTGGAGCGTGAAGATACGAGACTCAAGACTCCGTCCCGTGTTCGGATGGGACTCTACTTTGCGTGGAAGACAAGCTTGGCGATCCGGATATTGTATTTCCTTCCTTGTAACCGACTCTGTGTAAACCCTAGCCCACTCCGGTGTCTATATAAACTGGAGAGGTTGGTCCTTAGAAGGCCGATCACAATTACAATCATAATCATCATAGGCTAGCTTCTAGGGTTTAGCCTCCATGATCTCGTGGTAGATCTACTCTTGTACTACTCATATCGTCAATATTAATCAAGCAGGAAGTAGGGTTTTACCTCCATCAAGAGGGCCCGAACCTGGGTAAACATTGTGTCCCTTGCTTCCTGTTACCATCAGCCAAAGACGCACAGATCGGGACCCCCTACCCGAGATCCGCCGGTTTTGACACCGACATTGGTGAAGGAAATATGCCCTAGAGGCAATAATAAAGTTATTATTTATTTCCTTATTTCATGATAAATGTTTATTATTCATGCTAGAATTGTATTAACCGGAAACATAATACATGTGTGAATACATAGACAAACAGACTGTCACTAGTATGCCTCTACTAGACTAGCTTGTTAATCAAAGATGGTTAAGTTTCCTAACCATAGACAAAGGAGTTGTCATTTGATTAACAAGATCACATCATTAGTTGAATGATCTGATTGACATGACCCATTCCATTAGCTTAGCACCCGATCGTTTAGTATGTTGCTATTGCTTTTATCCATGACTTATACATGTTCCTATAACTATGAGATTATGCAACTCCGCTTGTCGGAGGAACACTTTGGTACTACCAAACGCCACAACGAATCGGGTGATTATAAAGGAGTACTACAGGTGTCTCCAAAGGCGATGTTGGGTTGGCGATTTCGAGATTAGGTTTTGTCACTCCGATTGTCGGAGAGGTATCTCTCGGCCCTCTCGGTAATGCACATCACTTAAGCCTTGCAAGCATTACAACTAATGAGTTAGTTGCAGATGATGTATTACGGAACGAGTAAAGAGACTTGCCGGTAACGAGATTGAACTAGGTATTGATACCGACGATCGAATCTCGGCAAGTAACATACCGATGACAAAGGGAACAACGATGTTGTTATGCGGTCCGACCGATAAAGATCTTCGAGAATATGTAGGAACCAATATGGGCATCTAGGTCCCGCTATTGGTTATTGACCGGAGACATGTCTCGGTCATGTCTACATTGTTCTCGAACCGTAGGGTCCGCACGCTTAAGGTTTCATGCGACGGTTATATTATGAGTTTATGAGTTTTGATGTACCGAAGGAGTTCGAGTCCCGGATGAGATCGGGACATGACGAGGAGTCTCGAAATGGTCGAGACGTAAAGATCGATATATTGACGACTATATTCGAGTTCGGAAAGGTTCCGAGTGATTCGGTATTTTTCGAGTACCGAGAGTTACGGGAATTCGTATTGGGCCTTAATGGGCCATACGGGAAAGGAGAAAAGGGCCAAAGGGTGGCCGCCCCCCCTTGGTCTAGTCCGAATTGACTAGGAGGGGGCGCACCCTTCCTTCCTTCTTCTCTCTTCCCTTTCCTTCTCTCCTACTCCTAATACATGGAAGGACTACTAGTTGACTAGGAAGGGGAATCCTACTCCCGGGGGAGTAGGACTCCCCATGGCGCCATAGAGAGGGCCAGCCTCCTCCTCCCTCCCTCCTTTATATACGGGGCAGGGGCACCCCATGGACACACAAGTTGATCCTTGAGATCGCTCTCAGCCGTGCAGTGCCCCCCCTCCACCAGATTCCACCTCGGTCATATCGTAGCGGTGCTTAGGCGAAGCCTGCGTCGGTAGAACATCAAGATCGCCACCACGCCGTCGGCCGACGGAACTCTCTCCCCGAGCTTTGCTGGATCGGAGCCCGAGGAGCGCCACCGAGCTGTACGTGTGTCAAGAACTCGGAGGCGCCGGAGTAATGGCGCTGGGATCGGTTGATCGCGAGGAGAACGACGACTACTTCCTCTATGTTGTGATCGCTTCGCTTGGTCTCACGAGGGTACGAGACAACACTCTCCTCTCTTTGCTATGCATCACCATGATCTTGCGTGTGCGAGGAAATTTTTGAAATTACTACGCTCCCCAACAAAGGCATCCGAGCCTAGGTTTTATGGTTTGATGTTTTGCACGAGTAGAACACAAGTGAGTTGTGGACGATACAAGTCATACCGCCTACCAAAGATGTCATACTTTGGTTCAGCGGTATTGTGAGATGAAGCGCCCGACCGACATTACGCCAGACGCTTACGCGAGACTGGTTTCACTGCTACGAGCACTCGTGCTTAAAGGTGACTGGCGGGTGTCTGTCTCTCTCACTTTAGTTGAACTGAGTGTGGCTACGCCCGTCCTTGAGAAGGTTAAACGGAGTCTATTTGACGAAGTATCATTGTGGTTTTGATGCGAGGTGAGATTGGTTCTTGCTTAAGCCCGTAGCAGCCACGTAAAATTTGCAACAACAAAGTAGAGGACGCCTAACTTGTTTTTGCAGGCATGTTGTGATGTGATATGGTCAAGACGTGATGCTATATTTTATTGTATGAGATGATCATGTTTTGTAACCGGTTATCGGCAATCGGCTGGAGCCATATGGTTGTCGCTTATTGTATGAAATGCAACGCTCTGTAATTGCTTTACTTTATCACTAAGCGGTAGCGATAGTCGAGAAGCAATAGATGGCGAAACGACAACGATGCTACGATGGAGATCAAGGTGTCACGCCGGTGACGATGGTGATCACGACGGTGCTGAGATGGAGATCACAAGCACAAGATGATGATGGCCATATCATATCACTTATATTGATTGCATGTGATGTTTATCCTTTATGCATCTTATTTTGCTTTGATTGACGGTAGCATTATAAGATGATCTCTCACTAAATTATCAAGAAGTGTTCTCCCGAGTATGCACCGCTGCCAAAGTTCGTCGTGCCTGCACACCACGTGATGATCGGGTGTGATAAGCTCTCGTCCATCTACAACGGGTGCAAGCCAGTTTTGCACACGCGAATACTCAGTTAAACTTGACGAGCCTAGCATATGCAGATATGGCCTCGAACACGGAGACCGAAAGGTCGAGCGTGAATCATATAGTAGATATGATCAACATAAGATGTTCACCATTGAAAACTACTCCATCTCACGTGATGATCGGTTATGGTTTAGTTGATTTGGATCACGTGATCACTTAGATGACTAGAGAGATGTCTGTCTAAGTGGGAGTTCTTAAGTAATATGATTAATTGAACTTAAATTTATCATGAACTTAGTCCCGTAGTATTTTGCAAATTATGTTGTAGATCAATAGCTCGCGTTGTTGCTTTCATATGTTTATTTTCATATGTTCCTAGAGAAAATTGTGTTGAAAAATGTTAGTAGCAATGATGCGGATTGGATCCGTGATCTTAGGTTTATCCTCATTGCTGCATGTAAGAATTATGTCCTTAATGCACCGCTAGGTGATGGACCTATTGCAGGAGCAGATGCGACGTTATGAACGCTTGGCTAGCTCAATATGATGACTACTTGATAGTTTTGTGCACCATGCTTTATGGCTTAGAATCGGGACTTCAAAGATGTTTTGAACATCATGGACCATATGAGATGTTCCAGAGTTGAAGTTAATATTTCAAGAAAATACCCGAGTTGAGAGATATGAAGTCTCAACAAGTTCTATAGCTAAAAGATGGAGGAGAATCGCTCAACTAGTGAGCATGTGCTCGATTGTCCGGTACTTCAATTGCTTGAATCAAGTGGGAGTTAATCTTCCGATAAGATAGTGATCGATGAATTCTCTAGTCACCATCACCAAGTTAGTAGAACTTCGTGATGAACTATAGTATGCAAGGGATGATGAAAATGATTCCCAGTTTTTCATGATGATGAAATCGATGAAGGTAGAAATCAAGAAAGAACATCAAGTGTTGATGGTTAACAAGACCACTAGTTTCAAGAAAAGGGCAAAGGGATAGAAGGAACTTCAAAAAGAACGGCAAGCAAGTTGTTGCTCAAGTGAAGAAGCCCAAGTCTGGACCTAAGCCCGAGACTAAGTGCTTCTACCGCAAAGGGACTGGTCATCGAAGCGTAACTACCCCAAGTATTTGGCGGATAAGAAGGATGGCAAAGTGAACAAAGGTATATTTGATATACATGTTATTGATGTGTACTTTACTAGTGTTTAATAGCAACCCTCGGTATTTGGTACTGGTTCAGTTACTAAGAGTAGTAACTCAAACGGAGTTGCGTATCAAATAAACAAAAACTAGTTAAGGGTGAAGTGACGATGTGTGTTGAAAGTAGTTTCAAGATTGATATGATCATCATCGCACACTCCCTATACTTTCGGATTAGTGTTGAACCTAAATAAATATTATTTGGTGTTTGCGTTGAGCATGAATATGATTTGATCATGTTTATTGCAATACGGTTATTCATTTAAGTAAGAGAATAAACTGTTGTTCTGTTTACATGAATAAAACCTTATATGGTTACACACCCAATGAAAATGGTTCATTGGATCTCGATCGTAGTGATACACATATTCATAATATTGAAACCAAAAGATGCAAAGTTAATAATGAAAGTGCAACTTATTTGTGGCAATCGCCGCTTAGGTCATATTATAAAAGCGATGAAGAAACTCCATGCTGATGGGATTTTGGAATCACTTGATTATGAATCACTTGATGCTTGCGAACCATGCCTCATGGGCAAGATGACTAAGACTCCGCTTCTCCTAATAGTGGAGCGAATCAACCGACTTATTGAAAATAATACATACCGATGTATGTGATCCAATGAGTGTTAAGGCTCACGGCGGGTATCGTTATTTTCGACCTTCACATATGATTTGAGCAGATATGGGTATATCTACTTGATGAAACATAAGTCTGAAATAGTTGAAAGGTTCAAAGAATTTCAGAGTGAAGTGGAAAAATCATCGTGACAAGAAAATAAGGTTTCTACGATCTGATCATGAGACAAATATTTGAGTTACGAGTTTGGTCTTCAATTAAAACAATGTGAAATAGTTTCACAAATTCATGCCACCGAACACCACATCATAATGGTGTGTCCGAACGCCATAACCGTATTTTATTGGATATAGTACAATCTATGATGTTTCTACCGATTTACCAATATCATTTTGGGATCATGCATTAGAGATAGCTGCATTCACGCTAAATAGGGCACCATCTAAACCGCTGAGACGACACTATATGAACTGTGGTTTAGCAAGAAACCAAAGTTGTCGCTTTCTTAAAGTTTGGGGCTGCGATGCTTATGTGAAAAGTTTCATCCCGATAAGCTCAAACCCAAATCGGAGAAGTGCGCTTCATAGAATACCCAAAGGAAATTGTTGGGTACACCTTCTATCACAAATCCAAGGCAAAACATTCGTTGTTAATAAATGGATCCTTTCTAGAGAAGGAGTTTTCTCGAAAGAAGTGAGTGGGAGGAAAGTAGAACTTGATAAGGTAATTGTACCTTCTCCCTTATTGAAAGTAGTTCATCACGTAAATCTGTTCCTCGTGACTACTACACCAATTAGTGAGGAAGCTAATGATAATGATCATGTAACTTCAGATCAAGTTGCTACCGAATCTCGTAGGTAAACCAGAGTGAGATCCGCACCAGAGTGGTACGGTAATCCTATTCTGGAAGTCATGTAACTAGACCATAATGAACCTACGAACTATGAGGAAGCGATGATGAGCCCAGATTCCGCAAAATGGCTTAAGGCCATGAAATCTGAGATGGGATCCATGTATGAGAACAAAGTGTGGACTTTGATGGAGTTGCCAGATGATCGGCAAGCCATAGAAAATAAATGGATCTTCAAGAGGAAGACAGACGCTGATAGTAGTGTTACTATCTACAAAGCTAGACTTGTCGAAAAAAGTTTTTGACAAAGTTCAAGATGTTGAATACAATGAGATTTTCTCACTCGTATCGATGCTTAAAAATCGGTCCGAATCATGTTAGCAATTGCCGCATTTTATGAAATCTGGCAAATGGATAAACAAAACTGCATTCCTTAATGGAGATTATTAAAGAAGAGTTGTATGTGATGCAACCAAGAGGTTTTGTCGATCCTAAAGGTGTTAACAAAATGTGCATCTATGGACTAGTGCAAGCATCTTGGAGTTGGAATATACGCTTTGATAAGTTGATCAAAGCATATAGTTTATACAGACTTGCAGTGAAGCCTGTATTTACTAGAAAGTGAGTGGGAGCACTACAACATTTCTGATAAGTATATGTGAATGACATATTGTAGATCGGAAATAATGTAGAATTATTCTGCAAAGCATAAAGGAGTGTTTAAAAGGAGTTTTTCAAAGAAAGACCTTGGTGAAGCTGCTTACATATTGAGCATTAAGATCTATAGAGATAGCTCAAGACGCTTGATAAGTTTTTTCAATGAGTACATACCTTGACAAGATTTTGAAGTAGTTCAAAATGGAACAGTCAAAGAAAGAATTCTTGCCTGTGTTACAAGGTGTGAAATTGAGTAAGACTCAAAACCCGACCACGGCAGAAGATAGAAAGAGAATGAAAGTCATTCCTTATGCCTTGGCCATAGGTTCTATAAAGTATGCCATGCTGTGTACCAGATCTATTGTATACCCTGCACTGAGTTTGGCAAGGAGTACAATAGTGATCTAGGAGTAGATCATCGACAACGGTCAAAATTATCCTTAGTGGAATAAGGATATGTTTCTCAATTATGGAAGTGACAAAAGGTTCGTCGAAGGGTTACGCCGATGCAAGTTTTGACACCGATCCGATGACTCTAAGTCTCGATCTAGATACATATTGAAAGTGGGAGCAATTAGCTAGAGTAGCTCGCGCGAGCATTGTATACATAGAATATTTGCAAAATACATACGGCTCAATGTGAAAGACCCGCTGACTAAGATTCTCTCACAAGCAAAACATGATCACACCTTAGTACTCTTTGGGTGTTAATCACATAGCAATGTGAACTAGATTACTAAATCTAGTAAACCCTTTGGGAGTTGGTCACATGGCGATGTGAACTATGGGTGTTAATCACATGATGATGTGAACTATCGATGTTAATCACATGGTGATGTGATCTAGATTATTGACTCTAGTGCAAGTGGGAGACTGAAGGAAATATGCCCTAGAGGCAATAATAAAGTTATTATTTATTTCCTTATTTCATGATAAATGTTTATTATTCATGCTAGAATTGTATTAACCGGAAACATAATACATGTGTGAATACATAGACAAACAGAGTGTCACTAGTATGCCTCTACTAGACTAGCTTGTTAATCAAAGATGGTTAAGTTTCCTAACCATAGACAAAGGAGTTGTCATTTGATTAACAAGATCACATCATTAGTTGAATGATCTGATTGACATGACCCATTCCATTAGCTTGGCACCCGATCGTTTAGTATGTTGCTATTGCTTTTATCCATGACTTATACATGTTCCTATAACTATGAAATTATGCAACTCCCGTTTACCGGAGGAACACTTTGGGTACTACCAAACGTCACAACGTAACTGGGTGATTATAAAGGAGTACTACATGTCTCCAAAGGCAGATGTTGGGTTGGCGTATTTCGAGATTAGGTTTTGTCACTCCGATTGCCTGGAGAGGTATCTCTGGCCCTCTCGGTAATGCACATCACTTAAGCCTTGCAAGCATTACAACTAATGAGTTAGTTGCGAGATGATGTATTACGGAACGAGTAAAGAGACTTGCCGGTAACGAGATTGAACTAGGTATTGATACCGACGATCGAATCTCGCAAGTAACATACCGATGACAAAGGGAACAACGATGTTGTTATGCGGTCCGACCGATAAAGATCTTCGAGAATATGTAGGAACCAATATGGCATCCAGGTCCCGCTATTGGTTATTGACCGGAGACATGTCTCGGTCATGTCTACATTGTTCTCGAACCGTAGGGTCCGCACGCTTAAGGTTTCGGCGACGGTTATATTATGAGTTTATGAGTTTTGATGTACCAAGGAGTTCGAGTCCCGGATGAGATCGGGACATGACGAGGAGTCTCAAATGGTCGAGACGTAAAGATCGATATATTGGACGACTATATTCGAGTTCGGAAAGGTTCCGAGTGATTCGGTATTTTTCGAGTACCGGGAGAGTTACGGAATTCGTATTGGGCCTTAATGGGCCATACGGGAAAGGAGAAAAGGGCCAAAGGGTGGCCGCCGCCTCCCTTGGTCTAGTCTGAATTGGACTAGGAGGGGGCGCACCTTCCTTCCTTCTTCTCTCTTCCTTTCCTTCTCTCCTACTCCTAATACATGGAAGGACTACTAGTTGACTAGGAAGGGGGAATCCTACTCCCGGTGGGAGTAGGACTCCCCATGGCGCGCCATAGAGAGGGCCAGCCTCCTCCTCCCTCCCTCCTTTATATACGGGGCAGGGGCACCCCATGGACACACAAGTTGATCCTTGAGATCGCTCTTAGCCGTGCAGCGTGCCCCTCCACCAGATTCCACCTCGGTCATATCAGAAGCGGTGCTTAGGCGAAGCCTGCGCCGGTAGAACATCAAGATCGCCACCACGCCGTCAGGCCGACGGAACTCTCTCCCCGAGCTTTGCTGGATCGGAGCCCGAGGAGCGCCACCGAGCTGTACGTGTGTCAAGAACTCGGAGGCGCCGGAGTAACGGCGCTGGGATCGGTTGGATCGCGAGGAGAACGTACGACTACTTCCTTTATGTTGTGATCGCTTCCGCTTCGGTCTACGAGGGTACGTAGACAACACTCTCCCCTCTCTTTGCTATGCATCTCCATGATCTTGCGTATGCGTAGGAAATGTTTTGAAATTACTACGTTCCCCAACAATTGGTGCTTTCATTGAGAGTTCCTCTGTGTCGTCGCTGCAAGGCTCGATGGCTCCTTCAATCATCATCAACAACGCGTCCAGTATGCAAACTTTTCCTCCCGCATGATCTTTGTGTTCGACAACCGCGATCAAGGGCTAATTTGCTTGGCCATCTGGAGCAAATCAACAGCTATGCCCGTGGCCACCAGATCTGGTTTGGAAACCTGAACTACACGACGGACATTCGCGAAGACTTGATCTTCGACGAATTCAGGCCTGTGCGAAGAGCACCGGACAGACACGATGAGCACGGCTTAGACTTGCTGTCGGATAATGCTCAGGATATGACCCCTGCAGTAGCCCCGGACCTAAATCCGGAGCAGGTTGCATTGCCTAAGGATGGAGAGATGGACCCCGCCCCCTGGCCGCACACTCACCGGCGGTGGTGCCGAACACAGGTCTCACCTCTGTGGAAGCCTGTGACTCGGGACCCCCGGACTCGTATCCGGTTGTAGGTCTCGCCCTTTGGCAACATGCTGAACTCATTAAAGTCTCTCTCTTTGTCAGGAGGCTCTTGGCCGAACTATGTCCGCTAGAGGGAAGCGCATTTAAGGAATTCGTTGCCCACCCACCACCCACTTTATTGCCACGGTTGATGATCTACCAACGTGCTTGACTTCGACTATGAAAACATCGACGGTATGGACGGCGATGCAGGAGAAGTACAGGAACCACCGCTCACAGGGCGGTGGACAGCCACCTCCTCATACGATATATATATATATATGGTGGACACTCCGAAGGAAACCAATGGCGATGATGCAACGGAGGATAACCCCTTAGGGACAAAAACAAAGCATGGGCGTTGTCGGCGCCGCTCCAAGCCCCGCCACAGCAATGCCGGCCCAGGAGACGAAAACAATCCGGATGGTGCCGAAGAGGAATACAACCCCGACCAGCCTGCCTTCCAGCAGGCCGAACAGGCGACGGATGGATATCCGGAGGAGGACAACTACATGCCCCCTCCGAAGACGAGATTAGCCTCGGCAATTCTGAACGCGGCGTGCCTGAGGATCCAGTGGAGCCAGTTCACTTCAAGCAACGACTCATGGCCACGACAAGGAGCCTGCAAAGGAAACAACAGCAGCTCAAAGCTGACCAAGATTTGCTCATGGACATATGGACCAAGGTCATGGCCATCGAAAAAATACAAACTAGACCGCCCCGACAAAGGGCACACATGGCATAATTCGCTACCCCAACCTCAGCAGGAGAACCCAAGGCACATACCCCAATGTCAACACACCACAACGGTCCAAGACACTACGAAGGATACACGACGAGGCATCCTCAAGCCTCGGCGCAATTGTCATAAACGTTAAATCAGGGAAGTGGGTGACAAATCCAGCAACTCCCAGTCGGTTCAGCGGACAAAGAGGAGGTCAAGCCTATACGGCCCGAGCAACATACTCGAGCAACCATGTGAAATTCATGGTACTCCTAGAAGGACGGCCAAGCACACCAATAGAGAATGTCGGATCCTCAAAACAAAGCGTCCGACAACGGCAAAGTCAAAAGATCCTCCAGATCACAAAAGTACGTCCGATCTCCCCCGATCACATCAACCGTCCGGACAACATCAACCACATCAATTCAATTGCAGTATCTCTAGAGCTAGTAGTCCAGGGGCTCCATCTCACATAAAGCCCCTGCGGGTATGAAACCACAAATAACATCTTCTAAAAGATGCCAGGTGCAAAGGCCAAGTTTTATTGGCCCACCACTCTAACGGTTGTCTTCGGATCACCAAAAAATGCCACGCCAAAGAATAATTCTTCGGCACCTTCCCCTCATACGGTAATATACCATATGCTAACGGGATGAACCACGTTGACTAGATTCCACGTGGTAAACCATTAGGCCAACACCGAGTGATATAATCACACCTATGGGCAAGGCCAAACCCCGCCCTTAGAGCGGAAATTATACAGCTGCCGGAGTAATGAGTCGTGCATGCCTATCAAAATTTTGATATGACAGCCAACTATCCGGACACCAACTTAGGAGTCCGCGCTACTTCATCGTATAACGGCTAGGCTAACCAGGGTCCGATCTGGAACCCTGGGACCAACCACAAGAGGACGGTCAGCTGCCTCCAAGTATTTGCCTTTACAAACTAACTTTGACGCAGAACAGGATTGGCGACATGAATCGGCCCGGACCCACAAGGGCAGGAACACGCATGTGAACCCCCCCCCCCAAAGAAGGCAGTCCGGATTCACTACGGATCCACTCACAGCCCCCTCCAGTCCGGCCATCACAGGTTCCGCCACAAACACCTCTTTTCATAATCATAAATCGTACTCATATGCATAGACATATCAACCAACTACAATGCGTAGACTTAAATAACACTTACCGGCCATCGTTTATCATCGATGCCTCTTGCCAAAAACGGCAACCACGCCTCGTGTTACGCCCGATCATGCAGGGGCTTCACGGTACGGCAATAAAGTCTGACAACCTTTTCGGTCGCTCGGCACCCCGAACTTATAGCACTATATGCATCAGCTCCGAATCATGTCTTGGGTCATTGGTTGGGTTTGCCCGGCTCCCATGTTTTGGTACCTTACGTTCCGCCCCATCTGCTAGGAGAACTACTGCGATTGGTTCCCGGTTCTGTCGGACGAGCACCTCAGTAGAGAAAGCCGAAAACTAACTGTCATGATACAGCGAGAGCTGGTCAGCTGTTCGAGAGGTTGTGAAATCCTTAAAGATTTATTCCGCATAAAGCCATCATAAATGCAGAGTGCGACGGATCAGTCTTCCGATCAGGCGCCAATAGAGCCCCTAGTTTGGCCTTCCGAACACTAGGGGCTGCGCCGACCATACTCGAATTCCTATTGCTAAGTGAGAGTGGTAAAGCCCTATAGTCGGATTGCCTGGTTCATGGTGAGGAACACCTCCTTAAAAGGACCTAGCCATGGGATAAAGAGTGTTCAGGTATGCCCCAAACACCCCAGACATTTTCGTAAAGCGGTTTACCACTAACCAACTCTCAGGATTTACATACACTAAACAGCCGTACAGGAAAAACAAATGTTCAAACAAAACAGGCAATAAATAATAAAAGTGCCATTATCCCATATTACAAAGAACGACACGATTGCCCTCAGGGAAATATAATGTCTTTGGTACACTTATCCGCCACAAGGTGCGCCTTCAAGACACCTTCATAGTACAACTCGGCTTGCGGTGCTCCTTACCTCCGGCGCCCTCACCATCGCCTTCTCCGCCAAGCTTCCCCAATGCACTTTTGCACGGCAAACGCCATGCGCCAAGACCTTCTATATAGATTGATCGCTGATAGCATCAAGCCGAGGACAGCGCCACAATCCGCTTCACGAGTTCAAGTAATCGCTGAATTGGCTCATGGGCCACAGCCGACAACCAAGTCCTTCATGGCTAGTTCGGTCGCTCGTGCGTTCGACCAGCTACTTCAATGATTGATAAAAGGCACCGGATAGTTCGGGCGCCAAATACAATGATCAGAAATTCCTCTCCGCAGACTTCTTCTCCTTGTTCGTAGAATTGGGCGACATCCGATATGTCATGAGGCGATCCGCAAATGCCCTCAAAAACAAGAATTCAGCTTGTCACTTAGAGTTCTTCCCACTATCATGTAAAATGGCCATGAATACAAAAGGCCTTACCAGCCGAACTTTCCGGCCTCCCAATGTCCCAACAACACCTCGGCTTCTTCCCGAGCATCTTCCGCGCTTGGAGAGCTTGGGCGAGTTCGATTCTTTCCCTACTAGACTCGCCCAAGTCCTCGCTTTCACAGCCTCCTGAGCTCTCGCCAGTCATGGACCTCGGCCTCGTGTTTCGACGGCACCTGCTCGGGCGGCAGCCTTCTCGCTGGCATCAGCCACAGCCTTCTTCAATGCCTCATATTCAAGACTCGCCCTAGGGCATACAATACAAATATTTTCAATAGGCACAATTACTCATTCGTGCCTAATTCAAGACAATGTTTCAACATACCTTGCTTGTCCTCCAATTGCATCTTCACACGCCAAGTTCCTCCTCGCCCGTTCCAGCTCGCTCATCCCGACACTTCAAGATTATGAGCGCCGCCTTCTCCGACGCCTTGCTTTCACACAAAGGGGTATACGCTATTAACAAAGGCCCCGCAAAAGCAGAGGATTTGATCCCCGCCTGCCTCTCTTTCACGGACAAAGGTATCGTGGGCTACTACTCATATTATCACGATTCCTCAAAGGTTTCTTAGAAAACATACCTCAAAAGCCTTTATAAGGCCAAGGGAGGTCTCATTCAGCCCGCTCTCGGCGGACTGAATCTTTTCAACCACCGCACCCATGAGGGTCCGATGTTTATCGACGATAGACGCGCTCTCTAACGCTGTCGATAGATCGCCTGGCAGCTCTGCTTGACCAGAGGTTGCCGGCGGAGTAGGCAAGCCTCCTGCCGTCGAAGGTGGCTGCTCGCCTGATCCTGGAGCCTTAGAGGTCTCCAGGACCTTATCCGGCTGTGGTCCGAACCCGAGATTGCCCCCATCATCGACACGCCATGGGGCCGCTGCCCCCGTGTGTCCGGCCCCAGAGACATGCCTTCCCTGGTCCGGGTCTCTTTGAGACGACACCTCGGTGTCGCGCCTGTACTTCGGGGAAGGAGCTTCTGGAGGCGTCTCACTCGCCAAAGCGTCTGAGCTCAGCGAATCCTCCGACGAGGATTGTCCGGCGCGAGACCTCGCTGGGCTGTACAAAATATGGAGACAATTAAAGCTACTGTACCCAAACGACCCTGGATGCATATGCGCGTTCGGATTTCGGATACTTACGACTTTTCCAGGGGTTGGGCCCTGGGATCCCACTCCGGGCTGTTATCGGCAGCCGTGGTGGATGCCTCTAGGTGGGAACCTCTCCCCCTCTTGGGCGATTTGGCCTCCAGGGACAAGGAAGCTGCCCTCTTCTTCCCACCTCCAGAGTGAGGGTCGTCCTCCTCTGCTTCCTCCTCTTCGTCTTCGGAAGAAGGAGCGTCATTGGAGTCTTCGGATTTTGCGTCCGAAGCCTCGCGGCGATGGAGGCCACTCCGGGTCTTTTTGACCTTCTTGGAGGCCTCTTTCTTTGGTGCCTCGTAAGGCGCGGGGACCAGCATCTTCATCAGAAGAGGTCCGGCCGGTTCCTCCGGCAGCGGGGCCGGACAATGTATCCTCTCCGCCTTCTTTATCCATCCCTGGGGTCAAGATAAAGCACGACGAAAATGTCTCCCTCAGGACATGCCAACTGAAGCATAGATGGACAGAGCGTGGCTATAACTTTCCGGGCTTGCAGAATGGGATAATTGATACCCACGGTCCTCGGCGGAGCCCGGCCATGATTTGCCGGACTGAAAGAGCACCTCCCAGATGTCCTTGTGGGAGGAATCATAGAGCTCCTGAAGGGTTTGGTGCTCGGTTGGGTCGTACTCCCACAAATTGCAGGCTCGGCGCTGGCAAGGGAGAACCAGACGAACTAACATCACCTGGACTACGTCGACGAGCTTGACGTCCTTGCCGACCAAACTCTGAACGCGCGTCTGGAGCAGTGACAACTCATCAGACGAGGACCAGTTTGGGCCCAATGGGGCTCCGGATCTGAACTCGGGAGCTGCAGCCCACTTCTTGCCGCGTGGTTCGGTGATATAGAACCACTACTGCTGCCACTCCTTGACGGAGTCGTTGAAGGCACCCGTCGGTCAAACGACCTTGGGCATCTTGCTCACCATGGCACCGCCGCACTCGGCATGCTCGCCACTCACCACCTTGGGCTTCACATTGAAAATCTTCAGCCACAGTCAAGTGAGGCGAACCGAGAAAAGTTTCACACACGACGATGAACGTCGAGATATTGAGGAAAGAATTGGGGGAAAGATCATGAAAATCAATCCCATAGTAATACATGACTCCACGAACAAATGGGTGAAGGGGAAACCCGAGCCTGCGGACAAAATGGGGAAGGAACACGACTCTCGCGTGAGACTCCGTAGTAGGGACGACCTGTCCCGCTGGTTGGAGATGGTGGCCGAACTTCTTGGCCAGGTACCCGGCCTCCCGGAGCCTCTTGATATCCTTCTCCTGGACGGTAGAGGCCATCCATCTGCCTCCTGCTCCGGATCCGGACATCTTTGGAAGACCTTTCTTTGATGGAAAAGAAGAATGCTTGGGCGTTAGATCTCGAACAGGGGGAATGGGCTAGCGGAAGGAGAAGGCGTGGGTAAAGAGGAAGGAGACCTTATCTCTTTATAGAGACGGTAAAAGCTTTTTGCGCCTCCCCACTTGCCTGGTGGAACCCGCTCGCTTCCCACTTACCACGATTAGCGGTGCGGTTGGATTACCCATGCCCGTATTGATGAGAATCCCACAATAAGGGGACACGATCTCTGCTATAGCAAAACATGCAGAAGAAACCGCCTCGCGATATGCGCTACGGCTGGTTGTGGGAAAACGGTTCGAATAATGACCCGACCGTAATGACATGTCACGGGGCAGCAGATTACGTTTGTGAAATGTCATTTTCTCTACGGTGCTATGTAAAGATCATATTTCAGATCCGGACACGGTCTACGTATTCGATAATTACTTTGGAGTATTCGGAGATGGAACCCGCCATGCAATGCCGAAGACAAGACTGCGCGCCGGACTCATCGTCATTGAAGCCTGGTTCAGGGGCTATTGAGGGAGTCCTGGATTAGGGGGTATCCGGACAGCTGGACTATATACATCATCCAGACTATTGGAGCATGAAGATACAAGACTCAAGACTCCGTCCCGTGTTTGGATGGGACTCTCCTTTGCGTGGAAGACAAGCTTGGCGATCCGGATATTGTATTTCCTTCCTTGTAACCGACTCCATGTAAACCCTAGCCCTCTCCGGTGTCTATATAAACCGGAGAGGTTGGTCCTTAGAAGGCCGATCACAATTACAATCATAATCATCATAGGCTAGCTTCTAGGGTTTAGCCTCCACGATCTCATGGTAGATCTACTCTCGTACTACTCATATCATCAATATTAATCAAGCAGGAAGTTGGGTTTTACCTCCATCGAGAGGGCCCGAACCTGGGTAAACATTGTGTCCCTTGCTTCCAGTTACCATCAACCTAAGACGCACAGATCGGCACCCCCTACCCGAGATCCGCCGGTTTTGACACCGACACCCAGCAGTGGGTAAGAGCCGTCATCAAGGACGATCGCGTGAACGTTGCACCTTCTCACCTTCCCCGGCGGAGAGGATCCGGCTAGATCTATGACCAGCGGTGAGCAGAGAGAGAGAGAGTGTGTGTGTCCACCACTGTCGTGTTTAGATCTAGAGAGGTCGAGACAGTGTGAAGAGAGCAACACTAGCAAGCAAGCGCGGAGGCTCCTGCCTATATAGTGGAGTAGTAGTAGTTTTCTTTTGTCTACTAGAGCCGGATTGACCTCGTCAATGACTATCGAGAAGTCTTCATGCACGTGGCCCGGAGGCGCAGTTGTCGTGATTTTGATCTGAAGCGCCGGATTATAACATATAACACGAAAAAATGCCACATGACAAGAAATCATAACCTCACTACCCAAAGGAGACAACATGAATCCCGACGGACAAACTAGACGAGGAACAAATATCAAATTAAAGATAAACTCGTAGAAAAGGGGTCGGTCGATAGATGTCCTAATTAACATAGCCGGCTTGACCTAGATGGCAGCCGAGTAGTCACTGTTCGTGCATGTGCCCCCAATGACTAGCCCAACTCAGTTGTCGCTGTTTAACCCTCGCAGTGATCCAAAGCACATGACACCTAATTTTGCGAGATGACAAGGAACCTTTTTTAGATTTATCAGCACAACTACATCCATGTACAACACAGCCTGCATGATATGTAGACGATAGCCAATCCAGGCGTGTTTGCTGGAGTTTGGTCACATGCATGGACGATCTTCCGTGTCTTGCAGGGATCGTCCAGGCACGAACGTAGTACAACACTTCTCTAGTACTATCGCTCGTCTCCCTGTTCTATTAAGTCACCCGACTTGCGGGGCAGGGGAGTGTGCCTATGGTCCGTTCTCAATTGTTGTCCCACATGTGTGTGCGAACGCAATATGACGCGCGTTCCATTCGGAGAGCAGCGTGCTAAACCGACCGACCGTCTGGGGTGCGACGCGAACGCGATGGGCGTGCTGCATACTCCGTACATGTGTACCGCCGTTTTCTAGACGCTTTGCTCCATGGCGCGGGCACAATCCATGGATACAAAATTAGTATATCAGATACTATTTAAAAGTCGAGGGCGGGCTTTTCTCGCGCTGTAGGCGGCGGGCAGTTCCGCCTAGTCGGTTCGACAGAGACGCGAGAAGACGAGGGAGTAGGCTGCCGCAAACGAGGGGCTGTGTGATTTGATAGCGAGTTATCGCTGCATGTGGGGCCCGTGATTTGACTTGCCATTATCATTTAACCTGCGGCGCAACGACCGGCGTGAGTCTCCGATTCTCGACCACCTCCGCATGTGTGCCTCTCCCAATGCTCCACCATGTAGTAGAGGTTGGCTCTTGCATGAGAGCCCACTTCTCCACTTTTTCCTTGCCTCTCTTTCCACCACATATGCAAAAATTCCATGTAAAGCGCACTATTGTACTTACTTGCTCCTACAGGTGCATAAGCTTGCCACATAGGTGATACGTCTCCAACGTATCTATAATTTATGAAGTATTCATGCTATTATATTATCCATTTATGATGTTTTATATGCATTTATATGCCATTTTATATGATTTTTGGGACTAACCTATTAACTTAGAGCCCAAAGCGCTTCCTCGCTTTTCTCCTTGTTTTTGAGTTTTACAGAAAAGGACTACCAAACGGAGTCCAATTGACGTGCCAATTTTTGAGGATTTTTTATGGACCAAAAGAAGACCAGGGAGCATCGGAGTTGGGCTAGAAGAGTCCCGGGCTGCCCACGAGAGTGGGGGGTGCGCCCACCCCCCTAGGGCGCGCCCCCCTATCTCGTGGACAGCCCGGAGACCCCCCTCACGTGAAACCAACGCCAAAAAATCCTATAAATACAGAAACCTTCGGGAAATAACCTAGATCAGGAGTTCTGCTGCCGCAAGCCTCTGTAGCCACGAGAAATCAATCTAGGCCCTCTCTGGCACCCTGCCAGAGGGGGCCATCATCACCGGAGGCCATGGAGGGGGAGCTCGGAGGGGCCTTCATCGCCATGAAGGCCAATGACCAGAGGGGGAAAGCCATGGAGGAGGAAGCACAAGGGGGAGAACCTCTCCTCCTCTCTCTGGTGGCACCGAGTGCCATCGGAGGGAATCATCGCCGCAGTTGATCGCCTTCATCAACATCACCATCATCATCACCATCCTCATCTCTTTACGCGTCCACTCTCCTCACCCTGCTGTAATCCCTACTTGAACATGGTGCTTTATGCCACATATTATGATCCAATGATGTGTTGCCATCCTATGATGTTTTGAGTAGATATCTTTTGTCTTTGGGTTGATTGACGATTTAGATTAGTATGAGTTGTATGTTTTACTTTGATGCTGTCCTATGGTGTCCTCCATGTCGCGCAAGCATGAGGGATTCCCGTTGTAGGGTGTTGCAATACGTTCATGATTCGCTTATAGTGGGTTGGTGAGTGACTGAAACACAAACCCGAGTAAGGGGATTGTTGCGGATGGGAATAAAGGGGACTCAATGCTTTAATGCTATGGTTGGGTTTTACCTTAATGATCTTTAGTATTTGCGGACGCTTGCTAGAGTTCCAATCATAAGTGCATATGATCCAAGTAGAGAAAGTATGTTAGCTTATGCCTCTCCCTCATATGGAATTGCAATAGTGATCACCGGTCTTGTTAACAATTGCCTAGGACAATTCCGCACACCGATCCACCATTATTCCACACTTGCTATTTATATTATTTAGTAATATATTCTAACTTTATGATAACAGCACCCACTTTCATATTTTATCTCTCCGATATCTTACAAAGCTATCCTCTACATACCCACAATGTAGTTTTATTTCTCGTTTCTAGTTGGAAGCAAACATTCGTTGCACGTAGAGTCGTATCAGTGGCAAATAGGGCTTGAGAGAATATTGATCTTACCTTTAGCTCCTTGTGGGTTCGACAGTCTGAAAGTGCATTATATCGACTAGAGGGGGGTGAATAGGCGATTTTTATGAAATTCTTCATTGAGGAATTTGCCGGTGAGGAAATTCCTTAGCGAAGAACTATTTGCAGCGGAATATGTACTCAGATGTAAACATAACAGATTACACACATAGTCAAGATGATGAAATGAAGACTAGAACAGAGTACGTGAAGCGAAACACAGGATAACAAGATGAAGACAAACAGATCAAGAAATTGAACTGAGGAATTTGTGAAAGTCTTCACCAAAGTCTTCAAGCACAAATATGAACAACATACAACATGTAATGAGGAAATGGATGAGTTGAGGAAATAGAACCACCAGTTGGTGAAGACAATGATTTGGTAAACCAGTTCCAACTGTTGTCTCAGCAGACGTCTGGTTGGAGCGGCTAAGTATTTAAACTCGAGGACACACAGCCCCGACACCCGCCTCGAGCCGCAACTCAGACACCCAGTCCTCACCAGATTCTCCTTGAACTAAGACCACGCAGCCTCGGCCCAATCACTGTGGTAAGTCTTCAGTGACTTCCAAACCTTCACAGACTTGGTCACTCGGCGATCCACAATTCCTCTTGATGTTCTAGACCTTGACGCCTAACCATCCGGAAGAAGCACACCTTCAAAGGTAATAAGCGCCGGATCCACGCAGATCAATTTCTTCAAGGATGCTCAATCACTTGGGGTTTTGTGGGTTTGGTTTGGGATTTTCCTCACTTGATGATTTTCGCCAAAGTCCTCGAGGATGGGTTGCTCTCAAATGACAAGTGTCAAGTTCTTCTGAGCAGCCAACCAACTAGTGGTTGTAGGGGCGGCTATTTATAGCCTAGGGAGCAACCCGACATGATAAGACATAAATGCCCTTCAATGATATGACCGTTAGGTGGATAAGATATTTTGGTCCACCGCGCAAAGACAAAGAACGGTCGGAAATTTGACTCTCAAAGTCCTCGTGGCTATCATGTTCTCATCAGGTAGGCAATTCAAGACCGGCGAATTTAACTCTCGCCAGAGAAGTCCTCAAGGAATGTAAGAACTGCGCTCACATCAAGAATTTGATCGAATCGTATGAGATTTCCAATGGCTTCACTCAAGGGATTGGTAGGTGTAGGATTTTGAGTTGAGCATCACATGGAAATTTTTCCTTAGTATTTCCTCGACCCCTTTAACAAAGACGGTGTTTCCTATGACTCAAGAAAGAGAAAATGAAACTACGAAAACAAAAGTCTTCACGCTCATATTCCTCAATGAATATCAAGTCTTCATGGTCACACCAATTTCTTCACTTTCAAAGTCTTCGTAAAGTCTTCGTAATATCAAAGTCTTCAAATAAGAACTTCATTTTTAGGGTCGATTTTCTCTCAGAATATCAAACTCCTCATAGACTTATAGACATGTGTACACTAACAACGATCAGCCATTTAACCTATAAGTCTTCAATACACCAAAATCACTAAGGGCACTAGATGCACTTACAATCTCCCCTTTTGGTGATTGATGACAACATAGGTTAAGTTTTCAACGGGATAAACATATGAAGTGTAAATACGATATTGAGGAATTTGATTGCAAGATATAGAAGAACTCCCCTAATATGTGCATAATGAGGAATTTGCTTTTGAGGCAATGCACATTTGAAGAATTGAATCATGGAGATCTCCCTATATCTTGTAATTCATACACGATTTGATATATATACTATGAAGAATTTGAAATGCATGATGAAATATGGTGCTCGATGAGATTCAAAGATGCGCAATGATATTGACGAGGAATAAGCATGCAGAATAGCACATCAAAAATATCAGAGCTCAAATATCACATTCAGAGCTTAGTGCTTCAAAAGCATCAATGCATAACACGTATCAAAATCAGAGCATCCAACGTATCGAAGCACGATCAAAAGTATCAGAGCATGAAGACTGAGCATAGTGCAAATCAGCACAATGCACCGTTCAAAACTATCAGGGCACCATCGGTTTTAAGATTACAACTCGACCCAATAAAAGTTTCGGAAGAACGAGAGTTGTAACTTAATAATAAAACGCCCATAGTATAAACCCGCTTGAAGACTAACTCAGATTTCTCCCCCTTTGTCATCCAATGACCAAAAGGATCGAAACTGAGGACTAACGCCCCTGAAGATATTCAAGTTGATGGAGGAGCGCCAGCGTTGTCGGGGTTGGATGTTGAAGTAGGGCCTGCTGCAGTGTCGTCTAAATCTTCATATTCATCGGCCATGATGAAGAATAAGAGCTGGCCACCACATCGTGAACTTTGACTCTCTTGAATTTCTTCGAGGTGGTGCGCATCAATATAAGCTTCCTCAAGACCCATAGTCTTCAATTCTTCCGCTGAATAGACATGATTAAGAATAGCCCAAAGCGTTGAGGGTTTCATGAAGGTAGTAATCGGTTTTTCTTCACCGCATTATGCGTTGAGGTCATGTTGTGAAGAATTGCAGCAAATTGGCGCTTCACCCATTTCGATTATGTTCAACCTTCCGATGAAGACCGAGGAGTAACTCACGATCACCATCACCTCGGTGCGCTTGCTTGAGGCTATTGCTTGGTTGAGGTATTTATGGCAGATCATGCGCTGCGTAATCGCCATTGGTGGAGTAAGATGCAGCTTTGCGAAATTGACCATCCAATGGACGAGTGCCTTCATCAATTACAACCGCTGCCTTGCCCTTGTCATCGATGATGAAATTGGTCGCTTGAGGACTTCAATGGGCGGCAGAAGCTGCCATGGTTCAGAGTGTCACTTTGTAGTTCAAAGGAAGATCTTGCCCTTATGAATCTCATGATCCAAGGCGATATGGCTTCAAATCAAAAGGTGACATTGCAACATTGGCCGAGTCCTCATGAAGAAATCATGGAAGTTGACAGAACGCCATGAATGATATTGAAAAGCATGTTCTTCATGATGCCAACGACATCTTCTTCATTTGAGTCGTGGCCTTTGATTGACTCATTGTCTTCGCTAAGATTCTATAAACAAATCCGAGGCACATACAACAAATCCTTGACGAGGAATTTGGTTCAAGGGGCTTGGCCTCGCTTCAATGGCTTCATAAGCACTTGCATGAAGTGATCGATAATTCACGGTCATTGTAAATGCAGCGCAGCAGATTCATGGGGAGGATCAAGAGGAAGGACACGGCAATTCAGTTGTCGGTGCCTTGTAGTGAGTATTCTCACCATCCAATCCAAGACCCATGAATTGATGTCTTCAAAGATCTCCGTGATGTGCAGGTGGCATAGAATCAAGAATGAGTTCTTCATTCCACCACATATATCGCAGAAATTCAGCAGCCTCGCATCGTGAAGAACACGGAGTAATCGCTCAAGCACGGTAGTGATTCCATATCCACATGAGGAATATGCTCATGGTCGAAGATCTTGTCCTTGTCAAATAGCACTGAGGAATAGAAGTTTGCTTGTGTTGGAGTTTAGAAGCGTCGTTTCCTCATTCGAGCAGAGTCATAAGGATTGTAAGCAGTGAAGAACACATGCTCAGAAAAGAAGTCTTCAGACTTGAATTTTTGCTTGTTTGAGAATGGATTCTTCGGCTTGGGCATAGGAATATCAGTGATTTGCAGCACAACCTCAGGAATCGCGATCTCAGGTTCTTTAGGCTGAGGAATTTCTCGTTCCTCTCCTTGTGCAGTTTGAGGATCAGCAGGGGTTCTTCAAATACTAGTGGCTGGAATCTCTTCATTGATGATTTATGTGGGATGAGTTTCTTCAGAGCCCATTTGAACAGCTTGTAGGCCGGGGACAGAGGAACTTGTTGAAGCGGAGTGAAGAGAGGAGTATTGGGATGTCGACTTTCCCAAAAGTCATCGCTCATCATGTGTAGTGCACCCAATATCCACGCCTTCATCTTCTTTTTCACTTTCTCAACTCCCCGCCTCTTCAGCAGTGAACCGAGGCACGGGTGAGGAAACAACAGAGTTGAAGGAAAGCTTCCACTTCAATTTCTTCATCAAGCTGTTCAAGTAGCAACAGATTGATTTTCTTCATCCGATCCGCTTGGGATCTTGTATTCTTCTCGATAAGGAACAATTTCTTAGATGACATGGAGGAAATGGGAATGGCATCAATAGGATTTTCAATTGAGCTGGTCATTGGCTTCATTTTCTTCGCAGTCAAGAATTTGACGCACTGATGCCTTCCTTTTTTCACTACAGCTCGCTCGCAGCCTTTGTCTTCTTCACTTCATAGGCGTAAGGAAGAATCGGAGTTGGTGTTGGCGCAGGAGGAGCCGAGGATTGTGGTACAGCTTTTTCAGCGAATCGTGCAGCTTGCCTGCTTCCTTCAGATTCTTCAGCGCACCACTAGTGGATGCCCCGGAATTTCTTCAAAGAATGGAATGGAGTCATCAGCCCCGAACTTAGTTTTCATCAAGACGCTGAAAGTCATCAGCAGTCTTCAGACAGTTTTTCAAAGCAGGCTGAGCAGATTCTTCACTCGAGGATTTTCTTGTTGCGATGGAGCTGCAACAATTGACATTTTCTTCGCCGATTGATTTAATCTCACTTTGGCTCCTTGCCAATCAAGATTGTAAGCATCAAATCCTTGCCGAGGGCTTGAATTTCAGATTGTGCTTTGAGAAGTTCTTCAGAGTCAAGTTGATGATGTTCTTCCTCGAAGCTTCTCCTTTCTCGCTTTTGCTCTCTTCAATTCACAAGCCTTTTCAAATTTCCATTTCTTCGAGATGAAATGGTTCAAAGATATGACTTTGACCAGAGTCAATGGCAGATCCGAATGGGAGTGTGAGGATCCCGATGCCACAGTCAATGAAGTCAAGGATCTTCTTCGATCCAAAAGCAGAGGCACACTTGTTCTTTTGGCTCTAGCGGCCTTGGTTAGTCTGTCTCGATGATTTCTTCAAGTTCTTCATCGAGGCTTCATCATCGAGGGAACGCTTGAATGCAACCTGCTTTCTTCTTTGACTTGGCCGAGGACCGCGCCCAGCAGCTTGCTTTTGTCTTCAGCAGAGTGGGGCCTGTTGAGGACATTGGTGCAGCTGAGGAACTTGTTGAGACACCAGAAGCAATTGAGAAACCTTGAGTCCTTTGACAAGTAGCAAGATGCACAGGTGTTGAGGACTTGGAAGGAGCTGCTGAGGATTTTGAATGAGCAGCAGCAGTCTGAGGAATTTGCCGTGAGGGCGCTGACGGTGAAGCATTTGGCTTGCGTGTAGGCTTCTTTGGCATTGATTTCCTCGGCTTGACCGAGGGCTCAGCAGCAGCAGCAGCAGCAGAATCCTCATTGAATTTCCTCACCGCCTCCTTGGCCTGTTTTGCCAATTTGGCTTGGCGCCTGACCATTCTTCAGAAAGTCTTCACCACTCTTGATGCTAGTGGGATCAGCGATTGGCCAAAGCCGAGGAGCTCTTGGGCATGGAGGGTTCAAAGAGAATTTCCTCATGTACTTGGGAGTGACATAGCGGTATTCTCTCCATTCTCGTGCCCATCTTCTTTCTATCCTCTCAGATGCAAGACTTTGCGCTGATTTTGGTCTCCTTGCCAAATTTGGATTCATCAAAAGTGCAGAGTCTTTGTATATTTCCTCAGAATCTCAAAGGCAGTCATGACTTCCTGCTTTTTCCTCCCTTCTCAGGGTCTCTTGCCTTCGCCATTTTCTTCAGTGAGGAATTTGAACAATAGAGCACTCTAAGAAGTATGCAGTTTTTCTTCGAGGAACGCTGCAAATGAGTTAAGTTGATGAGAACCTAGTGATTCAAAGAATGACATGAGTACCGTGAACAGAGTGTAGGTGCGAGGAATTTGGAGAGGTCATATGCGTTCTCAGAAGATTTTTCAAAAGAAGCAAGTTTTGAGGAAGTTGACCAGTTGAGCTTTGAGGAATTTCACTAAGCATTTCATCTTAGGTTCCAGAGTTGTACAGATTGAAAATCCACACAATTGAGGAATCTTGAAGAATTGAATGCTTAGAGAGATAAATCAAGAACATATAGTGTGTGAGGTGTTCATATGTGAAGATTTGAAGAGCAAAAACACCTTTGAAGATTTTCAGACAGATTTGAGAATCAACGCGAGTAATAAAAGTGACTTTTAATTACCCGAATCTGAAGAACACGACGAACTGAGATGAAGTGTAGTGAAGTTCGTCACGTTAGATCTCCCACGCCCTAACTTGGCAGAGGGAGACAGCTACGGCGGCGACGGAGTGAAGATTTCCGCGACCGGCGCGAGTACGACGGCGATGAGGTCGAGGCAGTGAAGCTTTTCCTCATGGCGGCGATGGAGTAGCGGCGGCGCTAGGGTTTGAGGAGAGCGAGCGAGAGACAGCGATTGAGTGGAGTAAATGAAGTGAGGAGGGTAGAGGGGTATTTATAGCCACGGTGAAAAACTGTTCGCCCGAAGATTTTGGGACGAACGTGCCCCTGCCCTTTCTCCTTCACGCGACGTGTGTCACCCACGCATCGTGCGTATGAGATCGTAAGATCGTGGGTGATTAAACTAATACATCATGGGATGCGGACGGTTTGAGTGGTAAAACCGAAAACTTGGATAAGATTTGTTTAAAAGTTTCGTTCGCAATTTCTTCAAATTGTCAAGGACCAAAGAAGACTTTGAACGAAGTTTCAATCATAACGCATATGAAGAATTTGTGAATAGAATGGATTGAGTATAGCATAGAGGGAAGGGTCCGATCACATTCACTTAGCGTAAATAGCAACTTGAAGAATTAGCAATAAGTGAATGATGTAGAGGACATAAACTCATATATATATAGCCAATGAAGAAAAACGACGAACCATTGAAGATTTTGCAAAGTTGAAGAATTTGAAAATGAGGAAAACTCAAATTGAAGATTTTCAACTTTTGTGGTGGCGTAGCTCATCAGATAAGAATGATGATTTCGCACAATCGCTGCATAATTGTCGAGGGTTCTCGAGAATCAAATTCTTCATTGATTTCTTCACACTTAGAGTGTTATTCTTCATTGATTGAGGAACAACGGTTCTTCATGTGTTGCACATCTAAGTCATCAATTATGCATAAGGGTTAGGATGTGTGTCCTTTTCAAAGAACATTCAAGATTCTAAGATATTTAGCTCACACCGCAACTTGCTAAATCTCTTCTCATCCAAGGGCTTGGTGAAGATATCAGCTAGCTGTTCTTCGCCTTCACATGCTCGATGGAGATATCGCCTTCAACACATGATCACGAAGAAAATGATGACGAACTGATGTGCTTAGTCTTCGAGTGCTGAACTGGTTGTGAGCAATCTTGATGGCACTCTCATTGTCGCAGAGGAGAGGCACATTCTTCACGCTGACGCCATAGTCCTTGAGGGTTTGCTTCATCCAAAGCGCTTGAGCACAAGATGAGCCAAAGAAGCAATGTATTCAGCTTCAAAGAAGAGATAGAGATACGCAGCTTTGTTTCTTCGAGGACCAATGCATCAAAGATCGTCCGAGGAAATGACAAGTGCCGATGTTGACTTATGGTCCACACGATCACCAAAGATAGTCGAGTCGTAATATCCAATGAGATCAAAAGCAGAGCCCTTTGGGGTACCATAATCCTAGTGTTGGTGTGTGAGCTAGATATCAAGAATATGCTTCACAGCCTTATGGTGTGATTCCTTCTGCAGCTTGAAATCGGGCACACATGCAAACACTAAGCATTATATCCGCCTAGATGCACATAAGTACAATAAAGAACCAATCATGGAGCGGTATACCTTGTGATCAAGTCAATACCATTTTCATCAAGGCATAGATGGCCATTTGTGGGCATAGGAATTTTGACGCTTTGCAATCTTGCATGCCAATTTCCTCAATACATCTTTGAGGTATTTCTCCGAGATATGAATATGCCATTGCCGGTGATTTAATTTGAAGACCTAAGAAGAATTTCAACTCTCCCATCATAGACATTTGATAT
This sequence comes from Aegilops speltoides, assembly GCA_021437245.1. Taxonomy (NCBI): domain Eukaryota; kingdom Viridiplantae; phylum Streptophyta; class Magnoliopsida; order Poales; family Poaceae; genus Aegilops; species Aegilops speltoides. The sequence goes on from CM038142.1 coordinate 55,183,801, forward strand.
TCTTCACTCATCATATAGGCAAATTCATCACTATATCGCTGGTTAGTACAGCCAAAGATAATATCATCAACATATATTTGGCTCACAAACAGTTCACCATCATATGATTTAGTAAATAGAGTAGGGTCAAGTGAACTGGTGTGAAGCCATTCTTCACGAAGAATTCCTTCAAGCAGGTCATACCACGCCCGAGGGGCTTGCTTGAGGCCATAGAGAGCCTTATTGAGTCTCAAGACTTTGTCGATTCTTGGGATCTTCAAAACCTGGGGTTGAGCAACATATACTTCTTCCTCAAGCTTACCATTGAGGAATGCACTTTTCACATCCATTTGATATAAGATGATATCATGATGGTTAGCATAGGCAAGTAAAATGCTAATAGCTTCAAGTCTAGCAACAGTGCAAAAGTTTCATCGAAATCAATTCCTTCAACCTCGTGTGTAGCCTTGAGCTACTAGTCGTGCCTTATTCCTCACTACAAGGCCATTTTCATCTTGCTTGTCATGCGGTAGATCCACTTTGTGCCAATGATATTATGCTTATGAGGATCCGGGCGATCGACCAATTCCTGCACATTGTTCACCGAATGATGTAATTCTTCTTGCATAGCCCTAATCCACTCCGCCCGTAAATGCTTCATCTACCTTAGTGGGCTCGAGATAGAGACAAAAGCATAGTGCCCACAAAAGTTAGATAAGTGTGAGGCTTTTGAGCGGTGAGAGGACCTCGTGCGCTGATGTCATCGATGATCTTCTCCACTTGCACTTCTTTTGCAACGCGTGGATGAGTGGGTTGTCGCCGAGGATTTTGATCAGCATTTTCTTCAAAGACCATTTTCCTCATCATGTTCTTCAGTGCATCACTCGACGCTCTTCACTTAACAGAATGAATTCTTCAAAGAGATTCTTCAAGAGGGAATGACATCCTCGCTTGCTTTGAGCTTGATAGCATCCTCAAAGCTGGTTCATCTAACACAGAAGGTAGGTGCTCTCTTTGCAGCCATTAGTTTTATCGAATCCGCACATCTACAAGGTCAACAATCTTGTGAAGAACAATGTTGAAGACTCAGAGGTGTGCGAGTCCTTTCCGTAACCAAGCATAAAACCTTCATGTGCTTTCGTGCAAATTTAGAGTTGTGGTGAGGATCTCTAATCCAACATTTAGCAATCAAGACTTTGAAATAACTCACATTGGGTTTCTTGTTAGTGAGGAGTTCATAGGCGTCTTCTTGAAGAATTTGTGAAGATATACTGCTGATGATGTGGCAGCAAGATCAATTGATCAATCCAAAAACGCCGAGGCGCTTTTGTATTCATCAAGCATAGTGCAAGCCATCTCAACAAGAGTTCTGTTTTGCGCCCACGACGCCATTCTCACGAGGAGTATAAGGAGCAGATAATTCATGAGTAATACCAAGTTCATCAAGATAGGCATCAAGACCAGAATTCTTGAACTCGGCCCATTGTCACTTCTAATATGCTTGATCTTCACACCAAAGTTGGTTGAAGCCCTCGAGGAAAATCGCTTGAAGACTTCCTGCACTTCATGTTTGTAAGTAACAATGTGTACCCATGTATATCGGGAATAATCATCAACAATGACAAAACCATATAGAGATGCATCATTAGTGATTGCTGAATAATGGTTAGGTCCAAGAGGTCCATGTGAAGCAATTCAATGGACGGGTAGTGGTCATGATAGTCTTCGGATGCTTGGCCTTGGTCATTTTTCCGCTTCACATGCTCCGCATAAGTGATCCTTGAGGAATTTGACATTCTCAATGCCAATGACATGCTTCTTCTTCGCAAGCGTGTTCAAATTCCTCATGCCTACATGACCAAGTCATCGATGCCATAGCCAGCCTTCCAAGCTTTTGCAAGTAGACACATGGCTGGTTGTGGTCCCAGAGAAATCAACAATATACAGATCTCCTCTCCTAAAGCCTTCAAGACTTTGGAATTGTCACTTCCATAATCACAACACAGCGATATTTGCCAAAGACAACAACCATATCAAGATCACAAAGCATTGAGATCGACATGAGATTGTATCCTAAGGACTCAACAAGCATGACTTTGTCCATGTGCTTATCCTTAGAGATAGCAACCTTACCAAGACCCAATACCGACTTTTGCCTTTGTCAAGAAAGATGATATGCTTCAGAGGTGACGGTGATAAGGGAGCATCCATCAATAGATTCTTGTCACCAATATGTGATTTGTACATCCACTATCGAGGACCCATTCAAGGTTTTGGGTTGATCATCCCGCAGATGAATTAGTATAACTTACAATCTCATATGCTTCATCAAGAAGAATATGATATCAAGTTCATCGATGAATTTCATCAAGCAAAGAAATGTATAGTAGTATGAGGACGTGTGAAATGAGAGTTCATTTCATCATGATTCGCCAAGGCCCTTTCGTGCATTTTGTCGTCCCCAAAGAAATTCTTCAAACGTTAGAGCATGTCCGGAGACCTGACCCTCGCAGAAGAGATTAGTCCTTTTCTTCACCACCCACATCTCGAGGGGTGGCAAAGAGTTCATCATCCCATGAGCACCATGTGAGAAAGGTGGCAAAGATGCCAAACCATTTCGCTTAGCATGAGAGGGGTTAGGTAAGCATATGAATAAGCAGAGTAATTCTTCGAGGACTTATGAACATAATGGTTTGAAGAATAATGCACATATTCATAGCCCTTAGCTTTACCTCATGAGATGATTTGTTAGCATGGTGATAATCATATGAGGACTTTGATCCAGCTTGAGGAATTTGATCCTCGTGAAGAATTTGGTCCATATGAGGACTTGGATCCATATGAAGAGTTTGGTCCATATGAAGAATTTGATCTGGGGTTCTGTTCTTCACGGTGGTGTCATGAGGACATTCACCAAGACTTTCAACACAGCTTTTGGGAACCCAGATTTTCTTCATAGGGGAACCGCTCTCGCAGCTTAGTGCCAACATATCTAGCAAATACTTCACCATTCTGATTTTTGAACAGTTTATAGTTGAGTCAAATGACTCATCGTAAGAATGAGGAGATTCACATGTAAAGCCAGATAAGTTAGATGGATCAATCGAGGTCCTTTGCAAAGAACCCATGAGGTTTTGGGATACCGCTCAAAGCTTCCAATATGTTCCATCGGCATTGAGTTTCCTCTCAAAGGCAATACCTCTTTCCTAGGGTTTCGTTGAGGATCTGCTTTTGAGCACATCACAAAGTGTCTGATGCCCTTTGAGGCTTTTGTACATGCTCGCTATGTACAATTCCTTCAGCCTCGCATTGTCAAGGATACTAGCAAAGTCCTCGATGAGGAATTAGTGATAGCAGAGGCGTAAGAAGAATTTGTAACATTTGAAGCATTTGAACATTCAGTGAAGAATTAGCGATTCACGCTCAATGCACTTTAAGCATGGAGGAACAAATTCTTCCCGAGAAGCGCTGATTTGTTGAGCTAGTAATGAATCGCGCTTCTTCAAGATCTTCATAACACACTCTTAGCTTTTCAAGATCTGCCTTTCTTTGAATAGCTTCAAGAGAAAGCTTCTCATTGTCTTGCTTTTCTTGAAGAAATTCATAAGAAAGTTTCTCATGATCGATAAGAGAGAGTTATGATGACCTTGAAGGTTATCATACTTAGACCAAGTCTCAAGATTTTCAATCGTGGCTTTAGTGCGATCCATTTCTTCACCCAACATATCATCACTTTTATCTAGCATGTTTTGAATCTTTTCAAGAGCCCGTTGTTGTTTCACAGCAATTTTAGCAAGTTTAGAGTATCTAGGCTTAAGATCCTCATCAGATTCATTTTCACTAGAGTCAGAGGAGTTGTATTTGAGTACCTTAGCTGCTTTTGCCATGAAGCAATAGGTGGGAGCGTAGCCATCATTATCTCCATCAGGCTTGTCGGTGGAATCAGTTTCTTCAGTGTTGAAGATGGACTTGTCGACGAAAGCAAGAGTAACGGCCGACTCGCCACACCGACTCAGATTCTTCAGATCCTCCTCTTCATCATTTTCCTCGATTCAGCTTCAGAGTCCATTTCCTTGCCAATGAATGCCCGAGCTTTCTTGGAGCTGCCCTTCTTGTGAGATGAAGACTTTGATGGTTTTGAAGACTAAGATTTTGATGATTTCTTCTTCTTCTTCATATCATCGTAACTCGTAGTCCTTGTATTTCTTCTTCTTCATTTCCTTTTCCCATTGAGGACAATCTTGAATATAGTGACCAGGCTTCTTGCATTTGTGGCAAAGTCTTCTTTGTAGTCACCGGATGAAGAATCATTTCTCTTGAGGATTTTCCAAAACAACCACGCCTTGTGAACTTCTGAATTTCTTCACAAGGAGAGCTAGATCCTGCTCGCTTCTTCAGATCACCAAGGCTACTACCGTAATCCTCACATTCGTAGTCGACACAACCTTAGCCTTCGTGGCACGTGGTTTGCCATAGTTTGAGCCATAGAGATCTCTTTCAGCAAGTCGAACTCGTGGGTGTTAAGCCTTTCGAGGATATCAGCAGGATCAAGCGACTTGTAGTCAAGACGTTCTTGTATCATCACCCCAGAGTATCAAATGAGGAATCAAGCGATCTTAGCGCTTTCTTCACAACTTCATGATCGTGATGTCATGGCACCGAGGGCTTGAAGCTCATTTGAAATGTCAAGGAGGCGATCAAAGGTTTGTTGAACATTTTCGCTGTCGAGTCTTTTGAAGCGTTGAAGAGATTTCAAGAACATCAACTCGAGAGTCATGCTGAGTTGAGACTCCTTCATTTACTTTGGACAGCCTATCCTGATAAGCTTGGCAGCCTCCAAAGCACTCACTCTTCCATACTGCCCTTTGCTCGAATGCCACAAATGATATTCTTCGCTTGAGAGTCGAGTTGTTTGAATCTCTTCACATCAGGAGCGGTCAGTGTTTCAGTGACAGCGGGGACACCATTTTCCACAACATACCAGAGATCATTATCAATTGCCTCAAGATGCATTCGCATCTTGTTCTTCCAAAGAGGGGTAGTCCGCTCCATCAAAGGTAGGACACCCAGCCGAGAGCTTGATCATACCTGCGGTCGACATAACTAGAACTCCAGGTGGTTAAACCAAAATCACACAGAACAAGGGAGTACCTTGCTCTGATACCAATTGAAAGTGCGTTATATCGACTAGAGGGGGGGTGAATAGGCGATTTTTATGAAATTCTTCACTGAGGAATTTGCCGGTGAGGAAATTCCTTAGCTAAGAACTATTTGCAGCTGAATATGTACTCAGAGGTAAACATAACAGATTACACACATAGTCAAGATGATGAAATGAAGACTAGAACAGAGTACAGAAGCGAAACACAGATAACAAGATGAAGACAAACAGATCAAGAAATTGAACCGAGGAATTTGTGAAAGTCTTCACCAAATTCTTCTGCACGATATGAACAACATACAACATGTAATGAGGAAATGGATGAGTTGAGGAAATAGAACCACCAACAGTGAAGACAATGATTTGGTAAACCAGTTCCAACTGCTGTCTCAGCCAGACGTCTGGTTGAGCGGCCGAGTATTTAAACTCGAGGACACACAGCCCCGACACCCAGCCTCTCACCGCAACTCAGACACCCAGCCCTCACCGTATTCTCCTTGAACTAAGACCACGCAGGCCTCGGCCCAATCACTGTGGTAAGTCTTCAGTGACTTCCAAACCTTCACAGACTTGGTCACCGGAGATCCACAATTCCTCTTGATGTTTCTAGACCTTGACGCCTAACCGTCTGGAAGAAGCACGCCTTCAAAGGTAATAAGCGCCGGATCCATGCAGATCAATTTCTTCAAAGGATGCTCAATCACTTGGGGTTTTGTGGGTTTGGTTTTGGGATTTTCCTCACTTGATGATTTTCGCCAAAGTCCTCGAGGATGGGTTGCTCTCAAATGACAAGTGTCAAGTTCTTCTCGAGCAGCCAACCAACTATTGGTTGTAGGGGCGGCTATTTATAGCCTAGGAGCAGCCCTTCAATGATATGACCGTTAGGTGGATAAGATATTTTGTCCACGCCAAAGACAAAGAACGGTCGGAAATTTGACTCTCAAAGTCCTCGTGGCTATCATGTTCTCATCGTAGGCAATTCAAGACCGGCGAATTTTAACTCTCGGCCAGAGAAGTCCTCAAGGAATGTAAGAACTACGCTCTCACATCGATGAATTTGATCGAATCAGTATGAGATTTCCAATGGCTTCACTCAAGGGATTGGTAGGTGTAGGATTTTGAGTTGAGCATCACATGGAAATTTTTCCTTAGTATTTCTCGACCCCTTTAACAAAGACGGTGTTTCCTATGACTCAAGAAAGAGAAAATGAAATTACGAAAACAAAAGTCTTCACGCTTCATATTCCTCGAATGAATATCCAGTCTTCATGGTCACACCAATTTCTTCACTTTCAAAGTCTTCGAAAGTCTTCGTAATATCAAAGTCTTCAACAAGAACTTCATTTTAGGGTCGATTTTCTCAGAATATCAAACTCCTCATAGACTTATAGACCTGTGTACACTAACAAACGATCGCCATTTAACCTATAAGTCTTCAATACACCAAAATCACTAAGGGCACTAGATGCACTTACACAGTCCATACTTATCACTTCCACCTTTGGGAATTGCTATGATGATTCCCTGCACTTGGGGATTATCAAGTTTTTCCTCAAGGCCACGTCGGGGAGCAATAGTGTGGGATTGATATTCTCGTGTGTACTTGTTTGCTTTCTTCACTAAGTAGATTTTATTTTTCCTTTTTGTTACTGTTTAGTTGTGGGTGAAACATAAAAAAATATTTTAAAAAATAATGAAAATACCAAAAAATATTTACTTGCCTCTCATGCCTAAAATGTTTTTCAAAAAGAGAAGTGATTGGAAAGTTATGCATTGAAGAAGTGAGGGTCGACCTTGCGCACTTGTGTTCATGCTCACGGAAACAATGTAGAATTTTTCATGGAAGTTTCTCTGTAAATAATTATCCCCTTGTATATATCCATTGTATTATAAAAATAATGTTCCAAGCTTTGGTTTTAGTATGATAAGATTGCTTGCTTACTATGTGCAGAACAAAAACAGAAACTTTGGCTGTAGTGCGTGAATTTAAATTTTTTACTGGAAAGTCAAATGGGTCTTAAACATTTTTCACATTACTTCTGTATAAATTTTTCAAATTATCAAATTTATTTCATAATTTTATGAGTTACATAAGTTTACTAAACTTCCAGATTACTACAGACTGTCCTGTTCTTGACAGATTCTGTTTTTCGTGTGTTGTTTGCTTATTTTGATGCATCTATGGCTCGTATGTAAGGGTATGAACCATAGAGAAATTGGAATACAGTAAGTTTAACACCAATATAAACAAAGAATGAGTTAATTACAGTACCTTAAAGTGGTAGTTTGCTTTATTACACTAACGGATCTCACAAGTTTTTGTTTAAGTTTTTGTGAATGAAGTGTTTGAAGAACGAGGAGTTACCGATGTGAGAATAATAAAGAGAGACAAGAGTTCAAGCCTGGTAATGCCCAAGGCACCCCAAGTAAATATTTCAAAGGATATTCAAGCATCTAAGCTTGGGGATGCCCCGGTTGGCATCCCATCTTTCTTCTTCAACAAATATCGGTATACCTCGGTTTTTGTTTTGTTCACATGATTCGTGTCCTTTGTGTTTTTGTTTTTATTTAAGAATCATGCTAGTATGAGATAGCTCTTCATTGATTTATAGAATACTTCATGTGCTTTACTTATATCTTTTAAGTATGGTCTTATAGAATTGCTCTTTGTGCTTCACTTAAATAGTTTGAGTATGGTTTTATAGAATGCTTTGTGTGCTTCACTTATATATTTTGAGCTTGGACGTTGGTTAGTCTATATTAATTGTAGAATACTCCATGAACTTCATTTATATCTTTTGGAGTATGAATAATACTATAATTTAAAGTGGGTTTGGAAGAGTGTCAACTTTAGGAATTAGTGATCCCACTATCTTGGAGGGTGTTGAATCTTCGTACGAAATTTATGAAAGTGGATTTGGAAGAGTGTCAACTTTAGTTAGTATTCCACTATTTCGGAAGAGGTTCCAATTGAGTATGAAAACAAAGTAGCTATCCATGATGCTACTGAAAATTATTATGAGGGAGGAATATGTGTTTGTAGGAGTTGCAATAATATCAAGTTTCCTCCCTATGTGCTTAAAAGGTTTTAAGTTATACTTGTTTTGCCTTCCTTTGCTAGTTGACTTTTGTTTCTATAAATTGTGTGCTCACAAAATCCCTAGGCATAGGAAGTGGGTTAGATTTAAATGTGCTATTCATACTCTTCATGATGCTCTTTTTATGTTTCAACTCTTATCTTTTATGCGAGCATCATTGAAATCATCATGCCTAGCTAAAAAGGCATTAAAGAAAAGCGCTTGTTGGGAGACAACCCAATATTTACCCTTACTGTTTTTGTGTGTCTACATGATTAAGCTACTGTATTAATCATGTTTTATGCTTTTTGTTTCAATAAAGTTCCAAGTAGGACCTTTGGGAAGACTTGGGTGAGAGTTAATGTGATCTTGCTGTAAAAAACAGAAACTTTGCGCTCACGAGATTAGCTGTTATTTTTTACAGAAGAGTGATTTTGAGTTGATTCTTTTTGAACAAGATTAATAGACAAATTCCTCACGTCCACCAATTTATTTCATAATTTTTGGAGTAGCAGAAGTATGGTTATTGTTCAGATCATTACAGACTGTTCTGTTTCTGACATATTCTGTTTTCATCGCATAGTTTGCTTGTTTTCTAGTTTCTATGGCTTATATTTCTCAATATAAATTGTAGAAATGATATGGTGCAGTAGGAATTATGTGAAAACAATTATGAACCTTGTCTTTTATAGTACCAAAGTGCATGGTTTACTCTTTATCATACTAACCTATCTCACAAAGTTCCATTAAGTTTTGTGTGATTGAAGTTTTCAAGTTTTGAGTGAGATATCGATATGAGGAGAATAAGGAGTGGAAAGACCCTAAGCTTGGGGATGCCCAAGGCACCCCAAGGTAATATTCAAGGAAGACTCAAGTGCCTAAGCTTGGGGATGCCCCGGAAGGCATCCCCTCTTTCGTCTTCAAAACTATCGGTATACCTTACTCGGAGCTATATTTTTATTCGTCACATGATATGTGTTTTGTTGGAGCGTATTTTCAATTTTACTTGCTGTTTGAATAAAATCATTGGATCTGAAATATTGAATAAAAAAGGGAACCCTCCCATGGCTAGTTAATTATTTGACTACTCAGTGTCCTTCACTCATATCTTTTGGAGTAGTTTGTCATTTACTCATGTGCTTCATGTATATCCTATGAGTAAATGGGGGAATGAATTGAATGTCATAAATCTGAATTTTTATATGTTTCATATGCTTATAACATGGTTAGTGATGACTTCACACATAGAAAGTATGAGGCATAAAAGTTGTTGAGAGTTGGCAAACGTAGTTTTGGTCATCGTTGCAATTAATAGGAAGTAATAAGGAAAGAGAGGTTCACATACAAATATATTATCTTGGACATCCTTTATGATTGTGAAGCACTCATTAAGTATGACATGCTAAAATAGTTGACGTTGGACAAGGAAGACAACGTAATGGTTTATGTTTTCCGATGTCTCAGTTAAAGTATATTGTCATTGACCTTCCAAACATGTTGAGCTTGCCTATCTCCTTCATGCTAGCCAAATTCCTTGCACCAAGTAGAGATACTACTTGTGCTTCCAAATACCTGTAAACCCAGTTCTGCCATGAGAGTCCACCATACCTACCTATGGATTGAGTAAGATCCTTCAAGTAAGTTGTCATCGGTGCAAGCAATAAAAATTGCTCTCTAAATAAGCATGACTTATTAGTGCAGAGAAAATAAGCTTTGTACGATCTTGTTGTGGAAGTAATAAAAGCGACGGACTGCATAATAAAGGTCCACATACAAGGGGCAATATAAAGTGTCGTTCTTTTGCATTAAGATTTTGTGCATCAACCCTAAACGCCGATGACAACCTCTCGCTTCCCTCTCAAGGGCCTATCTTTTACTTTATGTTTTTACTTTATGCTTGAGTCAAGGTGATCCTCGCCTTTCCCTTTTTCATTTTATCCTTTGGCAAGCCCCTCATGTTTGAAAGATCATGATATATATATATCCAATTGGATGTAAGTTAGCATGGGATATTATTGTTGACATCACCTAAAGGTGAATACGTTGGGAGGCAACACAATGAGCCCCTATCTTTCTCAGTGTCCGGTTGAAACTCCATAACCACAAGTATTGCGTGAGTGTTAGCAATTGTAGAAGACTATATGATAGTTGAGTATGTGGACTTGCTGAAAAGCTCTATTCTTGACTCTTTCTGATGATATGATGAATTGCAATTGCTTCAATGACTGAGATTATAGTTTGTTAGTTCTCAATGAAGTTTCTGAACCATACTTGACATTGTGAATAGATTGTTGCTTGATCATGAAAAGTTTTATGAGATAAGCTACTATTATACTTATGGATGCTAGAAAAGGGTGATTGAAATTATCAATGATCAAACTTGTGCACCTGCAAGCATTCACACTTCATAAATTATTTCTTTTATCATTTACCTACTCGAGGACGAGCAGGAATTAAGCTTGGGGATGCTGATACGTCTCCAATGTATCTATAATTTATGAAGTATTCATGCTATTATATTATCCATCTATGATGTTTTATATGCATTTATATGCCATTTTATATGATTTTTGGGACTAACCTATTAACTTAGAGCCCAGTGCCAGTTCCTGTTTTCTCCTTGTTTTTGAGTTTTACACAAAAGGAATACCAAACGGAGTCCAATTGACGTGGCAATTTTTGAGGATTTTTTATGGACCAAAAGAAGACCAGGGAGCATCGGAGTTGGGCCAGAAGAGTCCCGGGCTGCCCACGAGAGTGGGGGACGCGCCCACCACCATAGGGCGCGCCTTCCTATCTCGTGGACAGCCCGGAGACCCCCCTGACGTGAAACCAACGCCAAAAATTCCTATAAATATAGAAACCTTCGAGAAATAACCTACATAGGGAGTTCCGCCACCGCAAGCCTCTGTAGCCACGAGAAATCAATCTAGGCCCTCTCTGGCACCCTGTCGGAGGGGGCCATCATCACCGGAGGCCATGGAGGAGGATCTCGGAGGGGCCTTCATCGCCATGAAGGCCAAGGACCAGAGGGGGAAAGCCATGGAGGAGGAAGCACAAGGGGGAGAACCTCTCCTCCTCTCTCTTGGTGGCATCGGAGTGCCATCGGGAGGGGAATCATCGCCGCGGTGATCGTCTTCATCAACATCACCATCATCATCACCATCCTCATCTCTTTTACACGGTCCACTCTCCCGCACCCCGCTGTAATCCCTACTTGAACATGGTGCTTTATGCCACATATTATGATCCAATGATGTGTTGCCATCCTATGATGTTTTGAGTAGATATCTTTTGTCTTTGGGTTGATTGACGATTTAGATTGGTATGAGTTGTATGTTTTACTTTGATGTTGTCCTATGGTGTAGGGTGTTGCAATACGTTCATGATTCGCTTATAGTGGGTTGGTGAGTGACTGAAACACAAACCTGAATAAGGGGGTTGTTGCGTATGGGAATAAAGGGGACTCGATGCTTTAATGCTATGGTTGGGTTTTACCTAAATAATCTTTAGTATTTGAGGACGCTTGCTAGAGTTCCAATCATAAGTGCATATGATCTAAGTAGAGAAAGTATGTTAGCTTATGCCTCTCCCTCATATGAAATTGCAATAGTGATCACCGGTCTTGTTAACAATTGCCTAGGACAATTCCGCACACCGATCCACCATTATTCCACACTCGCTATTTATATTATTTAGTAATATATTCTAACTTTATGATAACAGCACCCACTTTCATATTTTAGCTCTCCGATACCTTACAAGTTATCCTCTACATACCGACAATGTAGTTTTATTTCCCGTTTCTAGTTGGAAGCAAACGTTCGGTGCACGTAGAGTCGTATCAGTGGCAGATAGGGCTTGAGAGAATATTGATCTTACCTTTATCTCCTTGTGGGTTCGACACTCCATACTTATCACTTCCACCTTTGGGAATTGCTACGATGATTCCCTGCACTTGGGGATTATCAATAGGCATAAAGTCTGATGTGGCAAGTTAATCAAGAAGAGATAGACTAGTTTGGTGACCCAAGGAAGAAACGGTGCTAAGCGCTGCATCTAGGTGAAAAGACAATTTTGAGTCTATAGCTAATTAAATGAAGCAAACTTAGCAACACCATTTCATTGGAAGAGGTCACTCCTTGGCAAATGCAATAAATACTAGTACTCCTTGTGTCCCATAATATAAGAACGTTTTTGGCACTACACTAGTGTCAAAAACGTTCTTATATTATGGGACGGAGGGAGTACGAAGAAATAGATAGGGAGGAGTAAAAAATATACACTTATAGCCAACGTTATAACTAACCTTGTTGTAGTATGAGTGACTAAGTGATGACTATGTATGACATGCCAACATCAGATAGCCTAACGCACCATGTTAAATCTCCAAGGGCGCGACCACGCGTGCAACGCGACGGTCGTGGTAGGTGCGACCATGACACGGGGTGCTGGCAGCCCTTGGAGCTAAGATCAAACAATCACATGCTAAGTTGCTGAAAATTTTGCAGAATAACCCTCCCGTGGAACCGACAAATTTCCTACCGCGGGCCGGAGTAGGTTTCTCGGTTTGCATGCGGGTTTAATGGAGGCGAGGAGGCATGTTCAGCCGGGCGTGCAGTGGACGGTGCAGTACTATTTGATTTGACAACTACAACTAGTATATTATAAAAAACAAAGAAGAGTAGTAGAGATAGAGATAAGAATAGAGACGGGAGGAGCACCATCTATCGCTTCAGGCTACTCCTCGCCCATTCGGCGGCCGCAACGCCCCTACAACCACTCCTCCTCGCGCCCCATTCGGCGGGCGCTGTTGACATTTGGGGCGCGACTTCAAGAATCGCTAGCAGCCACGACTTCACCGACAACGACTTCTTCCCCGACCTCGCAACCTCTTCCTCAACGACATGGGCGATAACCTCAACGCCAATGGTGCTGCTCCCGCTGCACCGTATGTGTTTCTGTCCTTCCTGCTCAAATCGTGATAGAATTCATGTTTCTAGTCTCGTGTCCTAGACTCGATCTGTTCATCTACTATGCTAGTCTGCATGATTAGTTTAATCTCTGTTATAGCCGCCATGATTTATTTTGTAGTAAATCTCGAGTAACTTGCTCATATATTCAATCGTGGAACGTCCCCTACAGCCACTCCCGTTTCATGGACGGCCTGGTCGATGCCTCCAAGGAGCCCTTCGTCTACTGCTATGAGTGCCCGGTGCCATTTTGGGGCTCGCCGGCGGACATCGTGCATCACCTGACGCAGGCGTGCGACGATCACTACTGGCCCTTGGCGAAGAACATCAAGTACGAGACATGCTACCCGTTCACCATGCGAGAGTCGCTGGAGGATCAGCGCCGCCTGCTAGTCTCGGAGGAGGATGGCAGCGTCTTCCTCTTGATCATGGCCACCGGCGAGGCCCGCGCAAGCCACCGCCACATCTCTGTAGTGTGTGTCAGGGGCGATGCCGCTGACGCTGACACTGACACGAGGCCGATGTACGGGTGCATGCTCACTATTACTACCCCTCGGAGGTCCGTGGGTGGCGACACTGGCTACGTCAAGCTGACTTGGACTCTGCCGAGCTGGGACCATCCCGCCGATGTGGACATGGAAGACGCATGGTATTATTTGACCCCCAACAATATGCATGGGGACTCCAAGGAGGTTCACCTAGACATATGCATTACTAAGTTAAATGTTGATCATTAGTCTTCGCTCAATGTAATCCGTTGTCTAAGCATGTGGAGACTTCCATGCATGATCTTGCTCTATTGGAGTATCGCGATGAATAAAAGTGTATCCATTTATGGTTTAGTCTAGAATCTTCCATGTATGAATTTTTACTACAGATCGGTGAAAGACTTATGATGAACCATTTCCGCAAAGCACAATAAGAGTTATTTCTTCACAAGTTTTGGATGCAGGTTGAACAGTTGAACGCTTTTGTTTGCAAAAGATACTTTTTTATCTATTTCACCCGGATGTTTCTAAGCTCTAGAGATGAAATAATATCCGAAGAAACCTATCGATACCTGTTACACATGAGATGACCCCCACATCCTTTGTCAAAATAAGCAACACCCCGATCAATGCATTTCACTCTTCTATGCAACGGACGGGCACTTTACTTGCTCCTACAGGTGCTTAAGCTTGCCACATAGGCATAAAGTCTGATGTGGCAAGTTAATCAAGAAGAAAGAGACTAGTTTGGTGACCCAAGGAAGAAAGGGTGCTAAGCGCATGTACCTAGGTGAAAATACAATTTTGAGTCTATAGCTAATTAAATGAAGCAAACTTAGCAACACCATTTCATTGGAAGAGGTCACTCCTTGGCAAATGCAATAATACTATTATTTCAGTGTCCCATAATATAAGAATGTTTTTGACACTAGTGTTTTGGCACTACACTAGTGTCAAAAACGTTCTTATATTATGGGACGGAGGGAGTACGAAGAAAGAGATAGAGAGGAGTAAAAAAACTTATAGCCAACCTTGTTGTAGTATGAGTGACTAAGTGATGACTATGTATGACATGCCAACATCGATAGCCTAATGCATCGTGTTAAATCTCCATATGCGACCGCCATGAAAGCAACGCGACGGTCGTGGTAGGCGCGACCATGATACGGGCTGCCGGGCAGTCCTGGATCTCGAGATCAAATGGTCGCATGCTAAGTTGCTGAAAATTTGCGTAATAACCCTCCGTGATAGGATATTCACCCATAGGTCTAGAATCACGCCATGCAACCGCTCGACCTCTTCGCCCTTTCTCGCCTGCACCCATGTTCAAGACTCGATGATGAGTGGGTCGCTGGGCAAGATGTTGAGTACACCACAATGTGGGACGAGAGAAGGATCTAAAGGACGAAGAGAGGAAGAAGCCCGCCGTGATCCAAGTTTGCGGCATGACTTATGCTTGGTCTACCACATTTGCCATGCCGACGTTGAGTGCCGGATTTTAAGGACTTCCTCGAGAGCAACCTAGTCAAATTCATTATCAGAGACTTTGGTAACGACAAAGAAGTCTTCCGTCGGATAGGCCTCGTTGTAGGCAACACCTTCAACCTCCAAAAGAATTGGCTGGTGTCCTCTCGTCACCTTCATGCTAACCGGCAGAGCCATGGTTCATCCTTCATACAAGAACTGGAGAAACCTCCATACACGCTTTCATCGCCATGCATGGTAGCGGAATGTACTAGATATAGACCACATCCACTACGCTGCAATGGATGGCTACCTTTGTTTCAATATCTACAAGGGTTGGATGAAGAGCAACAGCCAAGTTGGCGGTTCAAGCAAAGAAGTATCGCCAAGAGGAAGAGGGACAAGGACTAAGTCGAGGACGTGGACGAGGACTCCGAGTAAGGTGGCGATCGTTGCTCATGGTGGTTCTAATGCAGTGTTTACCGGAATAGTTGCAAAGTTTAATTTCAGGTGTGCTTAATTTAATTTGAGGGGTGTGTTGTGTTGAGCCCCAGCAGAACTATGTTATGTTTCTTCTTGTTACTTTAACTCTTCAAGACGCATATACTAGTATTTCTTACATTTCATCTTTTAGTTGGTATAGTACTACCACTGCTCCTTCACATTATATACGTACAATATATATTGCCAACATCATATAGCCAGCAGTTTAGTTGTCAAAGAATTTCAGGATGCTTAGTTTTGTCAAAGAATTCCAGGGTGCTTAGTTTTATTTGAGGGGTGGGTTGTGCTGGACACCATTATTGTGACTAGACTTTTTAATAGTACTATATGCATAATTTGGCGACGAGCGCTCTCTATTTGTACCACCTTTTTTTTATTTCAAGTTTTGCTCCATGGCGCAATCCATCGATACTACTATTGTACAAAAGTATACATTTTTTAAAAGGCTAGAGGGCGGGGCAGTCTAGCTTGGTCGGTTTCACGAGAGGCGAGGGCCTTTGTGATTTGACGGCTCATTATCGCTAGAAGGCGGGCCTTGTGATTTGACTGTCAGATAAATGCGCCGATTTAATTGATTGAGGAGGAGCAAAGAACCTTGCGGTATACTCAAGTTTTCCACTGGAGTAGTACTGCGACGGAGGAGCACGAAACACAGCAGCCCAGTGCCATATGGCGATAAAAAATGATCTAATTTGCTAGTCATCTCATTGTTAGCATTTTTCTATTCATTGCCTAAAAAAACATTGTTCTATTCATTCCTCGCAGAGAACGTGACACGTGCGGCGAAACACCCGAAGAAAAAGATGAAACACAGTAGCAAAAGAAGAAGGAAGATTATCACCCCAAATGATCTAATTTGCCACGGAGTCGTAACTGCTTCTTCATCGCCTCCATGACCTACATCTCCTTGCGCGTCTCCTCCGCCATCTTCTTCATTCTGTCCATGACGCGGGATTTCCCGACGCGTGCCTTCATCATCTGTTCCACGGCCGCATTACGTACCTTGACAGCAGCCGGGTGCTCGGCGTGGAGCTTTGCCAACTCCTCCTTCGCTCCATGACGAGGGCCTGCAGATCTTCATCGAAGAACTACTATTCTCATGCAGCTTCTTCCAACCGGGCGTTTTATCCTTCAACAGTCAATCTCGTGGTAGAGCTTCGCCTTGTCCTCCGGTCGAGGATTTCGCCGGTCGCCTTCTTCTCCGAGGCAATGCTCTTCTTCAAAGAACATCACCAAGCCGGGCGGTCAACTCCCCTCGCTGATTGAGCTCACGGGCATGTCGTCGAGGTTCTCCTTCAAGAACTCCATCAAGCCTTGGATGAACTCCTTCGCTTATTGAGGTGCTTATTGAGCTGATCGGGCAAGCCGCCGAGGGATAACGACTTAGCTCCGCTGCTCGGCATGTTCGCCTCCGTGGCTAGGGCGCCCCGGGAGCCATCGCCGCCTGAGAGATCTTTTCGAGGTCTCGCGGGCGGCGAGACCTCTTTTTTTTTTCTTCAGCCTTGGTTGCCGCCTCCTTGTTACGAGTAGTTCTCGAACTAGAGCTCGCCACCGCCATGGCAACGATTTTACTAATAATAAGCACTTATGAGGAGGAAAGGTTAACTGATTTTTGGTTAGGTAGTTCCCCTTTTTATAACCTAAGTACTAGCACTAGTACTAATACCTGCATAGTGGGAACACATTCAGGTTTGGTACGTACTAGTAGGTGTGAGCAGGCTTTCGAATGTGATGGGAACAAGGTAAAGATTAATTGATGGTTTTGGTTTCGAGGCCTGAAACGGCTCCCGATGAGTTTAGCGGAGCAAAAATTTCAAGTGCTACACTGCTCAAATGCGTAAATATTATGTTACTGTCAAAAATTGGCACAATATACGAAGGAGACCAATGGAAGTACTACTAGCAACCCACGATTTAACTACTCGCATGCTCCTAGTGGAGTAATAATGTCTTTCTTCCGCCTTCACGTCCACTCAATTTGCATGCGCTGTATTAATTAACCATCAATGAAGTGAATGACTTTACATGCGTCAAATTATCACATGGGTGGATCTTGGTACAAAATTGCATCCGCCGTACTACCTGCAGCGTATGAGGGAATGAGTGCATGCGTGGCGGCGTGCACATTTTGCTTTGTGCATGTACCACCAAGATAGCTCGTGGAGGACGAGTACATTCTTCTCGAACCAAAGAAGATGTCACCGTGATCAATCCACGCAAGGAGGTCGCGACAACGCTCCACATGTGCCACGTGGCTTCATGAACTGTAAGAGAGACACTGTAGCGTGCCATTGGTATTCTAATTTACGTGTTTTGCACATACCAAGTACTAGTAAGGTACACGGCATTGCACGATCAGATTTTGCAACCAAATTATGAATAAATACCACACTATAGCATGTAAGCTCGAGTCATATATGCCCGATGTAGCCCTTCATTTAATTCTTATAGTTCATCTCATT
Organism: Aegilops speltoides; assembly: GCA_021437245.1. Taxonomy (NCBI): domain Eukaryota; kingdom Viridiplantae; phylum Streptophyta; class Magnoliopsida; order Poales; family Poaceae; genus Aegilops; species Aegilops speltoides. The sequence goes on from CM038142.1 coordinate 55,201,909, forward strand.
CAAAATCAATTAGAGGGTGCTTGGATACGCTTTTAGTCCTATGACTAAAAGTAGTGAGACTAAAACATGCTAGCCTCATCCATGCTTGGATCCAAATACTAAGGAGACTAAAATCAAGTTAATGAGCATTTATTATCCTCCAAACCTCCAATCCGAACTCGCCTGTTAAAGGAGAGGAGTTAAATGAGGAGAGAGAGGACTAATCCACATTTTAGTAGGGGTACCTCGACTAAAATTTTTAGTCTTAAGACTAGTTTTAGCCCTCTTAGTCGTGGGTGCTTGGAACTTTAGTCTCTTAAAGAGACTATTTTAGTCGACTAAAATAAGTCCTTGGATCCAAGCACCTCTTAGTGTTTGATTGTGCATGGAAAAATGCAGAATTCTTTCAAAGAGGTTTGAGGATGGGATGTTTCAGATGAAATCTAGTGCAAATGAATCATATGGAAAAATTCCTATGGTTTACAATCCTACGAATCAAACAACCAAGATAGGAAAAATTCCTAATGATTAGAATCCTCCAAAATTCCTTTGAGAATCCTTTGAATCAAAGAAGCCCTTAATCTATTTTATGATTCGTGGAATTGTGCGTTGTAAAGCATAAAGTAAAAAACAAATAATGGCAATTCAACTAGAAAAAAAGTTTGGGCAGTTATGATACGGAAGATTCTAGAACAAAAGAGAACCACTGTTGTTTTGAGGTTTGTGCATTATGCTTAAGTTTAACCATGGAGTCTGCTAGATTGTACATGTGGCAAAATCCGGTGGGGGGCTAGAAGATGGTGCGAGGGGTCGAGTGGAGGGAGACTATGAAGGAATTCACAAGTGCGAGATCGATATTTAGAGGGGGGGCGAACACATGCGCTGTTGCACGCAGTGGCGGAGCCATGAAAAATAAATGAGCTAATGAGCCAAGCATTGCTAATCCTTTACGAGGAGGGTCAATTCATGAAATTAAACCTTTTTTAGCAGCAATTATCTAATGATCACCTTCATATTTGACTCGATATATAGTGATGTTAGGGGGGGCAGGGCCCTTACTGCCCCTGTCTTCGCCATTGTGCACGCATCTGAGAGATGAAGCGGAAGTCATGGATGATGAGAGGGGGACGTTGGATATATAATTAATGTGGGTGTATTAGCTATATATGTTAACCCTATATAGAGAGGTATAGATTGATCGATGTGGACATGGGAAAGAGGGTGAGACCTCACTGGATATATCGATTGATCGGTTTGTGTGGAAAACTATGAAAGACCTAGCTATATACACACATACATAGAGGAACATCGATCATTGCGCATGCACGCGTGAGAGATCAAGAATGCCAGATATGATGGAGAGGGGGATGTGTGTGGGTGTGTGCCTTCATGGGAGACCGACCTGAAGAAAAAGATTGCATGCGTGCGATGGATAATACCGACTGGTAGTGTGTGTGCATGCATGCACGAGAGAAAGTTAGTGGTACAATTATAAAGAGAAGACTATTGTGTGGGTGTGGGTGTAAAAGAATAGGTGAGGTCAAAATCAATGTAAAGTTGAATTCAAATATTTGAATAAGAGATCCTGATGTTTGAAAACCATGCATGCATGAATATAACGGAGATCTGTGCGGTGTGGTTTGGAAACGAGCATGTTGTAATGTATACACATTGAACAAGGTCGGACTGATTTGAATTTGAGATACCGATGGCAGACATCATTTGGCCACGTCGCATCCGTGCATGGACACACTATTCTAATTGGAGATGATGGGCGGCTTTCGCATCACATATCTATATCTATACCCTATATATATATATATATATTATTATATATTTTTTCATATTGTGTGCGGGTAACTTTAACTTTGAAAGATGGTCGTTGGATGAGGCGAATCCGATGGTCCAAAGATGGCAAATTTGAGCACCATTGGCCGTTGGATATCATCTAGATTCCACCATATTTCGCCACATGTATAATCTAGAAGACTCCATGGTTGAACTTAAGCATAATGCACAAACATCAAAACACAAGCACTTCTTATTTGTTCTAGAATCTTCAGATCGTAATTGCCCAAATGTTTTTCTACATGATTTCATTATTTGTTTTTACTTTATGTCTTACAACGCACAATTCCAGAATCTTAAAAAGATTAGCTTTCTTATAAAAACTAGATGATTTTGAATGAAATGAACTATAAGAATTAAACAAACATCTACATCATGCATATGTGACTCAAAGCTTGCATGCTATAATGTGGTATTTATTCATAATTTGGTTGTTAAATCTCATGCGTGCAATGCACGGTACCTTACTCTAGTCTAAATGGTGTCTCTGTGTGTGTGTTGTGCGTGTTGAGGTGCAAATTGTCTTTTTTTGTACACGCTACGCTTGTTCTTCCAAATTTCAAGCCGCTACTTTGTTATGCCGAAAATTGAAGCTAGTGTCTCGCTTCATCGTGTCTAAACTCCCACCTCTTCAACCCGCGCCTTTGTTAACCCGAAATATTTAAGATATATCTTTGTCTCACAGTTCGGCAACTCCTCCATCTCAACCCGCGCCTTGCTATTCCGAAATTACAACGCTAAAAACTCCCAGCTCTCGTGAAATCCCGACACGCGAAATGCCCGTGGTACCCGAGGGAGTCCTGGACTAGGGGGTATTCGGATAGCCGGACTATCATTTTCCGCCGACTCCAAGACTACGAAGATAGAAGATTGAAGACTCCGCTCGTGTCCCAAGGTACTTTCTTGGCGGAAGGCAAGCTTGGCAATACGGATATGTAGATCTCCTACCATTGTAACCGACTCAGGTAACCCTAGCCTCTCCGTGTCTATATAAACCGGAGGGCTTTAGTCCGTAGGACAACATACATCTCAACAACCATACCATAGGCTAGCTTCTAGGGTTTAGCCTCCTTGATCTCGTGGTAGATCTACTCTTGTACTACCCATATCATCAATATTAATCAAGCAGACGTAGGGTTTTACCTCCATCGAGAGGGCCCAACCTGGGTAAAACGTTGTGTCCTCGCCTCTTGTTACCATCCGCCTAGACGCACAGCCGGGACCCCTACCCGAGATCCGCCGGTTTTGACACCGACATTGGTGCTTTCATTGAGAGTTCCTCCTGTCGCCACCGATAGGCTTGATGGCATCTTCAACCAACAACGCTGTCCCGGTGAGACTTTTCTCCCGGACAGATCTTCAGATTCGGGCGGCTTTGCATCGCGGGCCAATTCTCTTGGCCATCCGAGCAGATCGAAGCTACGCCCCGGCCGCCAGTCATATTCGAAGCTTAAACTTCACGGCCGATGTCCGCGGAGACTTGTTCTTCGACGGACTCGAGCCACAGCCAAGCGCGCCGTACTGTGACGATGGGCACGATCTAGCTCCGCCGTCGGACAGAGCCTTGGTGGCTGCACTCGGATCCGCTTCGGCCATTAGCCCGGAGCCGATCGCCCATATCGAGGGCCGGTGGATAGATGCCGCCCTGGGGGCTTCAACATCCACGGCGATGGAGCCGAATACTAATCTTGTCCCCTGCGAAACTCGTGATTCTGAGGCGCCGGACTCCGAGCCTCCCGTGCCCCTGCCAACCAATTCGGATTGGGCGCCGGTTATGGAATTCACCGCCGCAGACATCTTTCAAAGACTTCGCCTTTCGGGCGATATCCTGAATTCATCAAGCATATCTTGTTATCGAAGAGTCCTCGCCGGACTATGGCCGTGATGGTTGGAGTACGGACGACGAAGAAATTCAGAGCCCACCCACCACCCACTTTGTAGCCACCGCCGAGGATTTAACCGACATGCTAGACTTCGACCGGACGACATCGACGCTATGGATGACGATGCCGGAGATTTATCAGAGCCGCCGCCACAGGCACCGGAAGGCCACCTCGCCATATGACGATACATGGTGGATACCCCAAAAGAAGGGATGGCGAAGAAGAAGCGGAGGCAGATTCTCTAAAGAAGCAGCCCAAACGCCGACGCCGCGGGCGCCATTTAAATCCCGCCACAAAGAAGAATGGAGATTCCGCACGGAGACAATAACACCGAGAGTGTCAAGACGATCCCTCCCGCAAGACTCACAGCAGAGGACGCAGGCAAGCCCTCACGATGTATGCGGCGCATTTAAGGGGTTGAGGATGATAACTATATGCCTCCCTCCAAAGACGGCAAGCCTCAACGATGATGAATTCGCTGCACTGAGGATCCCGTCAACAAGAGCGCTTCAAGCGCAGCTCATAGCCACAAAGAAACAGCCTAAAGAAAAAGCAGCAATAGCTCCAAGCTGATCAAGATCTGTTGGCCGATCGATGGACCGAGGTCCTCACGGCCAAGAGTATAAACTCGAACGCCTCCAAAAGTTACCTAAGACGCAAGCTGCTCCCCGATTAGAGGAGGAAGCATACATACCTTCATCACCAGCAAGACGACATGGCGACCGACCACCCCGTGGTCGTGATGAGAGGCATCCAGCCCCCACCAAGACCGCACTCCGCATCGCTTCCAAAAGTACGGCTAAGAGGGAACGCTACGGACTTGCGAGACATATTGAGGACAAGGCAAGACAATCCAGATCCATCTATGGATCACGTGGGCGCCCACCACCCACGATTTAATACCGTCGCGCGGATACAATAACCCGCCGGGCGAACACAGCAGCATACGCCTTCTCGAGCTGCGCCGTGATATTGCCCAATACAGGGCGCCAGACACCCTCTATGCTTCATCGACGAAGTAATGGATCATCGATCCCAAGGGTTTAAACCCAGAAACATCGAATCCTACGATGGCACAACAGACCCGCGGTTTGGATCAAGACTATCTTCTCCATATTCATATGGCCCATGTGACGACCTCCATGCCATCAAGTATCTCCCACTCAAGCTTAAAGGACCAGCTCGGCATTGGCTTAACAGCTTGCCCGCAGAGTCAATTGATGTTGGGAAGACCTCGAGGCCGCATTCCTTGATAACTTCCAAGGCACATATGTGCGACCACCGACGCCGATGACTTAAGCCACATCATTCAGCAGCCGCATTTAATCGCCGCATACTTCGACACGGTTCTTAACGAAGAAAACCAAATCGCCGACCGTCCGGACGCAGAGGCCCTCGCAGCCTTCAAACACAACATCCGGGACGAATGGCTAGCCCGCACCGGGCAGAAAAGCCAAAATCCATGGCAGCCCTCACATCGCAATGACCCGCTTTTGTGGGAGAGGACAGCCGCTAGCTCGCAGCAACAATCTCCGTAAAAATTCCGCAGTTCGATACTAAGGACAACAACGGCAGGTCACGTCGAATCAAAAACAAGCGCCGCATTAACGGCGACGATAAGGAGGATACGGCAGTCAATGCCGGATTCCGAGGCTCCAAACCCGTCACCGGAAGAAGCCATTTAAAAGAACCACTCCGGTCCGTCTAACTGGACCGAATACTCGACCGCTTATGCCGATACATGGCATTCTCCGAAAAGCCAGCTAATCACACCAATAGAGATTGTTGGGTGTTCACAGCAGCCGCAAGTTAATTGCCAAAACAATGACAAGGGGCTAAATAGCGACGACGAGGAAGAGACCCGACCGCCGAATAACAGAGGACAGAAGGGTTTCCCCCCACAAGTGCGGACGGTGAATGTGATATACGCGACCCACATACCCAAGAGGGAGAGGAAACGAGCACTCAGCGACGTCTATGCGATGGAGCCAGTCGCCCCAAAGTTCAATCCATGGTCTTCTTGCCCGATCACTTTCGATCTAAGAGACCATCCGACCAGCATATGCCATGGCGGATTCGCCGCATTGGTCTTAGACCCAATCGTCGATGGATTTCACCTCACAAGAGTCCTGATGGACAGCGGCAGAGCTCTAACCTGCTTTATCGATGATACAAGCGCAAAATGGGCATAGACCCATCAAGGATCAAACCTACAAAGACAACCTTTAAAGGTGTCATCCTGTGAGTAGAAGCCAATTGTACAGCTCACCACACCGAAGTGGTCTTCGATCCCCGGATAATTTCCGAGCGAAGAGTTAATCTTCGACATAGTCCCGCTTCATAGCGGCTATCACGCCTCGCTAGGACGAACCGCGCTTGCAAAATTCAACACGGTGCCACATTATGCATACCTAAAGCTCAAGATGCCAGCCCTCGTGGAGTCATCACCGCCAATGGAAATACAGAACGCCCTCCGAACGGAGGAACATACAATGCTCTCGCGTAGAAGTACGAGCAGCCTTCTCAGTATTCTCAAGTCCGCGCTAAAAAGCCGGATACGTAAAAACGCTACCGAGCAATACCAACCAAGACCACCTAGCGATCAGAGCACACGAGTAATGCGGCCCCAACCTCACCCGCATGATCGCAAGAATAACACTCACAGACATCATTACGCCTGAGATACCATGGGCGCAGGGAAGGCACGATCACAAGGGACCAAGAGTGCGGCTCGACCACACCAGGGGCTCACACGAGCGCCCCCCTTGTTTTTATTTTTTATCTTTTCTTCTTTTGTGTATACAGGACTCTGTTAACCAGAAGCCCTGTCCGATGGCGAACTCGCCAAACTCATTATACAACAGTCAGGGACTAAAGAAGGCCGCGACGAACATTCAGGTGGTCTCAATTACAAGTATTAAATTCGATTATATACACCCACTCTGCAGCCAATCCCTGGAGGGGGACATGTTTATTTAGTCCAAATCCCTTGCCTACAAGACTATTTGTATCACCCGCTTACTAGCGCACTTTCTTTCATAAATAATGCAGCACCTTTTATTGCAATTGTGTTATCTTTTATATATGTTCATTATATGACATCTTGCACCCGTATATTTTGGTACGGCCGAATACGCCAGGGGCTTCTGTTCCCCAAATTATGGTGTGATTAAGTCCGAACACTTTCACAAGTGCGGCACCCCAAACTTATAGCATTATATGAATCGGCTCCGAATCATGTCTTGGGTCAATAGTTGGGTTTGCCCGGCCCCATGTTTTGGTGCCTTACGCTATGCTCCGCCGACTAAGGTAGCACTGGGAGAACCATCGCGATTGCGCCTCGTTGAGCCGGGTTAACGCCTCAAAGGAGAAAGCTAAAACTGACGGCATGATATGGCGAGAGACCGTCGCTGTTTGAGAGGTTCTTTCGGTCCTAAAGACTCACGCCACTTCGAGCGAAGTTCAATAATGTCCGATGAAGGCGTGATAGCGCCTCGATTCGGTCTTCCGAATACCAGGGCTTCACCAAATTTAAAATTATAGAATTCTATGGCTAAGTGAGAGTGTTCAAGCATTATAAGTCCGGTTGCCTTGTTCATCGTGGTTGAGCGCCTCCTAGATGGACCCAAAATGGGAACAAGAGTGCTCAAGTTTATCATCGAACACCCCAAAGACTGTGGCTTGGGGGCTGAAGCCAACGACTTGCCATCTCTCGATTTAATAAACGGCCGCATGAAGGTAATATTTTAAATTAAACAAGCGTTGCTCATGGCGCATATAAACGAAGTTTTCAAGACGGATAAATACACAAAGTTCACTCATTAAATTACATTTCGGGAGCACTCATTTGCAATATCGCAGCTCCCTTCAGACAACTTTATAATATCGCCCGCGCGGTGGATCCATGAAAAGCTTCTCCGCATCCAGTTTGCCCCATTGCACCTTTATGCGGCAAGGGCCCGACGAGCGCTTTCAATGCAAAGTGGCGCTTGACTACATCCAGCCTGGGCATGCATTCACCAGCCGCCGACTAGGCCAAAGTAGCTTCGTGCATGGCCTCCCGTGCCACGCCGGACTATGAGGCCCTTCATGGCCTCCTCACTACCTTAGGAGTTCGACCAGCCGCTTCACCGGTCGCTTGGGGGCACTGGATGGCCGGCCTCAGCAGCATTAAGACCGAAGACCTTCTCCGTCGAGCTCCTCCTCGCCACGATAGAATGCGGCGGCATCGCACACACTACGCGCAGATCCGCAAACGCCTCGAAAGCTCCGACTCGGGTAAGTATCCGTAATTCACATTAACATGCCTGCTTTGCATGAAAAATGCCTTACCCGCAGCTATCTTCTTTATGTCCTCAACCTCCGAAGGGCCTTCTGGCCTCGGCCTTGGCGGATTTGGCACTTTCGAGAGCCGAGGCAAGCTCGACTCGAGTCTTGGAGTCGCGCCCAAACTCTCATGCTTTTCCATAAGAGCTTGGAGCTCTTGCCGAACTTCCGCCACCCGTGCCTCTTGCTTCTCTCGCTCAGCCTGCTCATGTCAAGACTGCGCTCGCCACGGACACAAAGATCCTTCAAGGCTGCCACCTCGTTAGTGGCCCCGCAATACACATATTATCCTTGTTAATTTTATTTGCAACCAAAACCCTTTTCTCAGAAGGTACTTATTTAAAGTGGTGTTGTTCACCTTCTTTTTCCTTGAGCTGCCTCTTAGCATGGCCGAGCTCTTGCTCGACCGCCGAGATCCTTCTTCATCACCTCGACCTCCGCCAAGCACGCGGCAGAGGTCAGCAAGAGCAGCTTGCAAACCCATATTGACATATTTTTAGCAACCTCACAGATATCTTGTTAGATCCTTAGTCCGCTTTTCCTTCCAACACCGAACTAAGCATCGTGGGCTACCGTCTATGCGGTATTACATTACATAATTTTAACTTCTTACCTCAAAGCCTCGTTAGAAGGCTGCTGCAGAAGCTTCGGTCAGCCCGCTCTTGGCGAAGCCGACTTTCAATCACCGCACTCATGATAGTGCGGTGTTCTTCCTCGATGGAAGCGCCTTTAAGCGCCCAACAGTTATCCGCGCCTCCGATTGGACGGAGGCCACCGGCGTCACGGTCTTGCCCTTCTTCCGAAGGGGCTGCTTGCCGGACTCTGGAACCATTACGGGTTCCGATGTAGAGTCCGGCACGAAGTCCGGGAGGTCGCCTGAAGGCGCCTCCGGAGCCTCCTCCCGATGGGTCCCTCTTTGGGATCCCACCTCGGCGTCCTCGTCGGCGCGTGGGGTAGAGGCAGTCGGGACGGAATTTACGTCCGACGAGGCCAACGACCCGCTCATCGAGTCGGGGTGATCATCCATGGTCGGACTACGGATAGAATGCGGTGTTAGAAGGATACTACGTGACATGAAAGGTACGGCATATACATGATCCGAATACTTACGATCCGCCGGACGCTCGCCCTTGAGGTTACTTCATCCTCGCCAACGCCGATGTTGGCGAAACTGTCTGGGGATAGTTTTCCTCTGACCCTTCGCCTCCCGATTGGGGAAGCCTTCCTTCTTCTCTCCTCCTCCGAGAGAATACCTCCTCGCCGCCTTCGTGGAGGAGTCCTCGCCGCCGTTAGACGCCGATTGATGGGAACTCTTTCGAGTCCCTCGCGCCACCTTCTGGTTTTCTTCTCCGCACCACGCGCGGTGCCGAACCAGCAGCCTCGCTAAGCGGGCGCCCACTGGTCTTCGGCATGGGAGCCGGGCTGATGAGCAGCTTGGCCTTCTCCATCCATTCCTGTCAAAGGAAGAGGCAGATTAAAACCTCACTAGAGTAAATCTAATTATCACAAGTGTCTCGTAATGGGGTTGAATCACTTATCGCGTCGCTTGACATCAAGCTGAATCCGCGATCTTCGCCTTGATGCGGGGCTTGGCGCCCTTGAACAGCACCTCCAGCGCCTTTCAGATGTTGTGTCGAAGAGCCCGCTTAGCGCTGGTGCTGTTCCGGATTGAACTCCCACAAATTGAATGCCCGTTTGGCATGGGAGAATCCGGGAGGAGCATGACTTGGACCACGCCGACGAGCCGAGCCTATTGCTCATCATCTTCTTGATGGATGCTCGAGTCCCGCCACCTCCACCAGACGCCCCACCGCAAGCCCTTCTCTTTCCGAGGTGAGCTGCGGGGATTCCAGATCTAAACTCGGGGCCGCCGCCCATGTAGGCTTGCGCTGCTCGGTGATGTAGAACCATCCCGATTGCCACCCCTTGACGGAATCCACGAAGGTCCCTTCTAGCCAAGGGACGCGGCAATTTACCCAACATGGCGCCCCGATTCCGCTTATGCGTTCTTCACAACCTTCGCTTGACATTGAAGGTCTTGAACCACAGCCGAAGTGGGGCTGGATGCAGAGGAAGGCCTCACACACGACGATGAACCCCGAGATGTTGAGGATGAAGTTCGGCGCCAGATCGTGGAAATCCAGGCCGTAGTAAAACATGAGCCCCGGAGAAATGGATGGAGCGGAAAGCCCAGTCCGCGGAGGAAGTGGGGGAGGAAGACGACCCTCTCATGAGGCCCAGGGGTAGGGATGAGCTACCCCGCGTCGGGCAGCCGATGCGCGATATTGCTGGAAAGGTATCCGGCGTCGCGCAGCTTGGTGATGTCCTCCTCCTTGGCGGTGGAGGCTAACCATTTACCTCCCGCTATGGACATATTCGGAGAAGGTCGAGGCGAGAGCGCAAGCTTGGGCGTTGGAGCTTGAGTACGCGGGGATGGATAAGCAAAGGAGGAAGAAGGCGTAGGTGAGAAGGTAAATCCTTATCCCGTATATATAGGCGGACTAAACTATGCGTCCCCCACCAAACTGGTAAAACTCGCTTATCTCCCAAGCGCCACCATCAATGGCGCGGTTGGGTTACCCACGTCCGTATTGATGAGAATCCTGAATAAAGGGAACACGATCCGCTCGACAAGACGTGCCAAGGAAACCGCTTCACTAAACGTGCTGAGGTGGAATAAGTAAAAAACGATTCAAACAAGGGCTTTGTAGCGGTGTGATGTCACGCCGCATAATACGTCAGCAGATTGAGTCAAGTATATGTTTTATTCTCTCTACGGTGGAATGTGGAAATTATTTTGCAGAGCCGACACTATCCCGTGTTCATTATCTTCTCTGGATTATTCAAGGAGGAACCCGCCTTGCAATGCCGAACATTATGCACGCCGGACGACGCCATTGAAGACCGGTTCAGGGCTACCGAGGAGTCCTGGACTAGGGGTGTCCAGATAGCCGGACTATCATTATCCGCCGGACTCCAAGACTACGAAGATAGAAGATTGAAGACTCGCTCGTGTCCCAAGGTACTTTACTTGGTGTGGAAGGCAAGCTTGGCAATACGGATATGTAGATCTCCTACCATTGTAACCGACTGTAACCCTAGCCTCTCGGTGTCTATATAAACCGGAGGGCTTTAGTCCGTAGGACAACATACATCTCAACAACCATACCATAGGCTAGCTTCTAGGGTTTAGCCTCCTTGATCTCGTGGTAGATCTACTCTTGTACTACCCATATCATCAATATTAATCAAGCAGACGAGGGTTTTACCTCCATCGAGAGGGCTCGAACTCGGGTAAAACGTTGTGTCCTCGCTCTTGTTACCATCCGCCAAGACGCACAGTTCGGGACCCCTACCCGAGATCCGCCAGTTTTGACATCGACAAGACTTCGAACCGAAGAACCGCCTCAAATCGGTGGGGGTACTTTCGAACTTACCCCACATTTCGGGCAAGCGCGTCTCTAAGCCATGGTTCCCCACTGCCATCCCATCTGCCCACCCATTCGTACACCGAGGCCGCGAAAACCCGCGATGAAACCCCACACCCTGCTCCGTCCGCCACCCAGCCGGAGCCTCTTCCCCGACGATGTCGTCCACAGCAACACCTCGACGTCCCTCATCCATCGTACCAGATGAGGATCCGTCGTCGATCTCATCATCCCACCGGTTCAGCCATCCCGTCCTCCACCTCCAAGGAGCTGCCCCGACGTTCCCCTCGTCTTTCGCGCCACCTCCATTCTCACACCGCCGTCTTCACCTACACCACCGGAAGAGCATCATCATCACCGTTTCCTCGGATGAAGTTGTGGCCTAATCGGTGCCACCAAAGAGGTTGTACACTAATCGCCGCATTTTCTTCTTGATTCGATCTCACGGTGCTACCGGCGCTCGGTCCCGAGCCGACACGGTGCGGCTCCATCCACAGCGGCGTCGCCGACCACTTCCTCCACGGCGTCGCTCCCTCGGCGGCGACGTCCACATCAGTAGGAGCTGTTGCTGCTTTAGCTCTCGCTCACGCTGCTGCTCTGCTCTTGCTCTCGGTCCCCTGCCTGGTCTACTCTTGCTATTGCTCTTGCTTGCGCTGCTGCTCTCGATCTTTTGCCTTGCTTGCAATGCTGCTCCAATTTGGCTACACTTCAGTCGGCTGAATCGACTTTTGGGTCAGTCGATTTTCAAGGGGTGGGCTCGCCGGGGTGAAGGAAGAACCAGCCGCAGCGGGGAGGGGGGCTCGCCGGAGAGGTACCCCACTATCTATCTTAGGGTTCAGGATGGGGGCGGTGGTCACCGACAGTGGCAGGGCGTTGGCGGGGCGGTAGCGTGGGGATCACAGGAGAAAAATCTCGGCACGGGGGGGGTCGAGGATGGCGGGCGGCGCGGACCGGCGGGGAGTGTTTTCGTATGGCGGGCGGCGCGCACCACCGTCATGGGCGGCGAGGGCTGCTGTTTGGCCGGTGGTGGTTGGCGGCTCAGGGGGTGGATGTTGAAGATGAACCGCAAGCCCTTGATTTCGTATCCAACGGCTGCAAAATCGACTGACCAGAGATGAAAAAGTCAGTCGACCGACATGTAGCCTCACCTTGCTAGTGCATTCAGTTTGACAAAGAAAATTCTGTTTCGACAAAGAAAATTCAGTTTCGGCGCTTAAGTTCGGTTTCGGCGCTTAAGTTCAGTTTCGACCGTTAAGTTCAGAGATGAGCGGCTGATGTATTTTACATCTAGCACTTTGTGGTTATGTATTTTACGTCATGTATTGGAGATGCTGTTAGAATTCTAGTCAGGTTAACGTTGTTCGTTGTCTCTCTTGTCCTACTTCAGCCTCAGCGTCGTACAACTCACCGGAGCTGCTCCAACAACGAAACCCTCCATCACAGCGGAGCAGTACCTAGGGCTCCATCTCCAGACACCTAAGATCTTCTTCCCCTCCTCCGACAGCAAAGTCAGCTAGAGCATCCTCACGGGCCAACCCAATCACGCTGAGATCGACATGGCTTCGCCAAAGAGGTTGTACACTTGTTGCATCTCTTTTTTACTCTACATGTTATATATATTGTCCACTAAGCACTCGTAGTAATGGGAAATACGATTATTTTATCCTACTATATGACAAGCAGTGAGGTACCAGGCAACTTAGCTATCCGTGATGGACTCTATTGAACGCCATCATTATTTATCTCTGCGCGTTTGAGCTGTGCATTTGTCGATGGGCCCGGAGTTGAGCTAGTATGGCAAAGGCTGTGGTCCAAAATAATAGAAGTAGCACAAAAACATTTTTTTAGTGTATGATTTTCCTTGCTCAAGCCTGCCTACTAGAATCGCTAGTGCTTGAAAGGAAAAGTGAATGAAAACATAGGAATTGGAAAGTTTCCTATGGTACTACTTTTCATGAATTTGGTGCAAAGGAATGGAGCAAAGGAAAATCGAGGATTTGTTCCTTTAGTGTCTCCTTGAAAGAAAAACCGTAGGAATTCTAATTTCCACTTCTTCTCCTTTTCATATTCCTATTCATCAAGCACGAGACTAAGAGATAGTAGCATAATAGCATTATAACCGTACATTTTCTTGTGGTTTGACTTAATCTCACCATGCTTTTTTGCATCCTGTGATCTTCCAATTGTTGTGAATCAAACACCCAGATTGGCAGAAATCATGTGTTTTTAAATTCTTTGTTTTGCACGTGCATTCCTATCCTATTCCTGACTATTTCCTATCCCTGCATTTTTAGAATCCTCAAATTCAAACAAGCCCTTACTCAATTACTTCATTACGATATGTGTCAAAGAAAACCTTGTGTGGTTTGTCCTGCTCATGCTGCGCAGTGTTCCACCCCACTCACTGCTCCAACGACGGAAGGGTTCACCATAGCAGGATTGGCTCTCCGATCGCCTTTCGCCACCTCGGATCTTCTTCCCCGCCACCGCAGCCACGATAACTGCATTACCATCATCAATCGAAAGCAGATGACCTTGAGGACTACATCGGGTCGCAAGAGAGGTCGCACTCTTCCGTGTTCGCTTCGTTATGCGCCGCTAATATGATGACATGCTACATTATCGTCGTGTTCACCTATTAGACTCGAGTCGTCCAAACTAATGCTGAAACTTGAGTTTTTAAATGGTTGTGGGGTACATATTGGGGCAGCAATCAAGACTATCTATCTACTATCCGTTAATCTCCGGTGTCTACTATGAGTTTCATGTTGGGTGCAAACAAACATTAAAGGAGCCATTATCCGTATTTTTAACTAAAGCTATTATCTGCTCGCTATCATTGGTTTTGGGTCTATCCACGCTTGCTACCATCACTCGGATTTGTGCATGCACTCCTTACATAATCTCACTATGTTTTATTCCTATGCATGCCGCTTATTGTACACAATGGAATTGATCATGTAGAGCAAAGAGACGAGCCTTGCGTGGCAATAAAATTTCATGCAGACGTCGCTCCATGGTGGGCGCAAAGGCAGCCCCTCCACCCATTTCGGATCGTAATCAAGAGGAAGATAACTGCTCGAGGGGATTCGTATGAGAAGACCACTCCTATTTACCCCATGAGGTCTTCGCCTAACTTGGCATGCCGATGTTGGTAATATCATGCATATGGTGCATTGCATTGCTTATCGTGATACATTAAATATGTCATCCGCTTAGTTTAGACATGCTTTGTGTCAATGCCATCTGCTTAGTTTCTTTATCGTATATGTGAATCATGCAATGCCATCTTGTCTAGCCGACATCATATATGTGAATTTTGCAATGCCACCCGGTTAGCCACCATCTTATATGTGAATTATATCATGCCATCATTTTTTATTACGTGTTAAATTTGTCAACAATTTTAGTACATTCAATTACTTCTTCCTGCATAAGCCATTCGGCATGGTCATGGAAAAATCTGGAGTGGAAACAAGGTCTTCAGAGCGCATAATGCTATCTCGACGGCGCATGTCTTGTCTGGTTACCGATAGCTCCTCGAGAGGAGGATTCAGAGACAGATGACCACCATATTTCCCCAGGTGCATGCCCTAACTTGGCAGGGTTATGTTGCTCATATCGTGTGTATGGTATCTTGCATTGCTATGTCATTTGCTTAGTTTAGACATACTTTGTGTGAATGCCACCTGTTTAGTGTCTAATTACCATATATGTGAATTATGCAATGCCATCTTGTTGCAAGACATTATATATGTGAATTATGCAATGTTATCCTGTTGCAAGGCATTATGTATGTGAATTATGCAATGCCATGCTGTTTAGGCTAGCGTCATATATGTGAATTATATCATGCCATCCTTTTTTTGTATTTCTCATTGCTTTTGTCGACAATGTTTGTATATTCAACTGCTCTTCCTGTGCATCAGCCATTTGAATTGGTGATGGAGAAATCTGGAGTGAAAACAAGGTCTTCAGAGCAGATAATGCTACCTCACAAGCAGATATCTTGCTGGTTACAGATAGCTCTTCAGAGGAGGATTCAGAGGCAGATGACCAGTCCTATTATCCCCCTGAGGTGTATGCTCAAACTTGGCAGGGTTATATTACTCATATAATGCATATGTTGCATTGCAATGCTTAGTTTTTACATCATATACACAATATTGAATGCCATCTCCTTAGTTGACACATCATATATGCGATTGCCCTCTGCTCACTTCCTTAGTATATAAATCATATATTTGAATTATGTCATGCCATGATGTTTACATAGACAGCATGTATCTGAATTATGGCATGCCAACCCATTTTCTAAAGACATAATATAGTTATATCATCTCATCTTGTTTATATAGTCAACATATTTTGAATTATGTCATTCTATCCGTGAATTATATCATGCCATCATGTTTCCATCGACGGCATGTTTGTGATTTATGGCATGCCAACCACTTTAATAGACACATCGTATAGTTATATCATGTCATCCTGTTTACATAGTCATCATATTTTGAAGTACGTCATTCTATCCTGTTTAGTTAGCCATCATACATGTGAAATTGTGTCATGATATCCTGTTTAATTAGCCATCATATATGTGAAATTATGTCCTGCTATTCTGTTTGCTTAGACAACATAGATGTGAATTATTTCATGCCCTGCTTTCTTCCCTACTATCCATTGCACTGCTCATCTTACAATGTCTCACATTCAATTACTTTTCTTGTTTATCAGCCATTTCAATTGGAGGGAGTGATGGCAGTATTTGTGGGAGTAAAAACACGGTCTTCAGAAAAGATCATGCTACCTGTCGATGCAGATAGAACCACGGTTGTAGTTGCCCAAGAACCAGCCCCACCACACATAACCCACACTCATGCAAATTGTACCCCTACCCAGTTGGACAGAGAACCAGCTACACCCCTTCTAACCCCAACCCCAGCAGATAGACACCCAGTTCCCATTGACACAACACCGTCTCCACCACAGAGCACCCAAACACGAGCAGTTAGTAAGGCAAAGTGCCCAAATCACGAGGACCACCACTCCAAACCCGAAGTCAACGCTTAAAGCAGAAGAAGAATTGTTCTAAGGTCAGGTTCCGTAGCTATGGTTCATACTACTTTGCTCTTGCATCACTGTATTTACTGATACCAACCAATTTCAAATTTGAAGGATGCAATTGAAACTCCAATGGCGCAACAGGTATGTTTTAAACCTGTTCCTTCAACGTGTTTGGTTGTTTGCTATTGTAACATGCTCTATGTTGATTTCAGATTCAATTGAATAAACAGTTATGTTCTCATGCCATGCACATTACAAGTGTTGTTATTGCTGTGTAGTTTCCCACACTTATATTCTGTCTATGCTGCTTTGTCTTAAATAGATATGATTCGAACTGTATCTATCTTGATTTGGCAACATAAACTAGAATGATATAGACCATGCAGTGACCATACTACATAGATATATGCTTGTTTCATGTTGTTATCCTGTCCACCTTACTACTGAACTGGTTTACCAAAATGAGTTTCATATACTACATTGTAAACCTGAGATGTGTTTGTTTGTTTCTCTTTTAGAACGCGGATAAAATATTGGAGAAGAGTACCCTGTTATGCAATGGTAAAGGAAGTAATGTAGATAAGGTTCAAGATGGTGAGACATCCCTGTTGGTCTCCAAGAAATCTGATAAAAATCTATATTGAAGACACTGAGACAACCCCAAAGTCCTGTCTTGATGTAGTGTTTGAGTTACTGGCTACCACTGCTGGCACCAGCTCTTCGAACTCGTTGCCTGAATCAGTTTGGCTTCTTGAGTCTCAACTTCAAGTTGAAAGACATCAATCAGATGTTATGCGACAGGAAGCCGAAGGACTGAGGAAGTCCCCGCAGAATTCAGATGCATACTTTCTGGTGCAACAACAAGCGTTGGAGGACTTAAGCGCCAAACAAGAGAAAGTTAATAAGCTTGCTAAGCATCTTGCCAAAGATTATGGGTACCTGTGATATTGTTTCTTGAGCTCTTCAAGTGGTTTCATTCTCGACTTGTTTTGCTGCGCGTTTATATCTGTTGTGTTCCTATATTTGCACTGGTGGCGAACTTTGATGCCCAGTGGATGTAATATGTGTAATAGTCGTGATAGCCTAGTGTAAGTTGCTTGCTTATTTATTTCCTTATTGTCTTGTTTATTTGTTTGCTTGTAGTCAGTGCAGTTCTTTTTCTGCGATTTGCTAGTGGCTGCAATAACCTATTTTTTAAAACTAGGCCACAATAACCACGGGCTAATATTTACTGTAGTGACACTCGACCTACGGGCCATAGAAACAAGGGCCTTCTACGGGCAGATAAACAAGGGCCTTCTACGGGTCAGAAACAAGGGCCTTCTACGGGCCGAGAAACAATGGGCCTTCTACGGGTCAGAGAAACAATGGGCCTTCTACGGGCAGATCATCAATGGGCCTTATACGGGCCAGATGATCGACACAAACATGGGCCAAACAGACCGCATTCTGGCCGTAAACGGGCTAGAGTTGGAATCATCCGTTCATGGGCCGACCATAACGGGTCATCGTTAATAGGCCGTATTTGATGACGCTATGAAAACGGCCCAACGTATTAACGGACCACAAACGGGCCGACTATAACCACGGGCTGAATTTGGCCCACAAGCAGAAAATGACTGTAACGGGTCGTAAGTAAATGAATGCTGGAAATGAGCCCAAGAATAAATGGGCTCTGAGAAGGCCGAAAGATAACATGGCCTCGAAACGGCCCAACGGAATAACGGACCGTTAATGGGTATAAAGTGATACATCGTTTATACAAAGCCGCCACCACGGGCCGTTAATGGGTGTAAAGTGATACATTGTTCATTACGGGCCAGTTTCACCACGGGCCGTTAATAGGCCAAGAGTTACATAGGGCCTCATATGGGCCGAAAGACGTCATGGGCCATACATGGTCCAGAAGTGAAAACAGGCTGGAATCATATTGGATGGCCCAGATGACGCTAATGGGCCTAATTCGAATAAGGCGTAATGGGCCTTAGGTTAGCGGGCTGTAAATGGGCTATATGCAAACAGGCCGTTATCGGGCTTTCCATGGGTCGGCCCGCCACCTTTTGACCAAGTCAAACGGGTTGGCTGTCGGTGTCAAAACCGGCGGATCTCGGGTAGGGGGTCCCGAACTGTGCATCTAGGCGGATGGTAACAAGAGACGAGGGACACAACGTTTTTACCCAGGTTCGGGCCCTCTCGATGGAGGTAAAACCCTAGGTCCTGCTTGATTAATATTGATGATATGGGTAGTACAAGAGTAGATCTACCACGAGATCAAGGAGGCTAAACCCTAGAAGCTAGCCTATGGTATGATTGTTGAGATGTATGTTGTCCTACGGACTAAAGCCCTCCGGTTTATATAGACACCGGAGAGGCTAGGGTTACACAGAGTCGGTTACAATGGTAGGAGATCTACATATCCGTATTGCCAAGCTTGCCTTCCATGACAAGGAAAGTACCTTCCGGACACGAGCCGGAGTCTTCAATCTTCTATCTTCGTAGTCTTGGAGTCCGGCGGATAATGATAGTCCGGCTATCCGGACACCCCCTAGTCCAGACTCCTCAAGAGCCCTCGAACCAGTCTTCAATGATGATAAGTCCGGCGTGCATAATGTTCGGCATTGCAAGGCGGGTTCCTCCTTGAATAATCCAGAGAAGATAATGAACACCGTGATAGTGTTCGCTCGCAAAAATAATTTCCACATTCCACCGTAGAGAGAATAAAACATACACACCGACTCAATCTGCCGACGATTATGCGGCGTGACATCACCCGCTACCAAGCCCTTGTTTGAACCGTTTTTACTTATTCCACCTCAAAGACGCTTAGCGAAGCGTTTCTTGGCACACCTTGTCGGCGGTAGATCGTTCCCCTTTATTCCGGGATTCTCATCAATACGGACGTGGGTAACCCAACCGCGCCATTGATGGTGGCGCTTGGGAGATAAGCGAGTTTTACCAGGCTGGTGGGGGATGCATAGTTTAGTCCGCCTATATATACAGGATAAGGATTTACCTTCTCACCTACGCCTTCTTCCTCCTTTGCTTATCCATCCTCACAAGACTCAAGCTCCAACGCCCAAGCTTGTGCATCTCGCCGACCTTCTCCGAATATGTCCGGAGTCGGAGGTAAATGGTTAGCCTCCACCGCCAAGGAGGAGGACATCACCAAGCTGCGCGACGCTGGATACCTTTCCAAATGATATCGCGATCGGCCGCCTGACGCGGGCAGCTCATCCCTACCCCGGGCCTCATGAGAGGGTCGCCTTCCTCCCCAGTTCCTCCGCTGATCGGGCTTTCCGCCCATCCATTTTTCCGGGGCTCATGTTTTACTACGGCCTGATTTCCACGATCCGGCGCCAACTTCATCCTCAACATCTCGGCGTTCATCGTCGTGTGTGAGGCCTTCCTCTCGCATCCAGCCCCACTTCGCCTGTGGGCTCAAGACCTTCAACGCTGTCAAGGTTGTGAAGGGCACGCAAGCGGAATGCGGAGGCGCCATGTTGGGTAAATTGCCCAACGTCCCTTGGCTAGAAGGGACCTTCGTGGATTCCGTCAAGGGGTGGCAATCGGGGTGTTTCTACATCACCGAGCCGCGCAAGCCTACATGGGCGGCGGCCCCCGAGTTTAGATCTGGAATCCCCACGCAGCTCACCTCCTGGAAAGAGAAGGGCTTTCAGTGGGGCGATCCGGTGGAGGTGACGGGACTCCGAGCATGCATCAAGAAGATGATGAGCAATAGGCTCCGGCTCGTCGACGTGGTCCAAGTCATGCTCCTCCGGCGGATTCTCCCATGCCAAGAACGGGCATTCAATTTGTGGGAGTTCAATCCGGAACAGCACCAGGCGCTAAGCGGGCTCTTCGACACAACATACGAAGGCGCCTGGAGGGTGTTGTTCAAGGGCGACGAAGCCCCCGCATCCGAGACGAAAGATCGCGGATTCAGCGCGCAGTGTCCAACTGACGCGGTAAGTGATTCAACCCCATTACGGGACACTTGTGATAATTAGATTGACTCTAGAGAGGTTTTAATCTGCCTCTTCCTTTGACAGGAATGGATGGAGAAGGCCAAGCTGCTCACCAGCCCGGCTCCCATGCCGAAGACCAGTGGGCGCCCGCTTAGCAGGTTGCTGGTTCCGCACCGCACGTGGTGCCGAGAAGAAGGCCAAGAAGGTGGCCGGGGACTCGAAAGAGTTCTCAGAATCAAAGGCCCGACGACGATGAGGACTCCTCCCCTGAAGACGAGGAGGAGGAGTATTCTCTCCCGGAGGAGGGAGAGAAGAAGAGGAAGGCTTCCCCAATCGGGGAGGCCGAAGGGTCCAAGAGGGGGAAAACTATCCCCCCGGACAGTTTTGCCAACATCGACGTTGGCGAGGATGAGTGGCCTCCAAGGGCCAGGCGTCCGGCCGGATCGTAAGTATTCGCATCATGTATATGCCGTACCTTTCATGTCACGTAGTATCCTTCTAACACCGCATTCTATCCGTAGTCCGGCCATGGATGATCTCCCCGACTCGATGAGCGGGTCGTTCGCCTCGTCGGACGTAAATTCCATCCCGACTGCCTCTACCCCACGCGCCGACGAGGACGCCGAGGTGGGATTCCAAAGAGGGACCCATCGGGAGGAGGCTCCAGAGGCGCCTTCAGGCGACCTCCCGGACTTCGTGCCGGACTCTACATCGGAACCCGTAATGGTTCCAGAGTCCGGCAAGCGGCCCCTTTGGAAGAAGGGCAAGACCGTGACGCCGGCGGCCTCCGTCCAACCGGAGGCGCCGGATAACCTGTTGGAGGCACTTAAAGGCGCTTCCATCGAGGAAGAACACCGCACTATCATGAGTGCGGTGATTGAGAAGGTCCAGCTCGCCAAGAGCGGGCTGACCAAGCTCGCAGAGCCTTCTAACAGGCTTTGAGGTAAGAAGTTAAAATTATGTAATGTAATACCGCATAGACAGTAGCCCCTGATGCTTAGTTCGGTGTTCGGAAGGAAAAGCCGGACTGAGGATCTAACAAGATATACGCAGGGTTGCTAAAAATATGTCAATATGGGTTTGCAGGCTGCGCTGCTGACCTCTGCCGCATTAACGGCAGAGGTCGAGGTGATGAAGAAGGATCTCGAGCGGTCCGAGCAAGAGCTCGGCCATGCCAAGAGGCAGCTCGAGGAAAAAGAAGGTGAACAACACCACTTTAAATAAGTACCTTACAAAAAAGGGTTTTGGTTGCAATAAAATTAACAAGGATAATATGTGTATTGCAGGGGCCACTAACGAGGTGGCAGCCTTGAAGGATGCTGTGTCCGTGGGTCAACACGCAAGCGCCCGCATGAACGGGCTGAGCGAGAGAAGCAAGAGGCACGGTGGCGGAAGTTGGCAAGAGCTCCAAGCTCTCATGGAAAAGCATGAGAGTTTGGAGCGTGACTCAAGACTCGAGAGTCCGAGCTTGCCTCGCTCTCAAAGTGCCAAGTCCGCCAAGGCCGAGGCCCGTAAGGCCCTTCAGAGGTTGAGGACATAAAGAAGATAGCTGCGGTAAGGCATTTTTCATGCAAAGCAGGCATGTTAATGTGAATTACCGGATACTTACCCGAATTCGAGCTTTCAGGCGTTTGCAGATCTGCGCGAGTGCGCCCGATGCCGCCGCATTCTATCGTGGCGAGGAGGGAGCTCGACGGAGAAGGTCTTCTGGTCTCAGTACGCTGAGGCCGGCCATCCGGTGCCCCCAAGCGACCAGCTGAAGCAGCTGGTCGAACTCCACAAGGTAGCTGAGGAGGCCTTGAAGGGCCTCATAGTCCGGCTGTGGCCTGGGGAGGCCATGCCTGGAAGCTACTTTGGCCGAATGCATGCCCCAGGCTGGATGTAGTCAAGCGCTCCGCCTGCATTGAAGGCGCTCGTCGGGCCCTTGCCCGCATAAAGGTGCAATGGGGCAAACTTGATGCGGAGAAGCTTTTCACGGATCCACCGCCGCCGGGCAAGGAGCATCGCACGCCGGAGCGATGTTATAAAGTTGTCCTGAAGGGAGCCTGCGATATTGCAGATGAGTGCTCCCGAAATGTAATTTTTGAGTGAACTCGCTGCGTATTTATCCTGTGCGCCGAAAACTTCGCTTATATGCGCCATGAGCAACGCTTGTTTAATTTAAAATATTACCTTCATGCGGCCGCTTGTTAAATCGAGAGATGGCAAGTCGGTGGCTTCACCCCCAAGCCACGAAAGTGCCGGGTGTTCGGTGATAAACTTGAGCACTCTTGTTCCCATTTTTGGGTCCATCTAGGGAGGCACTCAACACGACGAACAAGGCAACCGGACTTATAATGCTTGAACACTCTCACTTAGCCATAGAATTCTATAATTTTAAATTTCGGCGAAGCCCCCGGTATTCGAAGACCGAATCCGGCGCTATCCACGCCTTCATCGGACATTATCCGAACTTCGCCGAGCGGCGTGAGTCTTTAAGGACCCGAAAGAACCTCTCGAACAGCGACCAGCCTCTCGCCATATCATGCCGCCGGTTTAGCTTTCTCCATCGAGGCGTTAACCCGGCTCAACCGGGCGCAATCGCATGGTTCTCCAAAGGCTACCTTAGCCGACGGAACGGAACGTAAGGCACCAAAACATGGGAGCCGGCAAACCCAACTATTGACCCAAGACATGATTGAGCCGATTCATATAATGCTATAAGTTCGGGTGCCGCACTTGTGAAAGTGTTCGACTTAATCACACCATAATTTGGGGAACATAAGCCCTGGCGTATTCGCCGCACTAAAATGTACGGATGCAAGACGTCATATAATGAACATATAAAAGATAACGCAATTGCAATAAAAAGGTGCTGCATTATTTATGAAAGAAAGTCCGCTAGTAGAGCGGACTGATACAAATAGTGCGGTAGGCAAGGGATTTGGACTAAATAAACATGTCCCCCTCCAGGGATTGGCTGCAGACTGGGTGTATATAATCGAATTTAATGCTCGTAATTGAGACCACCTGGATGTTCGTCGCGGCCTTCTTTAGTCCCTGACTGTTGCATCGTGAGTTCGGCGAGTTCGCCATCGGACAGGGCTTCTGGTTAACAGAGTCCTGTATACACAAAAGAAGAAAAGATAAGAAATAAAACAAGGGGGCGCCAGTGAGCCCTGGTGTGGTCGAGCCGCACTCTTGGTCCCTTGTGATCGTGCCCCTTCCCCTGCGCCCATGGTATCTCTAGAGCGTAATGATGTACACTGAGTGTTATTCTTGCGATCATGCGCGGGCGAGGGTTGGGGCCGCATTGCTACGCTGCTCTCGATCGTGCTGTGGTCTTGGTTGGTATTGCTCGGGCGCGCTTTTGCAGATTCGCTTTTAACCGCCGGACTCGAGAATTGCCTCGAGAAGGCTGCTCAGATTTCGCCATGAGAGCCGCCAGATGTTCCTCCGCTCGGAGGGAGCGCCCATATTTCCATTGACGGTGATGACTCCACGAGGGCCTGGCATCTTGAGCTTTAGGTATGCATAATGCGGCACCGCGTTGAATTTTGCAAACGCGTTCGTCCGAAAGAGCGTGATAGCCGCCGCGAACGGGACTATGTCGAAGATTAACTCTTCGCCCGGAAATTATCCGGGATCCAAGACCACTTCGGTGTGGTGAGCCTGCATAATTGGCTTTACTCACAGGATGACACCTTTAAAGGTTGTCTTTGTAGGTTTGATCCTTGATGGGTCTATGCCCATTTTGCGACTTGTATCCCGATAAAGCAGGTTCAGCTCGCCGCCGTCCATCGGGACTCTTGTGAGGTGAAATCCATCGACGATTGGGTCTAAGACCAATGCGGCGAATCCGCCATGGCGATATGCTGGTCGGATGGTCTCTTCGATCGAAAGTGATCGGGCAAGAGGACCATGGATTGAACTTTGGGGCGACTCGCTCCATCGCATAGACGCCCCCGAGTGCTCGCTTTCTCTCCTCTTGGGTATGTGGGTCGCGATATCATATTCACCGTCTGCACTTGTGGGGGGAAACCCTTCTGTCCTCAGTTATTCGGCGGTCGGGTCTCTTCCTCGTCGTCGCTATTTAGCCCCTTGTCATTGTTTTCGGCAATTAACTTGCCGGCCTGCTTGAACACCCAACAATCTCTATTGGTGTGATTAGCTGGCTTTTCGGAGGTGCCATGTATCTAGCATAAGCGGTCGAGTATTCGGTCTAGATTGGACGGACCCGGAGTGGTTCTTTTAAATGGCTTCTTCCGCTGACCGGGTTTGGAGCCTCGGAATCCGGCATTGACTGCCGTATCCTCCTTATCATCGCCGTTAATGCGGAGCTTGTTTTTGATTTGACGTGACCTGCCGTTGTTGTCCTTAGTATCCGGACTGCCAGAATTTTTACGGAGATTGTTGCTGCGAGCTAGCCAGCTGTCCTCTCCCGCACAAAAGCGGGTCATTAACGATGTGAGGGCTGCCATGGATTTCGCTTTTCCTGCCCAGTGCCGGGCTAGCCATTCGTCCCGGATGTTGTGTTTGAAGGCTGCGAGGGACTCTGCGTCCGGACAGTCGACGATTTGGTTTTTCTTCGTCAAGAACCGTGTCCAGAATTGTCTGGCCGATTCGTCTGGCTGATGAATGATGTGGCTTAAGTCATCGGCGTCTGGTGGTCGCACATATGTGCCTTGGAAGTTATCAAGGAATGCGGCCTCCAGGTCTTCCCAACATCCAATTGACTCTGCGGGCAAGCTGTTAAGCCAATGCCGAGCTGGTCCTTTAAGCTTGAGTGGGAGATACTTGATGGCATGGAGGTCGTCACCGCGGGCCATATGAATATGGAGAAGATAGTCTTCGATCCAAACCGCGGGGTCTGTTGTGCCATCGTAGGATTCGATGTTTACGGGTTTAAACCCTTCGGGGATCTGATGATCCATTACTTCGTCAGTGAAGCATAGAGGGTGTGCGGCGCCCCTGTATTGGGCAATATCACGACGCAACTCGAGAGAGCACTGTCTGTTGTGTTCGGCCCGGCCGGGGTTATTGTATCCGGCGCGACGGTATTCGTCGTGGGTCGTGGGGCGCCCACGTGATCCGTAGATGGATCTGGATTGTCTTGCCTTGTCCTCCAATATGTCTCGCAAGTCCGGCGCGTTCCCTCTTGGCTTCGTACTTTTGGAGCGATGCTTGTACGGTCTGGTAGGGGCCTGGATGCCTCTCATCACGACCACGGGTGGTCGGTCACCATGTCGTCTTGCCCGGTGATGAAGGTATGTATTCTTCCTCCTCTAATCGGGGGAGCAGCTTGCGTCTTGGGTAACTTTTGGAGGGGCGTTCGAGTTTATACTCTTCGGCCGCGAGGACCTCGGTCCATCGATCGGCCAGCAGATCTTGATCAGCTTGGAGCTGTTGCTTTGCTTTTTTCTTTAGGCTGTTTGTTTGTGGCTATGAGCTGCGCTTGAAGCGCTCTTGTTCGACGGGATCCTCGTGTGCGACGAATTCATCATCGTTGAGGCTTGCTTCGTCTTCGAGGGAGGCATATAGTTATCATCCTCAACCCTTCGCCTGTCAGCCTGTCGTGAGGGCTTGCTTCGCCCTCTGCGCCTGAGTCTTGCGGGAGGGATCGTCTTCGACTCTCCGGAGTGTTATTTTATCCTGCGCCGAATCTCCATTCTTCTTTGTGGCGGGATTTAGAGCGGCGCCACGACGCCGGGCGTTTGGGCTGCTTCTTTAGAGAATCGCCTCCGCCGCTTCTTCGCCATCCCTTCTTTTGGGGTATCCACCATGTATCGTCATATGACGAGGTGGCCTTCCAGCGCCTCATGTAGCGGCTGGCTGATCGCCTCTCGGCATCGTCGTCCATAGCGTCGATGTCGCCGAGTCAAGTCTAGCATGTCGGTTAAATCCTCGATAGTGGCTACAAAGTGGGTGGTGGGTGGGCTCAAATTTCTTCGTCGTCCGTACTCCAACCATCCCGCCATAGTCCGCCGAGACTCTTCGATAGCGAGAGATGCTTGATGAATTCAGGATATCGCCGAAAGGCGAAGTCTTTGAAGATGTCCGCGCGGTGAATTCCATAACCGCGCCCAATCCGAATTGGTTGGCGGGGCGCGGGAGGCTCGAGTCCGGCGACGAGTCCGGCGCCTCAGAATCATGAGTTTCGCAGGGGACAAGATCAGTATTCGGCTCCATCGTCGTGGATGTTGAAGCCCCCAGGGTGGCGTCTATCCACTGGCCCTCGATATGGGCGATCGGCTCCGGGCTAATGGCCGAAGCGGATCCGTCAAGACCACCAAGGCACTTTGTCCGGCGGTGGAGCTAGATCGTGCCCATCGCCACAAAGGCGGCGGCTTGGTCGTGGCTCGAGTCCGCTGAAGATCAAGTCTCCACGGACGTCGGCCGTGAAGTTTAAGCTTCGAATCGACTGACGGCCAGGGGCGAAGCTTCGATCTGCTCGGATGGCCAAGAGAATTGGCCCGTAGTGCAAAGCCGCCGAATCGAAGATCTGTCCGGGAGAAAAGTCTCACCCAGACAGCGTTGTTGGTTGAAGATGCCATCAAGCCTATCGGTGACGACACGAGGAACTCTCAATGAAAGCACCAATGTCGGGTCAAAACCGGCGGATCTCGGGTAGGGGGTCCCGATCTGTGCGTCTAGGCGGATGGTAACAAGAGACGAGGACACAACGTTTTACCTGTGTTCGGGCCCTCTCGATGGAGGTAAAACCCTCACGCCTGCTTGATTAATATTGATGATATGGGTAGTACAAGAGTAGATCTACCACGAGATCAAGGAGGCTAAACCCTAGAAGCTAGCCTATGGTATGATTGTTGAGATGTATGTTGTCCTACAGACTAAAGCCCTCCGGTTTATATAGACACCGGAGAGCCTAGGGTTACACAGAGTCGGTTACAATGGTAGGAGATCTACATATCCGTATTGCCAAGCTTGCCTTCCACGCCAAGGAAAGTACCTTCCAGACACGAGTCGGAGTCTTCAATCTTCTATCTTCGTAGTCTTGGAGTCTGGCGGATAATGATAGTCCGGCTATCCGGACACCCCCTAGTCCAGGACTCCCTCATTGGCCTTTTCACAACAATGGACCTCTGTTGGGCCGTGCCACATGTCAACGTATCATAGGCGCCTTCTGTCCAATGAGTGGATGACATATGTCCCAGCGATGAGCCGACACGTGTTTCCTCCAGCCAATGATGATTTTACACGTGGAAAATCCCCATTGGTCAAGGCTGTTAATGGGTTATCGGATCCAAAACCCGACCTGATAGCTTAACGGCGTTCTGTTACGGTGGATGCCACGTGTCGGTCACCCTTGACGAAAGCACTTCTGTGACGCGCAATTTATCGTCATGGAAGTGGACACTTCCGTGATGATAATTTTGTTAATGTCATGGAACACTTCTACGACAGCACAGGTATGACTATCTTGATTCTGTCATAAATTTTTCATGGATGTACATGCATGACAAAAAACATGACCTACTGTGACAAACAGGTATCGTCACGGAAGTGTGTTTTTTTGTAGTGAGAGATGTCTATCTAGGTGGGAGTTCTTAAGTAATATGATTAATTGAACTTAAATTTATCATGAAATTAGTCGTGGTAGTATTTTCCAAATTTGTGTTGTAGATCAATAGCTCACGTGGTTGCTTTCATATGTTTATTTTGATATGTTCCTACAGAAAATTGTGTTGAAAGATGTTAGTAGCAATGATGCGGATTGGACCCGTTATCTGAGGATTGTCCTCATTGCTGCAAAGAAGAATTATGTCCTTGATGCACCACTAGGTGTCGGACCTATTGCAGGAGCAGATGCAGCCGTTATGAACGTTTGGCTAGCTTGATATGATGACTACTTGATAGTTTAGTGCACCATGCTTAACAGCTTAGAATCGGGACTTCAAACACGTTTTGAACGTCATGGGCCATATGAGATGTTCCAGGAGTTGAAGTTAATTATTCAAGCAAATACCCGAGTTGAGAGATATGAAGTCTCCAACAAGTTCTATAGCTAAAAGATGGAGGAGAATTGCTCAACTAGTGAGCATGTGCTCAGATTGTCTGGGTACCGCAATCGCTTGAATCAAGTGGGAGTTAATCTTCCAAATAAGATAGTGATTGACAGAGTTCTCTAGTCACCATCACCAAGTTAGTAGAACTTAGTGATGAACTATAGTATGCAAAGGATGACGAAAATGATTCTCGAGCTCTTCGCGATGTTGAAATCAATAAAGGTAGAAATCAAGAAAGAGCATCAAGTGTTGATGATTGACAAGACCACTAGTTTCAAGAAAAGGGCAAAGGGAAAGAAAGGGAACTTCAAGTAGAATGACAAGTAAGTTGTCACTCCCGCGAAGAAGCCCAAAGCTGGACCAAAGCCTAAAACTGATTGCTTACACTGCAAAGGAAATGGTCACTGGAAACGGAAATGCCCTGAATATTTGGTGGATAAGAAGGATGGCAAAGTGAACAAAGGGTATATTTGATATACTGGTTATTGATGTGTTCCTTACTAGTGTTTATAGTAGCCCCTGAGTATTTGATACTTGTTCGGTTGCTAAGATTAGTAACTCGAAACAGGAGTTACATAATAAACATAGACTAGTTGAGGGGAAGTGACGGTGAGTGTTGGAAGTAGTTCGAAGATTGATATGATCATCATCACACACTCCCTATACTTTCGAGGTTAGTGTTAAACCTAAATAAATGTTATTTGGCATTTGCATTGAGCATGAATATGATTTGATCATGTTTATTGCAATACAGTTATTCATTTAAAGTCAGAGAATAATTGTTGTTCTGTTTACATGAATAAAACCTTCAATGGTCAAACACCCAATGAAAATAGTTTGTTGGATCTCGATCATAGTGATACACATATTCATAATATTGATGCCAAAAGATGCAAAGTTCATAATGATAGTGCAAACTTATTTGTGGCACTGCCGTTTGGATCATATAGGTGTAAAGTGCATGAAGAAACTCCATAAAGATGGATTTTCGGAATCACTTGGTTATGAATCGTTTGATGCTTACGAACCGTGCCTTTTGGGCAAGATGACTAAAACTCCATTCTCCGGAACAACAGAACGAGCTACTGACATATTGGAAATAATACATACCGATGTATGCGATCCAATGAGTGTTGATGCTCGTGGCAAGTATCGTTATTTTCTGACCTTCACAGATGATTTGAGCAGATATGGGTATATCTACTTAATGAAACACAAGTCTGAAACATTTGAAAAGTTCAAAGAATTCCAGAGTGAAGTGGAGAATCAACGTAAGAAGAAAATAAAATTTCTACGATCTGATCGTGGAGGAGAATATTTGAGTTACGAGTTTGGCCTTCATATAAAACAATGTGGAATAGTTTCACAGCTCACGCCAAATGGAACACCACAGCGTAATGGTGTGTCCGAACGTCATAACCGCACTTTATTGGATATGGTGCGATCTATGATGTATCTTACCGATTTACAACTATCGTTTTGGGGTTATGCATTAGAGACAACTGCATTTACTTTAAATAGGGCACCATCAAAATCCGTTGAGACGACGCCTTATGAACTGTGGTTTGGCAAGAAACCAAAGCTGTCGTTTCTTAAAGTTTGGGACTGCGATGCTTATGTGAAAAAGTTTCAACCTGATAAGCTCGAACCCAAATCGGAGAAGTGCGTCTTAATAGAATACCCAAAGGAAACTATTGGGTACACCTTCTATCACAGATCCGAAAGCAAGATATTCGTTGCTAAGAATGGATCCTTTCTAGATAAGAAGTTTCTCTCGAAAGAAGTGAGTGAGAGAAAAGTAGAACTTGATGAGATAATAGTACCTTCTCCCGAATCGGAAAATAGTTCATCACTGAAATCAGTTCCAGTTATTCCTACACCAATTTGTGAGGAAGCTAATGATGATGATCATGAAACTTCAGATCAAGTTACTACAGAACCTCGTAGGTCTTCCAGAGTACAGTCCGCACCAGAGTGGTATGGTAATCCTGTTCTAAAAGTCATGTTACTAGACCATGATAAACCTATGAACTATGAGGAAGCGATGATGAGCCCAGATTCCGCGAAATGGCTGGAGGCCATGAAATCTGAGATAGGATCCATGTATGAGAACAAAGTGTGGACTTTGGTGGACTTGCCCGATGTTCGGCAAGCCATAGAAAATAAATGGATCTTCAAGAGGAAGACAGACGTTGATAGTAGTGTTACTATCTACAAAGCTCGACTTGTCGCAAAAAAGGTTTTCAACAAAGTTCAAGGTGTTGACTACAATGAGATTTTCTCAACTGTAGCGGTGCTTAAGTCTGTCCGAATCATGTTAGCAATTGCCACATTTTATGAAATCTGGCAAATGGATGTCAAAACCGCATTCCTTAATGGTTTTCTTAAAGAAGAGTTGTATATGATGCAACCCGAAGGTTTTGTCAATCCTAAAGGTGCTAACAAAATGTGCAAGCTCCAGCGATCCATTTATGGACTGGTGCAAGCATCTCGGAGTTGGAATATACGCTTTGATAAGTTGATCAAAGCATATAGTTTTATACGGACTTGCAGTGAATCCTGTATTTACAATAAAGTGAGTGGGAGCACTACAGCCTTTCTGATAAGTATATGTGAGTGACATATTGTTGATTAGAAATGTGTAGAATTTTTCTGGAAAGCATAAAGAAGTGTTTGAAAGGAGTTCTTTAAAAGAAAGACCTCAGTAAAGCTACTTACATATTGAGCATCAAGATCTATTGAGATATATCAAGACACTTGAGAAGATTTTCAATGAGTACATACCTTGACAAGATTTTGAAGTAGTTCAAAATGGAACAGTCAAAGAAAGAGTTCTTGCCTGTGTTGCAAAGGTATGAAATTGAGTAAGACTCAAATCCCGACCATGGCAGAAAATAGAAAGAGAATGAAAGTCATTCCCTATGCCTCAGTCATAGGTTCTATAAAAGTATGCCATGCTATGGACCAGACCTATTGTATACTATGCCTTGGTTTGGCACGGGAGTACAATGGTGATCTAGGAGTAGATCACTAGACATTGGTCAAAATTATCCTTAGTGGAATAAGGATATGTTTCTCGATTATGGAGGTGACAAGAGGTTCGTCGTAAAGGGTTACGTCGATGCAAGATTTGACGCTGATCCAGATGACTCTAAGTCTCAATCTAGATATATATTGAAAGTGGGAGCAATTAGCTAGAGTAGCTCCATACAGAGCATTGTAGACATATAATATTTTTGCAAAATACATATGACTCTGAATGTGAGAGACCCATTGACTAAACTTCTCTCACGAGCAAAACATGATCACACCTTAGTACTCTTTGAGTGTTAATCACATAGCAATGTGAACTAGATTATTGACACTAGTAAACCATTTGGGTGTTGGTCACATGATGATGTGAACTATGGGTGTTAATCATATACAGATATGAATATTGGTGTTAAATCACATGGCGGTGTGAACTAGATTATTGACTCTAGTGCAAGTGGGAGACTGAAGGAAATATGCCCTAGAGGCAATAATAAAGTTATTTATTTCCTTATTTCATGATAAATGTTTATTATTCATGCTAGAATTGTATTAACCGGAAACATAATACATGTGTGAATACATAGACAAACATAGTGTCACTAGTATGCCTCTACTTGATTGGCTCATTAATCAAAGATGGTTAAGTTTCCTAACCATAGACATGAGTTGTCATTTGATTAACGGGATCACATCATTAGGAGAATGATGTGATTGACTTGACCCATTCCGTTAGCTTAGCACTTGATCGTTTAGTATGTTGCTATTGCTTTCTTCATGACTTATACATGTTCCTATAACTATGAGATTATGCAACTCCCGTTTACCGGAGGAACACTTTGTGTGCTACCAAACGTCACAATGTAACTGGGTGATTATAAAGGTGTTGTACAGGTGTCTCCGAAGGTACTTGTTTGGTTGGCGTATTTCGAGATTAGGATTTGTCACTCCGATTGTCGGAGAGGTATCTTTGGGCCCACTCGGTAATGCACATCACTATAAGCCTTGCAAGCAATGTGGCTAATGATGAGTTAGTTGCGGAATGATGCATTATGTAACGAGTAAAGAGACTTGCCGGTAACGAGATTGAACTAGGTATTGAGATACCAACGATCGAATCTCGAGAAAGTAACATACCGATGACAAAGGGAACAACGTATGTTGTTATGCGGTTTGACCGATAAAGATCTTCGTAGAATATGTGGGAGCCAATATGAGCATCCAGGTTCCGCTATTGGTTATTGATCAGAGACGTGTCTCGGTCATGTCTACATAGTTCTCGAACCCGTAGGGTCTGCACGCTTAAAGTTAGATGACGGTTATATTATGAGTTTATGTGTTTTGATGTACCGAAGGTAGTTCAGAGTCCCGGATGTGATCACGGACATGACGAGGAGTCTCGAAATGGTCGAGACATGAAGATTGATATATTGGACAACTATATTCGGACACCGGAATGGTTCCGGGGGTTATCGGATATATACCGGAGTACCAGGGGTTACCGGAACCCCCCGGAGGTTAATGGGCCTCATGGGCCCAAGTGGTGGAAGAAGAGAGGCGGCCAAGGGGCAGCCGCGCCCCCCCCCCCCCAAGTCCGAATTGGACAAGGAGGGGGGCGCCCCCCCCCCCCCTTTCCTTTCCCCATCTCTCTCCTTCCCTCTCCTCTCCTACTCCAACATGGAAGGGGGGTCCTACTCCCGGTGGGAGTAGGACTCCTCATGGGGCGCGCCAAGGGTTGCCGGCCCCCTCCCCCTCCTCCACTCATTTATATACGGGGAGGGAGGCACCCCCATAGATATAACAATTGATCCTTGAGATCTCTTAGCCGTGTGCGGTGCCCCCCTCCACCATAGTTCACCTCGATAATATTGTAGCGGTGCTTAGGCGAAGCCCCGCGTCGATAGAACATCGTCATCGTCACAACACCATCATGCTGACGGAACTCTCCCTCAAAGCTCGGCTGGATCGGAGTTCGAGGACGTCATCGAGCAGAACATGTGAAGAACTCGGAGGTGCCATGCATTCGGTACTTGATCGGTCGGATGTGAAGACGTACGACTACATCAACCGCGTTGTGCTAACGCTTCCGCTTTCGGTCTACGAGGGTACATGGATAACACTCTCCCCTCTCGTTGCTATGCATCACCATGATCTTGCGTGTGCGTAGGATTTTTTTTTGAAATTACTACATAACCCAACAACCGCTTGCTGGCGTCAGCAGTGACGACGGGGGCACTGTTGCCACGCCGGCCCTGGTCAGCGGGTAGGTGAGGGGCATTGTTGCCACACTCCGGCTGACCAGAGGCATGGGCGGAGCACTGTTGCCTCGATCATCGGTAGATGAAGACTCGTCCAATCGTACGGCCTGGACGGGATGAGAACTGACCCGTGGTTGGGTTGAGGAACACACCAAGGGCGGAGCTGGCTTGTTGGGGAAGTCTTGGTGTGCCGGGTTCGGCCGCCTTGAGCTGGTTGTTGGGGCCGAGTCGAGGAGCTTGGCCGGGTCGTGGCCAGGTCGGGCAACCCGGCCAAGCGCGAGACGGCTTGAGGGGCGATGCTGGCCCTGTTGTTTTTGAAAAGGATCTAGGTTACGTTGCCTGCCCGGGGTTCATCCCCCCGACACATGGAGATGGTGGTTCAAGAGGCTCACCGCATAAGGCAAAGGGAGGAAGAAGAAGAAGAAGAGAAAGGGTCCTTTCTTGACACAATAAAGCTATGTGATCTTCGATTTGGTTGTCGACTATGGCCATGTTATCCTCTAAACTATGATCTTCGATTTGGTTGTCAACTACTATGTGTTTGGGACTCCTTCTCGATTTGGTTGTGAACTACTATGTGTTTTGGACTCCTCCTCTATTTAGTTGTATGGACTCCTCTACTTGAACTAGTATGTGATATGGATTCCTTCATTTGTACCACTCTATGCTCTGATTGTGTATGTGCGCTATGTGTTGCTATTTCAATATGTGCTATGGACTCCTCCTCTATTTGAACTAATATGTGCTATGGACTAATCCATGTGTTGTCTATTTCAATATGTGCTTTCTTCAATATCCCCAAAAATCTGTTGTCATCACTAGTGCTGCAAAAATACACAGTGCAACGCCTAGCTCTTAGGCGCCGCACAACCCAGTTTTTGCCTGGAACCTTCTGTTGCTCACGGACATTTGTGCACACATGGACTTGGCGAAAAATTGGCCTCACTACTGGCTGGAAAGCTTCTGTTGCTCTCTGGACATTTGTGCACATGTGCAACGCCTGGGCGTTGCACATGTGGACAAATGTACGCCAAGTCCATGTGTGACGCCTACCACCAAGGCACTGCATTGCACAGTGCAACACCTTAGGTGTAGGTGTTGCACTGTGCAGCGTAGCGCCTCTGCAGTAGGCGTCACACAAGTGTCAACATGCAGAAAGTAAACAGCACAAGCACATTTGCATTCCAGATTTTTGCAGCATAAATCTTATGAAAATTTCATGAAGTAATATGATAAAGCTTAAGCAATTAGGATCAACTAACACATCCATTAAACTTAAATAAAGTCAAGAAGTTCAACATTGCTACAACTTCAACAAAGCGCTACAAGTTCACCAAAGCCTAGACGTTCAACGACATAACAAGTTCGACATATCAAAACGACCACTAGTCGAGTTACATAAGAAAAGGAGGAGGATGACTAGTTCCTTTCGCGCTTATTGCATCCTCTTCCCCTCCTGACGGATGTCTTCTTCTTCCTAGAACGAGCAACCGGCTCCGGCACCGGTTCCTCCTCCTCCACCTCGTCCACATAATCACCCAAGGTCACCATCCGCAAGGTAATCAACACACTCTTGGCTTTTTCAATGAAGTCTCCGGGTGTGTATTTATTGATTCCCCTCCCAGGCTTTAACATGTATGCTGACCGAACTTGATAGTTCTACAAGGTCATGTCATCATCAACCTATTATAAAAACAAATGATATGGTAAAGAACATGCGTCAAGATGAAGTTAGCAATGCATCAAGAAATGAATATGTGCTATTGGCATACCTCTTGGGTGACCGCACCCACATCCTCCAAAGGAGCCCCATGGTCAGAAGTGGGATCTGATGGTGTAGCCGACCTAGACCGCTCAGGTGATACATATTCAGGGTTACGACAACTGACAAGGTTCTATAACCGCCTTAACCTTTGGCCCCGATGTTGCAACATGTACAAGTGAATGAGATATTGGACGTAGAAACACATGTAACATGGATGATTGAAAGAGATGTGTAACTTAATGAATGCTCGAAGTGCACCTTCCCTATCGCTTTTTCCAACAACGGTTGTCTCTAGAATAGTATGGCTCTCATTAGTTGCTTTCTTGATTTGGGTACACTATGAACGGAAATGACATAAACGTGTTATGCAAGCAAAGATGTGAATAGGGCCAACGGGAAAGCACAAAGGGGAAGTCTTTACCATGAAGTTCATCATTAGAGCTGAAGGGACTCGGTTGCCTTCCCTGACAAGTTTGTTCTACTACTGCTGGGTTAGATCATCAAAGATGTTGGTATCTTCCAAAATCTCATCATTATACGCCGGCTTGCATATCTCCACACGGGTACTTGCAAGAAACCATGTGAGGTAGTTGTTGAACGCGAGTGGGAAGTGCTCACGAAGCTTGGATCCTTTGCCAGCGTTAGCTTGCTCCACACTAAGTGCGAACTGTGTGACATACTTCCTGTGATGTTTGTCCCAGTCCGTAATCTTGCGTTGCCTTCTCCTATCCAACCTACATGTTAAAAACAGAATATTAGCACTGTCGAAATGGACCTGACACTGCTAACTGCACAAGGTTCATCTCTCTTACCCGTGTAGCATTCTGTTCGTGTCCTCCCACACCGGCGGGTGAGACTGGAACAAACCAAACTGGAGGTACACACGATGTGGCATGTGAAGCTTAAGCGACCAGTTGCATATGAGTTGGCACCGCATAAGCCAAAGATCCCTATCCCTCGGGCACATAAGATTCAACTCAAACTCTCGAGCGGTATCTAATCTATCCCCGGCGCCATACGGCTCCCATTCCACCTGCAACATAGCATACAACAAGGCAACATTGATGGCGAGTTTCCATAAAAGCATGAGAATGAGTGATGCAATGTCAGTGTCACCTGGTCAGCTGTAATCGTGCCCAACTCGCTCGTGTACTGCTTATACATAAGCAAGGGATCGCCCGTCATCTCAGGTACCACATCCCACTTGTAAGCCCCAGTTGGGAGCCATACTGCGTCGTGTTTGTCGTCCCAGTCCTCGTACGTCACCTGCTTCGGGCGTCCAACTGGCAAGCGCTCCCAGCTCCATACCGAAAGTACGAGCATACAACCACCAATACATCCGTCCTTTGAGATCCTACAAGAGACGTCGTCTAACTGCACATAAAAGATAACATGGTTGACTTAACAGGAATATCGTATTGATAATGTAGCAATGAAGTGAAAACAAACAACTGCCTACCTGTCTATATAAGTAAGCCAGTGCCGCCAAACCCCAACTCCATTTGCTATTGAAGACGGTCAATGCCTTCAGCCACATCCATGGAGCATTATTGCCCGTGTAGTCAGCAAACAGAGTCCTGGAGATAACGTACCACATGTAGACACGAGCATATGTCTGGACCTCTTCATTGGTAGCCTCCTCAGGTCAATTCCCAAAGTGCCATGCAATCCAGGTGAAAGGAGCACCGGCTGCGACTCTTTCCTTCTTCTTGTCTCTTTCTGGTTCTGGAGGCTCTGGAAGAGCCATACTGATAAGGGCCTCCATCTGCTGGCGCCACCATCAGAATCGGTGCTCATATGGAAGACCGGCGATCATAGAGATATCCTAGAGCGTCACGGTCATCTCCCCGGTCCAAAGATGGAAACTGTCTGTCTCTGTCCTCCCCCGATCAACAAGCGCGGTGATTGTTGCAGCATTGAGGTTCGACATCGACCAGCTGACCAACTGAATTACAGGGCGGAGTCCTGTCTCCCTGATGTACGGTGTGTACCGCTCATCATAGCGCATGCCACCAGCGATGACCAGGTGAGACCAAATCTTGAGAGGTTGAAGCTCCTACGAACAAGCAAATCAGAATATCATATATGGGGCATGTGTGTTTGAAATAAACACAAAATTCAAAATACAAACCACTTTGATTATTACCCGCTGCTTCTCCAACATAAAGTAAGCCCGGTGTCAAGTGTTCATAGTAATCATCGAGAAGCCAAACAATCCTGCACATTTCAAACAATACTAATGTAAGATATACAATCAAAGCAGTCCAACAATCATCACATAATACATATGTATCCAAAATAATATAGGGTTCCGTAATGGTTTCATCTCAAAAACATCAAAACATGTAGGGTTCCGCAACGAAAGCATTCTTGTAAATACAAAGCTAGGATTTCATCTCACTCATCTAAAAAACATCAACACAAACATCTACACATGTATAGGGTTCATCTCAACAATCTAAGTTTTCTCTATGGAAGCATATATTGTCAATACAAATAAACTAAACTAGGGTTACAAAATGATTAGAGATCATCTACAAATCCTAGATCCCACAAATCTATTTCAAACCATGCATGCAAGTTTCTAATCCAACCAAACAAGGGTTCCACAAATCTTCAAAATAAGTAACATTTTCTGGATAGAAAGAAGGTGATCGGAGGAGAATACCTTCTACGATGGATTAGTGAAGAAATCCACTGACCAAATAGTCAGATTTGAAGATTTTGGGAGAGAGGATTGAGGGGGGGGGGAGAGGAAGCCGTTGTCGCGTTGTTTATGTAACAGGCAGGAATGGGGTGTGGTGGGAGGGGCCAACGCGTGGCTGCCTCTAAGCCAGAGTGCAGTGACTAAGAGCTAGGCGCTGCACATTGCATGTGTGGCGCCTAGCTCTCACGCACTGCACGGCTCTGTGCGGGCCCCAGGGGTGCCACGCTGGCCAGACGTGCAGCGCCTGAAAGCAAGGCGCAGCGCCGTAAGATTTAGCGCCTGGCTATCGGGTGCCACACAAAAGGGTCAATTGAGCGAATTTTGTTTCAAACGAGTTCAATTGGTGAATTGCTTTCATCAACAGGTCATTTTTGTCGTTTCCCCCCAAATTTTACAACGGTACACGCGTGCACGGTGGATCCGCGGGCCCAAAGTTCAGCTGGTGGTGAGCCTGGCACTGTCAGACCCTGCGGGCACGCCCCACGTGTCCGTGCGCCCCCGCCCTGCTTTTTACCGCACCACATCCAAATATCCAACCCACCTCCTGCTGCTGCTGCTGCGTGTGAACTTTTGAGTTGTGTGTAACTTTTTTTTTACTACATTTGAATTCTGCGTGCTACTGTAGGAGCGCCGTAGTAGCCATGCTAACAGAAAATGTCTCGCTTTTCGTCGTGTCCTCTTGTTCGTAATCGCTCGCACGTGAACCAGCTCGTGGTTCCCTCCACCTCTTTCTCTCTTTTGCCGTGGACTGGTCAGACTCCATTGTTGGATTACAGTAGTTAAGTATGCCCAGCTGATCCGTACCGGAGCGAAAAAGCTCAAGGTGCGTTGTGCAAATGGTGCAAACTCAGGGAGCATTTCCTGATTAGTCAAAGCATGGGCACGCAGGCGATGCACTGCGGTCTGGACAACCTTTTTTTTTTTTGCGGCCTGGACTACTTGGAGTAGTAATCTACTCGTAGAATATGTTATTCAATACCCTTGTTTAGTTCAGAGCAGCTCAGCCTGCGATCGATGCGGGCCAGCAGCGCGACACGAGCGCGGGCAGGGCCCACCTGTCATCGCCCACCACCTTGTTCAAGCAAAGCAAAGCAAAGCAAAACCAGTGTGCGTGTCTCTCGATCGGTATGATCTCATCTCCCGGTGTCAAGATGGCAAGTGCGTGCACGCCTGCGGTGGTGTGTATGTGTGTCCTGCATCGATCGCGGCGAGTGTGTGTGTACTGTGTGGGGTATGCGCTCGTCTCGTTCGTTCTCCCCTATCCTGTCCTGTCCCTACCCGGGAGCGCCGTGGTCGAGGAGGGACGGCGAGCATGTGCCCCCCATGTGCTGCCGCTGCCGCCCATCTCCAGCTTGTCCCCTCAGATGCACTACTGTACGCCTGTACGTGTCTGCGGCCTCAATAATGTGTCAGTCGCTGCATGCTCGATCGCTCGGCGTGGTCGTATCGCTGGCCGTATTGTAGCTCGGCTGGCTGCAAACCTGCAAGGATACGTACGTACGTACGTAGAGCTGTTGATGGAGACGTTACGTAACGTACGGTAGGCCTTCCCAGCGCCGTGTGCCCGTGTCCTCGTGGTGGCAGCGAGGAACTTGGCTGGCCGGCCGGCCAGCCGGAAGGCAGCGTGCGTGCGTGCATGGTCGCAGGTAGGAGAGGTGGATCTGTTGGCCACCGCGGACGTGGAGCCGGCGCCGGCCCGGCCGCGCTAGCTGGAATCGTTATCCGGAGACCGCCCGGGGGTCGATCACCGGAACCATGCAGGAACCATCAATGAGCAGAGCAGAGGGTTCTGCTCCACAATCTCCACTCCACTCCACCGGTGCTACGTACAGTACAGTTTTTACTCGGGATTGAGGAGTAGAAAAATGAAGCGGTTGTCCTTTTTGAGAAATGAAAGGAAAAAATGAGGTGGTGGGTGGGTGTGGGGAATGTGCGCGCCCAGGAGACCGTGCCGGCCCCCGTCTCCGCCCGTGACCGGTGCGCGTGTTCGTGCTCCGTTCCCAGTGCCATGCGCCGATGCGCGCGTGGTGGTTTCCTTCGGGTTCACGGATGCCCCGCCTCCCAACCGGGCTTCTCCTTCTCCGTCGGGTTGCGGTCGCGGAGTGGATTGGGCGAGCGCTGCCGCGGAGTCTGACTGAGCCTCGGAATGCGTG
This sequence comes from Aegilops speltoides, assembly GCA_021437245.1. Lineage (NCBI taxonomy): Eukaryota > Viridiplantae > Streptophyta > Magnoliopsida > Poales > Poaceae > Aegilops > Aegilops speltoides. The sequence continues at coordinate 55,242,324 of CM038142.1, forward strand.
CGTGTCTGCGAGCAGGCCCGTGTGGTGCAGCTGGTGCCGTGGCTGCGGGGTGCAACCGCGTACAGGGCTAGCCCAACCCTACCCGTTCTTGGTAAACATCGGGAGGTGTCTTGAGTTACACGGCTGCCGTGTTTTTGTCATGTAGGGTCGGAGCAGTCTTGCGTAGGTTCTTGGCTTCTTGCCCAGATCTTTTGCTGTTTCACACCTCGCTTGTTTGTGCGGAGCTGCGCAGACCGACCGAACCGATCGATGCACGGGCACTCATCTGCTTTATAACTTTCTTTAAGGGGAAACTCATCTGGTTTAATTAGGCACTACTCCCTTCTTTCCATAATGTGACCCGCAAAAAAAAAATATTTCCATAATTTGGTGCATCTAAATGTTTTGAAGAGTGGAACCATACAAACTTGGACCAAGTTTGTGGATAAAAATATTTGCATCTACAAGGCCAAACATATGTCGTTAGATTCATCACAAGATGTAGTTTCATATTTTATATTCTAGAAGACATAGATAATTTTCTCTATAAATTGGATCAAAATTTGTAAAGTTTGACTTTTCAAAACAATATATATACACTACATTATGGAACAGAGGGAGTACTAGTACCAACAACGTGCTGTCACTGGCACTGAGCATTGTGTTGCACATAGCTTTGCTGGTTTGGTTGTCACGTCACTTCCAGTGGGCCATGTTTATAATCAAGGACTTAGGCATCAGGCCCATAAACCCGCATTGCATGTGTATGGACTGTTTTCTTTATGCAGATAATTTGTATCTATTATAAAAGTTCATCAGAAATACAAAGCATATTAAACAAATAAAAATTACCTCAAGGTCTCTGGACCACTGAACAACTACTATCGTCATCAGAATGAGCGCCAAACGCCGCTTCGCCTATCAAAACCCGTCTAACCTTATCAATGACAGCCTGAAAGTCTTCGTGCAAATATCCCTAACCCTAAGGATCAATGCTCTGGAACCACTGATGTCTCCTTTGAGCTCTTGAATTGATTTGGAGAGCTTGATGCCGGATCTTGCCATAGCGCACGCAAGATGAGCATCACTGACTCGCCACCTCGAAGAGACGACATGAATATATGCCAATACTCCATCACCTATGTCCAGGTGAACGAACCCTAGGAGGATCGGAGCCTGAAAGATCACCTTAATGAAGAAGGGCCACCATCCGTTCGAGCGCCGAAACTGAGGCACCAGTGTGCTTCTTCCCACCACCGGACGATGGAGTGACATTATTGTTTATTTTCTTTCAGTCTTTTTGTTTTTTCTCTTTACATTTTTCCGTTTCAGAATTCATATTTTTTCTGAATTTGGGAACATTTTTTAATTCATTAATATTTTTGGAATTTACGAACATGTGTTTAATTGGTGAACATTTAAAAAAATAAGAACACATTTTGAAATTTGCAAATATTTGTTGAATCGACAAACATTTCCTGGGATTCGGGAACATTTATTGAAACATTTTTTTGAATTCGCAAACTTTTTTAACTTTGAATGTTTTTTGAATTCATGAAGATTTTCTAAATTAACACAAATTATTTAAATTCATGAACATTTTCTGAAATCCCAAGAACTTTTTAAATTTGGTGTTTTTTTGAAAATTTAGAATGTTTTTCAAGTTCGTGCTGTTGGGGAACGTAGTAATTTCAAAAAAAATCCTACGCACACGCAAGATCATGGTGATGCATAGCAACGAGAGGGGAGAGTGTTGTCCACGTACCCTCGTAGACCGAAAGCGGAAGCGTTATGACAACGCGGTTGATGTAGTCATACGTCTTCACGATCCGATCGATCCAAGTACCGAACGTACGGCACCTCCGAGTTCGGCACACGTTCAGCTCGATGATGATCCCGGACTCGATCCAAAGGCGAGGTGTCGGGGATGAGTTTCGTCGACGACGGCGTGGTGGACGATGATGATGTTCTACCGACGTAGGGCTTCGCCTAAGCACCGCTACGATATGACCGAGGTGGAATATGGTGGAGGGGGGCACTGCACACGGCTAAGAAACGATCACGAAGATCAACTTGTGTGTTATGGGGTGCCCCCGCCTCGTATATAAAAGGAGCAAGGAGGAGGCCGGCCCTAGGAGGAGGCGCCAAGGGAGTCCTACTCCCACCGGAGTAGGACTCCTTCTTCCTATTCCAACTAGGAGAAGGGGAAAGGAGGAAGTGGAGAAGGAAGGGAGAGGGGGCGCGTCCCAAACCCCTTGTCCAATTGATTTGGGCTTGGGAGGCGCACGCCACCTCCTGCTCCTTCCCACTAAGGCCCATTAAGGCCCAATACTTTTCCCCGTATTCCCGTAACTCCCCGGTACTCCGAAAAATACCCGAATCACTCGAAACCTTTCCGATGTCCGAATATAGTCGTCCAATATATCGATCTTTACGTCTCGACCATTTCGAGACCCCTCGTCATGTCCCCGATCTCATCCGGGACTCCGAACTCCTTCGGTACATCAAAACTCACAAACTCATAATGAAACTGTCATCGTAACGTTAAGCGTGCGGACCCTACGGGTTCGAGAACTATGTAGACATGACCTAGAACTATTCTCGGTCAATAACCAATAGCGGAACCTGGATGCCCATATTGGCTCCTACATATTCTACGAAGATCTTTATCGGTCAAACCGCATAACAACATACGTTGTTCCCTTTGTCATCGGTATGTTACTTGCCCGAGATTCGATCGTCGGTATCCAATACCTAGTTCAATCTCGTTCATCGGCAAGTCTCTTTACTCGTTATGTAATGCATCATTCCGTAACTAACTCATTAGCTACATTGCTTGCAAGACTTATAGTGATGTGCATTACCGAGAGGGCCAGAGATACCTCTCCGACAATCGGAGTGACAAAACCTAATCTTGAAATACGCCAACCCAACATGTACCTTTGGAGACACCTGTAGTACTCCTTTATAATCACCCGATTCGCGTTGTGACGTTTGGTAGCACCAAAGTGTTCCTCCGGTAAACGGGAGTTGCATAATCACATAGTTACAAGAACATGTATAAGTCATGAAGAAAGAAATAGCAACATATTAAGCGATCAAGTGCTAGGCTAACGGAATGGGTCATGTCAATCACATCATTCTCCTAATGATGTGATCCCATTAATCAAATGACAACACATGTCTATGGTTAGGAAACATAACCATCTTAGATCAACAAGCTAGTCAAGTAGAGGCATACTAGTGACACTCTGTTTGTCTATGTATTCACACATGTATTATGTTTCCGGTTAATACAATTCTAGCATGAATAATAAACATTTATCATGATATAAGGAAATAAATAATAACTTTATTATTGCCTCTAGGGCATATTTCCTTCACGTGCATATATGTGAAAAGTTCTTGAAGTAAAAAAAATAAAAAACAAAGAGAAATGAAAAATGAAAGAAGAAAAAAAAACAGGAGTGCCATCCGGCCCACAATGCACGCTGGTCGAGGGGGAATTGAATGACTAAATGCAACAGATTTTTTAAACATAGTACAAACGCAGATGCTCACGTATACACACGCACACTGAATCCAATGAATGCACTCATGCACACCCTTTCTTTATGAACACCTCCGAAATACTAAGCCGGCATAATATCTTAAGATTGATGAAATCGCCGTAGACGCCTTTGTAGTCAACGGGCAGTCTCGTCTCATTAGACGCATATCACCGACAAATCTGAAATGAAACAAGGAAAATGCGACCAACAAAATGCAACAGAGTTAACAAAAAGATGTGTCGGATGTAAGACGTAGAGGCCCAAGCCCATAGACTTCCAATTCAACTCATGAACCTGAAAAATACTGCGCCTCACTCCCTTGCTGAATTAGTCCCACATCGCTAGTTTCCAAGCATAGACACCAGCTTAAATAGCCATCCCTCCCCTTCACTAACACCGGGCCTAGTCGTGCGTGCCTGTTACTCCAACTACGGAGGGTGAAAGAGTTGATACATGGTGGGTTTTAAGTTTGAAGCCCATGTAATCTGTTTAATGCAGCGCGCGCTGCACAAACCACATGTACATTTCAACGAAGATGAGCAAAAATAATCAAACAAACAAAATAAATCAACAACAAATAGTTCAAAATAAAAATAAATCATTACAACTCAAACAAATAGTTTATCGTTCAGTACAACAACTAATAATGCAATAAACACAACAAATAGTTCATGAACAATACAATGTCGAATGCAGATATCATCATGCCCTTTGTCGTCCATGCCATGCCCACCACTCTTCAATTAGATCATTCTGAAGTTTATTGTGCGTTGCGGGACGCCGAATGGCATGATAGGAGGCAACAAAACGGGCTACCCTTTCAGCCCTCCGCCAAGACTTTCATACGAGATGTCCCAAGAGCTCATCTTGTGAGTAGTCTAAATCTTGGCCACGCCATTCTCGATGATTATGTTGTGCATGATCACACAAGCGTGCATGATGTACCAAAGCATTTTTTGATCCCAAAATCTAGCCGGTCCTCTCACAATAGCAAATTGGGCTTGCAAAATCCCAAATGCTCTCTCCACATCTTTTCTAGCCGCCACCGAGCATTGTGGAAATCAAGATTTTCTTACCTTCCGGTTTTTCAACGGCTTCACGAAGGTTTGCCACTTTGGATAGATGACATCCGCTAGATAATAGCCATAGTTATGCGTGCGGCCATTTGCTACAAACTGCATGTGGCAACTCACCATTTGCAATATTATTCATCAAGAGTGACCGGTTGACAATATTGATGTCATTCAAAGATCCGGGCATTCCAAAGAATGCATGCCAAATCAAGTCTCTGATCGCCACCGCTTCAAGGATTATAGTGGAACCCTTTTTTGGCGTGGAATTGCCCATGCCATGCCTTTGGACAATTCTTCCAACTCCAATGCATGCAATCTATTGAGCCAAGCATGCCAGGAAAGCCGCGCTTTGTTCATCGCCAATAGCCTTGCGGCGTCTTCAGCGATGGGAGATCTCAAATACTCCTCGCCAAACACTTGCACAATTCCCATCGCAAAGCGCTTGACACACATGATGGCTTGGCTCTCACCCATAGCCAAGTGATCATCAACTAGATCAGCGGGATACCGTATGCCAACATACGCAAAGCGGTTGTCACCTTCGAAAAGTGCTATGCCCGAGCTCTCCGTGGCATTCCTCCTTTGCCGGAAAAACCGGTCATGACTCGCTAGTTTCTCTGCAATGCGCCTGAACAAGTCGGTGCTCATCCTAAACCGGCGACGAAAATACGACTCCGGGTATGTGGGATTCTCCACGAAATAGTTCTTCATCAATCTGTTATGGGCATCAATCCTATCTCTCCAAATTTTCTCCCGGCCCATAACTGAACCACCGTGCTTCGGTTTTTTATTGATATGCATAGCTAGGACCATTGCAAGATCCTCCTCCTCTTCCATATCAAATTCTTCTTCGGAAGAATCATACGACGAACTCATCTACAATGTTCAATACTATAGTTAAAAAACTACAATTCAAAACATGCACCAAATTCATGAAGTTTGAGCAATACATACCTTGTAGGCGTTTTGTCGAACACCTTGTGGGCGCGGCGCTGGCAGCTTCGCGCCGGCCCCTCTCGACGACGGAGGCGCGGCCTTGCGGGACTAGGAGGATGGGCGAGCGCGCTGGCGAGGATAGGCCGTGGAAGCTCGAACAGTCATTGGGCGGCGGCGGCGGCGGCGCGGCCGGACGGGGGTGGAAGTGGGAGAGAAGTGCGGCGCGGCCTTTCGAGTGTCTTCTTGGCTATAGCGGGCGCCAAATACGCCAGCATGGTAGCAGTGTTTTCGACCACGCGCCAACCGTTATAAGCGCCGCCGTTTTCTTGCGCTTTCTTTGGAGCGACCAGACGCGTTCTTGTGCTAAACGGTCTATTTTGCGGCGCGGCTAGTTTAGCGCGGCTGTTGGAGATGCTCTTACTTAACCCACTTTGCCAACTCTTTTTTATTTTCTTTATGACGAATATTTGAAGGAACATATACATTTTGAGAAATGATTACATTCCGGATTTATTTTCTGGGTTTTGACGAATATTTGAAGGAACAGATACATTTTGAGATCATAGCTAATCTTTCATGCTCATAGTTGTAGTAAACATAGTAGTAGGGCTAGAAAACGATATTGTGGGAAAGTTTCATGGAGGTTCTTTGATCCCATTTTGCATGATGCTCTCAAGTATTTTCTGCTGCTACATTGACAACTCCTCTTCAAGTTGATTCTCAAAGGAAGACAACAAAGTCCAATGAAAATACTGGTCATAGGTTCAAACCAATTGCATTGTGTTTTAGAAAGAAAAAAAAAACGGCATCAAGATATTAAAAATATATACAGTATAGGTAAGCTACATTCAAATGGTGCAAGCGCTTGGCCAAACACCAGCCTAACAATCTAATCTTCAGTTATCTGAAGCCACCAAACATGGTCGTCTTACCATTCCCTACACTCCACTTTAAAAACATTAGCTACACAATATGCAGGACAACCATATTTAGGAGAAAATAAAGCAATCATAAAATAGAATATGGATTGGTTTGACGAACAGCTTGAGACACTTTCATTCATGCAATGGAACCGGGAAGAGCCTCCCTCAGCTTATTTAAAAAAACTGAATATGGATAAAAAGTCATTACTATTTCATAAGAGCAAAACCTACTTGTATCCATAAAGTAGGCGTCAATTTGGTTTTACTTCGACCACACCAGCTTGTAAAAGGCAAACACTTGTATGTCAAATTTAGAATTACATATTTATTCTGACTGATATGATATGGAGGTGATTCTTGAGATTTATCTCATTACAAAATCACCTTTCTCTTCAGATACATTTTTAGTAAAATAAATACTAGGAATAGTGCGGGCAACAGTTTCTTCTGCATTTGGCGTCATTGTTGCTTCAGAAAGTTTGAACTGGAACAGATTGCCATGGCATTTCCTTCTATATTTGCTCTAATATGGGAATCTTGAGGTAAAGCCATGATACCAGCAGAACCACTATCTGCGATACTTGCTACTGTGACTTGATTAGTGAACGAACCTATGTCATTTTAAACACTGGCAACCTGGAGACTAATTAAATAAACATTATAATTGCATGTTCATAAGCTGTTGATGCCTTGCCATATGCTCAGTTCTTCCTAGCTAATGCAGCTGTACTTATTCAAGAAAATGAATTGCAGTACAAAGAGAAGCCATACTGGAACACTAACAGACAGTAAATCCATGGTCAGAAATCACATGGAGCTAAACCATGAGACATACATACAAACAAATTATGCAAGATGGATGAAAAGATCTTCAGGTAACACACAGATGCGTCATGGAAAAGCCAGCAAGTTATTTATGCTTTGTCATGGGAGAAAATACGTTGTATGTAAAAGAAACTGGTATTACCAGAGTAACAAAAACCATCTACAGAATAACTAAGAGGCAATGTAGGAAAAACAATGCGAGTTATAAAAACTACGCAGCCCCTTGAAGGTTGGATCTTATCATCTCCTAGAATCAGGAGGCCGGTGTCATTGGAAAACGGACGCCTTCCAGAGATTTTTTTTATTTTTTTGAGAAATACGGACGCCTTCCAGAGATGGTCTCAAGCAGAAGCAAGGCAAACTTTTTTTTTATGAGACAAAGAAGCAAGGCAAAATTATACACTATGATATACCTATGTCTCTAACTGGGTCAGAGAGAAAAAAACGGCCCACTAACGCAATCCAGGAGGAAAAGGAATGCAGCCACGGTCGGTGTGTCCACATCGAGCAGAACCTCGTCCTCCTCGCACAGCCGCCTCGCCGTCAGTTCCCCTGCCCGACCCGACACCCAGCGCCTCGTCGTTCCTCGCGACCTCGCCGGTAGCCGGCCGGATTCCGGAGCCCAGCCGCCCAGGAGGCTCGCGCCTCCCCTTCCCGGCCCCTATCCTGCGCGCAAGTCCTGTTGCGCGCCCCTGCTCCCGCCAGGCCGCCCTCCTGCAAAGCCGGTGGGCCTCTGCCGGTTAGGGCATGTACAATGGTGCCATATGGATACATATGCCCCATGACAAAAAGTAATTTGAGACATCTATATTTATTTTTTCTCTCCAATGCAAGCTATCACTAGTGGGCCTTATTAAAAAATAGAAAATAAAGACTGTAATACACATGCATCTCTACTTTTCACTTCAACCTTTTCAGCTTTTGTCATCGGACCACACTTTTTTTCTTCAAGCACCCGCCTCCTGGAGAGGATCCCGCTTCCCTATCCAAATCTACTTTACGTCATATCCGATCCTACGTGGCATGCGGGGCATCACCTTGAAGCTATGCATTGTACACGCCCTTAGTCATCTTCCGGTCAGCACGGCAACCAGTAGCAACTGATTTCGTACCTTCAAATACCCCAATTTCAGATTTAGGGTTTTCTTTTTTACCCAAATTTTCTGCACATGAACACGTACATAATTTTGCACATCATTTATGCCTCAATTAGCTTTATTGATAAAAAGTAGTTTTTATTACAGAATTTAATATGTAGGCTTCTTTATGCTGAGATTTAATTGAGAATTTTAGTGTGTTTGTATTTGTAAGAACATATTGTATTTTTCTTTGTGATATTGGTAATTTGTTAGAACGCCACATGTCATGTTCTTATAAAAAATAATTGGGGCGGACCACCCTGTCGTCAAATGCTAGCTGCTGCTCTTTGAATGCCTGTAGATTGTACTAGTAGTGTACTAGTGTAGTTCTGGTTTCTGCTTCAGTTTAGGTGCTTCTTTTTGCTAGCTGAATGTCATCCTGCTCTTGAACGCTTGTGTTGCTGCTGTTGCTTGCTACTCATGTCATGCTGATGTTGATCATGAATAATGAATGCTTGCTGTTTCCTGTTTGTACTGCTTGCTGTTAGGTTAGGTAAATATTGGAGTTCCGGCCCATCCCGCTTGTCGTGAGCTTGGTAAGCACGAAAGGCCGCATCTGAAAAAACAAGAGAAAGCTCGGAAGGCTCTCTCCTTTTCCCCCAAACCCCAGCCATGGCTGACGGCGCCGATGGAGAAATCGCCGAGGAGGAGTACGAGTACGAGGAGGAGGAGGAGCTGGACGAGCGGGAGAAGGTGCAGTCCGTGTTCCGGAGGCTCTCCTCGGACCCGGTGGGGATCCGCGTCCACGACGTCATCATCAGGGGCAATGCCAAGACGCGGGAGGAGCTCATCGAGGCAGAGGTTGCCGACCTCCTCCGCTCCGCCACCACCGTGCAGGACCTGCTGAGCGCCGCGGCTGATGCCAGCGCGCGGCTCCGCGGGCTTGATGTGTTCGAGGCTGTCAACATCACGCTCGATGCCGGCCCGCCCGAGCTACCCGGCACCACCAACGTCGTCATTGAGGTCGTCGAGCCCGCCATCCCCATCAGTGGCAACGCCGGCGTCTTCTCCAAGCCCGAGGTGTGCTCTCCACTTGGTTCGATTTGTTGGTGATTGCACTGGATGATCAAGCTGTGAGTTCAGTTATCGGTGTTCAACATGCAACTTTCACAACTATAGATTACCTTGTTTGTTTGATCTTCAGCACATTCTACCGATGTTTTCAAGTTTCAACTAGCTCAAAAAATAATACTAATGTTAGTTACTTTTTAAGTACGGAACAAAAAGCTGCATTTACTAAGGTTCAGGGTATGTTTCATTGTGCTCTAATCAAAATATAGTTTGGATGTATGTGTTTTGTTAAAAATAAGTGAAAGCATTGTCATGTGTTTTGTTAAAATAATTGTTCTGTTGAGAAGTATACTTGGTAATTACCTTTACCCTATACTGAATACAAATACTTTAGTATAAATATAATTTAATAGGTCATGATGTTACCGAACCTATATTGTCGGCATCATAAGGGCAGGAAAAAAAACACTGTTGTTTTTACTGCATGGCAATCTCCACTACTATTTCAGAGGTTATTACATCTGATGCATGAGTGTGTATTCATTACGTTTGTAGGCCAAAGCATGGTCACTGGAAGGGGCTGTCAAGTGGAAGAATTTGGCTGGCTATGCAGACATCTGGGATGCTTCAGTTGCATATGGTTGGGACCAAACAACAGAGGTTGGTGTAGGAGTCTCGCTGCCAAGATTTAAATCAATACCAACACCCTTGATGGCTCGGGCTTCATTGTTGTCACAAGATTGGATGAGGTTCTCATCATACAAGGAGCGTCTACTTGGTCTTTCATTTGGTTTGCTTTCAACCAGGCACCACGATTTATCTTACAACCTTACATGGCGTACCTTGACTGATCCATCACGCCTCGCGTCAACGTCTATCAGAAGGCAGTTAGGGCATAACCTTCTATCTGCATTGAAATACACATACAAGATTGATCAAAGGGATTCACATATCAGGCCAACAAAAGGATATGCATTTCTCTCATCCTCTCAAGTTGGTGGCCTTTGGGATAACAAAGGATTGAGTTTTTTTCGCCAGGTCTGTTTTCAGCCTATTCTGTCCCCCTTTTCACGATTTCTTTAGCACCAATCTATTTATTATTTCTCTGTTCCTTTTTATGGTTCCTCACAATAATGGAGAAGTATACTTGTCACATCCATTCTCATTATTATTATCTTACAATATGGTGCTTTTGACTTTGCTTCAGGAGTTTGATGTTCGTGCTGCCATGCCATTTGGATTCTGGAACGCTGCTCTCAATGTTGGTGTAGGAGCTGGTGTTGTTTTACCACTGGCAAGAGGATTTATGAATTCGTCTACACCTGTGACTGATAGATTTAACCTGGGAGGTCACTCTTCTCCAGTTTGCAGCCTGGGTGGAATATCATCCTTGCTCGGTTTCAGAACAAGAGGGGTTGGCCCGACAGAAGCACGGAGGCTTGTCCCCGGCGAGTCGGAAGATGGTTCTGCTGCTGTTCCAGGGAGGGATTACTTGGGTGGCGATCTTGGTGTTTCTGCCTTTGCGGACCTTTCCTTTGATCTGCCTCTGAAGGTGTTTAGAGATGCTGGAATACATGGTCATGCGTTTCTCACTGCTGGGAATCTTGTGAAACTGTCGGAGGGCCAGTACAAAAACTTGTCGCTTGATGAATTCCGTCGTTCGTTTAGGAGTAGTGCTGGCGTTGGCATTATTCTGCCGACTAAACTGTTCCGGGTCGAGGTATGTTTCGATAGTCCTCTTGGATTTCTTCCTTTGCACCGGATTACAGATCATCATGTGGTGTGCCTGCCTGCCTCCTGACTAACAAACTTGTTTTACTGCATTTGTTTCAGGTGAACTACTGCTACATTCTGAAGCAATCTCAGCACGACAGTGGAAAGACGGGAATTCAGTTCAGCTTCTCCTCGCCCTCGTAGAGACGGACCTGCCACCAAGTATCTATCCTACACTCCACGTGGCATCCCTTTTGCCTGGCCGACCGCTTCGCTCCCCCTTCTCTTCTTTTCTTTCTCGACGAGTACTTGCTGGGCAAGCGTATTTGTGTTTTCAGCCTAACCACCGAAGTGCTCTGTCATAACCTACGTAGAGCTTTTTGGAAGTATTACCAGTGTGTTCCTTTTCTTAGAGTGGGGGAACTTGCAGAATATTTTCATGTACAGGAACCAAATTAATCTTGTCCCCAATTATAGGACATTTTTAAACATTTTGGCCTTTTTTTTAATATTGCCAGATATTCAGTAACAAAAATAAAATAAAATGATGTAGCAACCTGAAAGGTAGAAGCAGAACAAGTACTCTATCAGAAGAGAACTTTGGTATAAACAAAATCTAGCCTGGAGCTTCAAGTACATTTGCAAGAACACACGCATATCCGGGGTCTTTACCAGCGTGCTCAAGCCATTGTGCGTGCTCAAGCCTGACGCTTGAGATGTCATTGTTGCCGGTTGTTGTTGCCTCTCCTCTCAGTCGTTGCTCCTCACGACTGTGGATCCGTCTCTCCTACTCGCTGGTCCATGGTGACTTGTTCCTCCCAAGAAACTAAAAGCAAAATTAGAGAATTTCATGCCATGCGGAGTAAGAGCATGAAACTTTTTTGAAAGAACGTATGAAATCATCGCTACAAAACTGTAGTATATGAAATCATCTTAGCCTCTCTTTATTTACAGAGCATTTCGCGTCTGTCTCACTGGTGCTACTATTCATGAATAATAAGTAGATAAGTAGATCAAATTACAAGTAAAAGCTCCAACGTCCAATAAAACAAGAAACAACTGCCACAAGCAGCATATCATTTTATCATTTAGTAGTTAGAATTTGCAGAAAATGAGCTACTAAATTCAGTGAGTAATACCTTAAATTCTTGAAAGAACGTATGTCCATTACCGAACTATAGTCAGCTGCTTCAGAAACCTAGTGGAGTTAAAATGACGTGTGGACAAAATTCAAAATTTTGGTCGCGCTTTAATCTACTCCCTTCATTTCTAAATATAAGTATTTTCAGAGATTCCAATAAGGTACTACATACGGAGCAATATGAGTGAATCTACACTCTAAAACATGTCTATATACATCCATATGTAGTTTGCATTGAAATCTCTAAAAAGACTTATATTTAGAAATGAAGGGAGTAGATAGTAACCTCACATGTCAATTCAGGTTACCATAAAGTGAAAGGAGCAAAGACATTTTGTCATCTTAAACATTCATTTTGACCTTCTTTGAATTTCGAAATACGGACTTCAGATCCATACATGACAAGAGGATTTGAATGTAGTTGCAATGTCAATGTTTATGTCCTTCAAACGCAATACTCCCTCCATTTTTGTATACAAGGCCACAAACTCATGTTACAGGTACCAAGGTAAAATTCAATGTCTTACTTTGTAAATTCACTTTTCTTTTCCTTTAGTAGGATCATTAAGTACACCACATGCATGCAAGGAAGGGATAGAAAGCTGATTGGAGTGTCATTATGACTGCATGCATGCAAGCATTAAATAGACTACTACTACTCGATTAACTTTTGTCTCGATTATTGTTGGTGGCCTTGTATAGATACAAAGTATATTTTTGATAGTGGCCTTGTATAAGTAGATGGAGGGAGTAACATTTTTGGGACAAGAAAAGGTTAAGAAAAACAAGTACATTATTTAGCTAAGAACTAAAATGCCCCTTCCTTAAACTTTTCACATTTCATTGTAATGAGAAGATTGCTTAAACTTCCTTAAACATCTACACACATATCACTAGTAGAAGTTAGAACAAGATATCATACATGTTTACAATGGCAACCTATAATCAGTAACAATTACATGGGACTGTTATTCAGTGATTCCCCCAGTGCAGGGTAGACATTATTCCTTATGTTCACAAGGTAGAAACTATAGTTGTTAAACTACACTAAGATCTTTACATTTATTTTTCATGCCATTTCTCTACTTACATGTGAACAAACATCCATTCCATTACTGTAAAAGCCTAGGAATGATGTAGTATTCTCAGATAATTAGTAAATGATCTGAAGCACTACTGCGCCTGTCCACGGGAAAAGTAGCTGAAATTATGTTGCTATGCCCTTTGAAGATGAGTGTGACCGGGGACAATTAGGTCAACACTATCAAAACCAGAGACACCTGGATTAGTCCCAAAATTATGTTGACGGCAGATTATTTGGTCTTATTCCAATAAAAATAAAAACTATGTTTCAGTTCTTCATCACTCCTTCCATTTTCCTGAAACAAAAGAATAGTGTAGTATTTACAAAGTGAGATATAGCACTCAAGAAATAACAAGGAGTAGCTTAGAATTTTTAAATAGCTTTCCTAAATGCGTAAGTGGTATACCATGACAAAAAAAACAATTGATCTAACACAAATTCATGTGTAGATGAATCCTAATGTTCATGCGCATGCATGTGAAATGCAACACTAGAAAACAACAGTACGTACACCAGAATTTGAAACCTGATTATAAGCAGCATACCATAAACATCATGAATGAAATTCAAGAACAAACCTGAAACTTTTTGATGTGAATCATAATCTTTTCAATAGCAACACAGCACCAGATAGTCTATGATCCGTGACAATTTGGACATTGCGGCTCATAGCTATATGTAGCTTATTAGTAGGCTTACCAAGCCTCTCAATAGGAGGTGCCTCAATGTTCCTATGCATGTCCTCTCGTTCATTCTCTCTATCCAGGGCTCCTTCCTAGCCTATGTCTTGGTGTTCAAGAAATTGAAGTGATGAACCGGCGGATGGATAATCACCAAATGATTAAAGAAAAAGCACACTCATGCAAACATACATGATGTCCTACTTGTCGAGATAATGCGCCTCCACTCTTCCTACGCTCATCCCTGCCACTGAGAGGAGGGCCCTCCGCGTTCTTACTCCTATCCACCCTCGCCTCTACCATGACACCACGTGAGACTTGATGGGAACAGAGGAGGAAGTAGACCCAATGGTGAACTGCGAGCAGTAGGAACCGTCCCCTGCGTTTTTCTTTGCGCCGCCTCTGCTGCCATGGATCTGGAACTGGAGCGAGAGATCTGGTTGCTGCCTATAGGGGCGGAGGTGCTTGCTGCTGTTGGTGGTCAGGGAAGGAACCGTGCGCGCACGGGGAGGCGGCGACGCTGGTACGAGGGGCAGCCTGGGGCATGTAGGTTAGGTTTTCAGTGAAGCGATAGGTTGGAGGTGGAGGTGAGGGGGAGGAGATGGAGGCGCTGCTCGCAGCGGCAGCCATCTAGCATTCGCTGCTCTGGTGGGGGAGAGGTGAGACCACGAAGAGGGATGCCCGACATGAGAGGAAAAATTGGTGGGAGGTGGACTTATGTGAAAGAAAGTCGGTGAGGCGGGGTGGGGAGGTGAGACAAAAAAACGGAGATGAAAAAAATCGGTGGGAATGGTACTGAAAGTGCTAGTATCGACTAGAGGGGGGGGGTGAATAGGCGATTTTTATGAAAGTCTTCAAAACTTGGAAGTTTCGAAGACAAACAATCGAAATGCCCTAATTGATATGCAGCGGAAGATAAACTACTGTAAGCGAACCATAATCAAGTATGCAATGATGTGAAAGCACAGGACTAATAACAACTAAGTAGTAAGGATCATGATGGAAGATAGTATGAAGCCAATCAACGATAGTAGTCAAGCGATGAAGTCAAACAGGTACAACAGATAGGCAAAGACTTCACGAAGAGAAACTTAAGTAAAGGATGAGAAGGGATAGAACCAGTCGCTTGTTGAAGACACAGGATTTGTTGGACCAGTTCCAGTTGTTGTGACAACTGTACGTCTGGTTAGGGAGGCTGAGATTCAACTCAGAAGACCGTGTCTTCACCTTATTCCCCTTGAGCTAAGGACACCCAGTCCTCGCCCAATCACTCTGGTAAGTCTTCAAGGTAGACTTGCAAACCTTCACAGACTTCGTTCACCGGCAATCCACAATGACTCTTGGATGCTCAGAACGCGACGCCTAACCGGCTGGAGGATTCACAGTCCTCAAGTGTAATAAGTCTTCATGTCACACAGACAGAAAGACTTCAGTGATGCCTAACACTCTTTGGCTCTGGGTGTTTGGGCTTGGTCCTCGCAAGGATTTCTCTCTCTCAAAGGCTTCGAGGTGGGTTGCTCTCAAACGACAAAAGCCATGCACTAACTTTGAGCAGCCACCAATTTATGGTGTAGGGGGTGGGCTATTTATAGCCACTGGGCAACCCAACCTGATATGTCCGAAATGACCCTGCGTCACTAAGGAACTGACATGTGTTCCAACGGTTAGATTTCAAACACACACGACAACTTTACTTGGGATACAAGTAAAGCTGACTCATCCAGCTCTGGATAAGATTTGCTCTCATTGTCTTCGCTCGAAGACATAGGATTTGGGTTGAGCATCACTTCAGTCATTCTGACTTAGTTCACTTGGACCCCACTTAACAGTACGGTGGTTCCTATGACTCAACAAAGAAGAAAAGGAAACAACGAAATCACACAGTCTTCGCGCTCCATAGTCTTCGCTCAATGTCTTCTCATGTCATAGTCTTCAATATGAATATCTTCACATACCACCATTGTCTTCAATGTCTTCATACATTTTAGGGTCATCTCGGTAGGTAAACCGAATCAATGAGGGACACTACTGCGTTATCCCGCAATTCTCACAAACGCATTAGTCCTCAACCAACTTTGTCGTCAATACTCCAAAACCAACTAGGGGTGGCACTAGATGCACTTACAATCTCCCCCTTTTTGGTGATTGATGACAAACTGGTTGAAGTTTTCAACGGGGATAAAGTATGTGAAATTGTAAAGGATAGGGTATTGTCTTCATAAGTAGCAAGGGCTCCCCCTGAAGATGTGCATATAAGTAATTTGCTTTTGGAATGCAAACGCACATGGCAGGTTGTACTTGTGGAGATCCACTTCGACTTATGAAGATAATTCATCATGCATGGACTGATATAGCAAGTAGAATGACATGCATAATGAAAAATGGACGTCTGCAGAATGATCTAAGTGCGGAAGTTATCATCGCACATGCGGAATTTATCATCGCATCACTCTAAAGCAAATAAGTAGCAGACGACCATCGATTTTAAGTGTTACAACTGAAAGAACCAACTGTTTCAAAAGCGAGAGTTGTAAACACGAGACAAAATATAAAGCAACCGCCCATATGAACCCGCTTGAAGACTATCACACTCATATGCTTCTCCCCCTTTTGTCAGTAATGACCAAAAAGGTTTGAAGACATAGAGCATCTACTCGTCCTCATGAGTAGGTGAAGCAGCAGGGTTGTCGGTGTTGTTTGGCGGTGCAGACGTACTTGGTGGAGTGTCGATGCGTGCAGAGGTAGGAGGCGGTGAAGTAGCATCATCTTTATCATCGATCACTCTGGCATTCACAGTTGCCGCGGAGGAAGAATAGTCAGAGTCTTCAAGGGATGGAGTTCGACGTAGGACTGCAGTCCGTGGAGGAGTGGAGTCAAACTTGAATCTTTCAGTGAAGCCATCGTGTTGAAGATCTGCTTCAGCATTGAGCAGCGTCAAACTCTTCCATGATCGCCGGCAAGTCTCGTGAGCAACAAAGGCATTCTTGGTGGCAAGATTTCGAATGCGATTGACGTCCACCAAGAGGCTTTGCATCTGTCTCTTGAGCCAATAGTGATGCTTATCTTGTTTCTGATGAAGGGCCACAAGAAGTTCTCAGTCATTGAGAACGCGAGAGCGCTTCTGAGGCCTTTGGGCAATGGTGCTTTCAGTGGCTTTAGTATGCGCACGATGAGGCAGACGAGTATTTCCAGCCATTGGATAGATACGTGTTACTGCTTGTACGCCTTTGATGGGTTGAGTGAAGCTTTGGTGCTCGACATTCTGAAGACCAAGAGGCTTCTTGGCAGGGTCTGAGTATAGGGATTCAACTGACATATCAACCTCTGGTAAAAAGGTCAGATGATTGCGAGCAGAGGGTTGATAGTTGACAGAGGAGTGTCGCTTGATGAGGCGCATGACCCATGGAGCATAGAACTTCAGACCAAAAAGGTCAGATCCAGAAGCAGCAAGTTGCCTGATGAAGAATTCTTGAGAATTGAAGCTGATGCCATTGAGAATGTAAAAGACCAAAGTCTTCATGGCTCCTTCAAGCTTGGCCGCTGATGAGTGTCCTTTGATAGGCCATAGAGTTCGCCTGATGATGTGATAGATTGTGCGAGGCAGATACTCAAGGTCATCAACAAAGAACTCCGTTGGATATTCAGCGTCAGATGGCAAAGGCTTCATTATGCTTAACATCTGGCTCATGTTGGGTTCAGGCTTGTGGAAGATGCTCTCTAGTGCATTGCAGTGTAGTTGACAATCAGGTTCATATAGCTCTCAGGGAGTGGATAGGCCAGTAAGCTCAATGATGTCCAGAGCTTTGGCTTCATGATGAACATTGCCGGTCATCCACTCGAGAACCCATGTCTTGATATCCCTGTTGTAGCCGCGAATGTGGAGGGTAGCATAGAATTGAAGCAAAAGTTCTTCATTCCAGTGTTCTTTGTCTGTCACAAAGTTGAGCAGACCAGCATCACGAAAGCAATCAAGTGCTTCTTCTAAGCACGGCAGTCCTGCAACGGCTTCAGTGTCGAGGCGCATATGAGGGAAAATGCGCCCTTGATCATACAGAACGCAGGAGTAATAGCTCCTCTGCTGATAGCTCCAGAACCGATCAGATGATATTCTTGGCTTTGAGTAGGGGTTCTTGGCGCTGTCAAAGAAGGTATCGTGGCTTTTGAAGCCATTTGCATTGAAGGACCCTGTAGAATTTGTAGTGCCTGGGAACCTTGGCAATCTCGGCTTTGGCTTCTGGACCTGAGGCCTATGCTCAACATGGTAATAAATTGGGGACCAGCGGCAGTAGGCGGAGGAACCAGAATTGGCCATCGGACAGTGGTTAGCTGACCATGACTGTATGCTTGCTCAATTGTATGGGGCCTTGGTGGTGGAACAGGAGCAGTGGCAAAAGTTGAGGCTTCAGGCGGCACAACAGGTGCTTCAGGAACAGTGGCCTCATTGGCTTCAGGCACACTCGTTGGTGCAAGCTCCACATTGGCTTCAGCCATGACTACGTCATTGGCTTCATTGGCGTTGGTGGTGGCAGCTTCAACATTTTAAACCTCCACTTGACGAGCTGGAGGGTTGAGCATTGGCATGTTCACATCAGGAACAGCTTCTTCAGTATTGGGGGGAGTAGGAACACGCATGTCTTCTTGATTCTCATCGGCTGATGCAGCCGGATTGTCTTCAGCAGCTTGGGCTTCAGACACGGAGACATTCATAGTTGGAGTGGGTTCTGAAAACACTTGACGTGCAACAGGTTGGTGGTGCACTTCTCCTTCTGGAATGCTCGAAAGAGGGACTTGAGGCCTTTGTCCTTTGCGAAGCCTGCGAAATGCTGGCAACGCCTTTGGAGATGGAGTTGGTTGGGCCTCAAAGTCTTCATCTTCTTCTTGCACGGGTGGTGTAGCTTGTTGTTGGTGGTGGAGAGTACTTGGGGAGTCTTGTTGCTGTGGGTGATCAGCCCACGATGCATCCTGAGTAGTTGGCGTCAGAGGACGACCAATGCTGATGAGTTCACTGTTCGTGAGAACAGGCGATGATACCAAGTTGTGTTCGATCTGAGGAAGAACTTCATCATCTTCAACCTTGTCGTCTTGACCAATGTCTTCAGCAGCGGTGGGTTCAGCTGCTCGAATATCTTCAGCTTCATGAGCCTCTGTGGAAGCAGGCTCATGAACTATCATCCGTCTTTCTTGATGTTCAGACGCAGGGCGAACCACAGAAATGGGTTCAACAACTAAGGGCTCTGTGGGAGCAGCCCTAGTCTTCTTGGTTTTGCGCTTCTTCTTGGAGGGAGCTGCATCAGAGGCTTCAGTATTCTTCCTTTTTCTGGCTTCAGCCTCATCATCCCTCATCTTCTTTTGTTCTGAAGCGGTAGACAGGACCTTTGGCTTCGAGCCAATCATGCTGCTAGGGAAGATAATGCGAGGTGCTTCTTGACTTGAAGGCGCAGGTGGAGCGGTTGATGGCTTCTTCTTCTTTGCAGCCATCCTGGGGTCAATGCCAGGACGGCCAAGAGACTTGCGCTTCTCAGCCTCATTGTAGGCAAGCACACACTTGTCAGCCAAACTCTTCATGCGCTCACGAGAGCCCTGAGCTTCTTCACGCTTCTTGAGAAAAGCTTCTTTAAGCTCGTGCAGCATAACCTTGAAGTTTCTGACATCTTGCACGCTGAGCTTCGCCACATGCTTCTTGAACTGAGCCTTTTCATAGTCAATCTTGTTCTTCAGCTCAACGATGCGCTGAGCGAGAGCTAGCTCAGAAGCAATGGCGCCATTGAAGGCGACGCTGAGGCCAATGGGAAGCTGCAGATCTTCAAAGCTGAGATTTTGGGGTGTCGAACCACTCATCAATGAAATTATGGATGATTGCCACATCAAAGAGAGGCAAGTTGTTGAAGATCTCTGCTTCATCCTTGCTCTTGATCAATTGCTCAAGGGTATCATCTGCAAGATCTTCATCGCTGGACAGATCGATGGGTTCTTCACGCAGAATGGCAGCAGGAGTCAATGTTTGATCAGTATGCCTGACAATTTGCTTTTTCTTCTCCGTTCTCTTGGAGATGCGTGATTGATCCTCAGATTGCACACTGTCTTCAGGAGGTGCAGTGGCCAGTGCCTTCGCACGTGAAGCTTTTGGAGGTGCAGCTGATCTTGAAGCCTTTGGCTTCTTTTGCTTCTGCGGCTTCGGAGGAGGAGCTGGGGCTTCATCAGTGTCAGCATCATTATCAGAATGATCTACTCTGGCACCTTGGACCAAGATGTAGGTGACGAGGCCATCAAGGTTGGAGAAGGGGCCGATGACATTGGGATCAGCATCACGTGAGCCATCAGCACGGGGAGCAGAGGGACCAGGGTTGAAGTCTAATCCCAATGACTTCTTGTTTTCCTTGGCCGAAGCCTTTGCGTGCTGAAAGTTGCGCTTGAAGAGAGTATCGTCACGACACTAGAGTAATGATGATGAGTCGGCATTTGCAGGCTGAGGTCCTCTGACCATGCAGGGATAGAAACCTTGTGCAATAGCTTCAGCTCTGTTCTTGGGTTGAAGGCCTCGATAGAGAATATCACCCCAAGGACTCTTGATAGCATTCTTCTCTGCATATTCCTTGGTCACGAATTTGTACTTGAACCATTCTTCAGCCCAATAGCATCGAATCCATTGGATTCGTGTTTTGCGCTGATGATAATTCTCTTCAGGATCAGTCTTGTAGAGTTCTGCGAGGTCATCAGGCAGATCTTTTGATGTACCCCCTCGACGCTGTTTGCCACCCTTCCTTACTAACTTTTCTGTAGCCATGAACTTCAAACTGAATGGCTTCAATACGTTCAAAGGCTTCAAAGACTTATGCTTGCTGGTCAAGCAGGAACTGGCTTCGGGAGAATTAATATGATGCTGTAAGTATTCTGCAAACGAATGCAGACTATGAGAACCAAGGGATTCTCCCACGGACATGTACCTGTGACAGCATTAGAGATGCGAGGGAAGGGGAAGAGGTCATATGCATTCTCAGAAGATTTTGAAGATAAATCAGTTTGAAGACATTGACCTCATGATGCGAAGACATTCACTTAGGTGATGTGAGTTGGTTCCAGATTTGTACGAATCCGTGAATAAGTACAAGTGAGGAATCAAACTAGACATGAAATTCAAGTGAATAGACTAGGCAGTATGAGATGCAGACAGAATAGATCTAATATTGTGTAGGCAGAAACCACTTTTGGTAGATAGGATGAATCTATGAAGATCAAAAAGGCAGTAAAAATAGAGTTATATTTACCATACGAAGAACTGCTAGATGGATGAACAGGAGACCGAGCAGTTCAATCCACTGTGCCCTAACTTGGCGACGGAGGACACCTACGGTGACGGTGGAGAGGACGATGTCCGAGGCCGGCGTGAGGACGGCGTCGGAGAAGTCGCGGCAGCTAAGCGCTTCGTCGCCGGCGTCGTCGAGAGCTAGCGGTGGCGCTAGGGTTTTGACGAGGTGGAGAGGTGGAAGAAGGATTTCTTTACCGCAGGGGACAAGTATTTATAAGTAGGTGTGCGGCACAGCGCAATTACGCTGGTGCCCCTGGTGGTTCACATCTGAGGGGCACGTGGCAAGCATGCAACATACTCAGAGTTGTCCCACGTTCCCACGCCCGCCAGGCATGTCGGATGGTTGTTCCGGCTTCTCCGGATTTTAACAATAAAGATGAGTTATTTAAAACAGACTTAATGTTTGTCTCTGTGCCTTCTGCTGACAAGGATGCAGAGAAGACATTCGATAGTTTCAATAGAATGCATATGATTTGGACAGATAGGGTTTGAAATAGAAAGCATAGATAGATTAGGGTCCGATCACATTCACTTAGTTTAAAAGATTCAAATAGGAAAACATAGCTATAAGTGAATGCTGTAGAGGACAGAACACTAGCATATATATATATATATATATATATCAGAAAGCGATCAAATCATGAAGATAAATTGAAACTGAAGACAAACCAAATGCGAAGTCATTGCAAAAATAACACCATGATTGAAACACTTCAAACAAGAGATTTGGTGGTGGCGTTACCCCCCGTATAGGAAGTGTTAGACCCAGACACGACGCACAATTATCGTGGCACTCCGAAGTCAAATTCCATGTTAATGTATTCACACTTAGAGTGTAAGTCTTCGTTGATTGAAGATATTCATTACTTCGTGTGTTGCACATCTAAGTCATCAACATGCATAAGTGTTAGGATGTGTGCCTGATCATAGGGCATTAGAGGATTCCAAGATATTTAGCTCACACCGTAACTTGCAAAACCTTTTCTCATCCAAGGGCGTCGTGAAGATATCTGCTAGTTGCTCTTCAGTGTTGACATGAATGATGTCGATATCTTTCTTCATAACAAGATCTCTGAGAAAGTGATGACGAATTTCAATGTGCTTTGTCTTCGAGTGCTGGACTGGATTGTTGGCTATCTTGATGACACTCTCGTTGTCGCAGAAGAGAGGTACTTGTTTCAGATTGATGCCATAGTCCTTGAGAGTTTGCTTCATCCATAGAAGTTGAGCACAACAGGATCCAGCAACAATGTATTCAGATTCAGCAGTTGAGAGTGATACATAGTTCTGCTTCTTTGAAGACCAACATACAAGTGATCGACCGTAAAGTGACATGTGCCCGATGTAGACTTGCGATCCACCTTGTCACCAAAGATAATCGACATCCGAGTATCCAACCAAATCAAATTTTGAGCCCTTTGGATACCATAATCCGAGTGTTGGTGTGTAAGCCAAATATCGAAGAATTCGCTTCACAGCTAAGTGATGTGATTCCTTTGGTGCCGCTTGGAATCGAGCACACATGAAAACACTAAGCATGATATCTGGCCTAGATGCACATAGATAAAGTAAAGAACCAATCATGGAGCGGTATACCTTTTGATCGAACTCTTTACCATTGTCGTCGGGACCAAGATGGTGTTTGGCTGGCATTGGCGTCGTATAACCTTTGCAGTCTTCCATTCCAAACTTCTTCAAACAATCTTTGAGGTATTTTTCTTGAGATATGAAGATGCCATTTCTTTGCTAACGAATTTGAAGACCAAGGAAGAACTTCAGCTCACCCATCATGGACATCTGATATTGCTCTTGCATCATGTATCCAAACTCATCACTATACTTACGGTTGGTGCGGTAG
Source organism: Aegilops speltoides (assembly GCA_021437245.1). Taxonomy (NCBI): domain Eukaryota; kingdom Viridiplantae; phylum Streptophyta; class Magnoliopsida; order Poales; family Poaceae; genus Aegilops; species Aegilops speltoides. Next base: position 55,265,543 of record CM038142.1, read on the forward strand.
AAGATAATGTCATCCACATATATTTGGCACACAAACAGTTCGCCATCATATGTCTTCGTGAAGAGTGTGGGATCAAGGGATCCGTGTTTGAAGCCTTTGCTCTTGAAAGTCTTTGATCGTATCATACCATGCGCGAGGAGCTTGTTTGAGGCCATACAGTGCTTTGTTTAGCTTGTACACCATATCTGGATGTTTTGGATCTTCAAAACCAGGTGGTTGAGCGACATACACTTCTTCTTCAATCTTGCCATTGAGAAATGCACTCTTCACATCCATTTGATATAGCAAGATGTTGTGATGGTTTGCGTAGGCTAGCAGTATGCGAATAGCTTCAAGCCTAGCAACAGGAGCAAATGTTTCATCGAAGTCAATTCCTTCTACTTGAGTATATCCTTGAGCCACAAGACGTGCTTTGTTTCTAAAAACTTGACCATGCTCATCTTGCTTGTTTCGATATATCCATTTTGTGCCAATAATGTTATGCTTGCGAGGGTCAGGTCGCTTGACAAGTTCCCAAACATTGTTCAGCTTGAACTGTTGAAGTTCTTCTTGCATAGCTTGAATCCATTCAGGTTCCATAAAGGCTTCAGCAACTTTCTTGGGTTCTAATATTGATACAAACGAAAAGTGCCCACAGAAATTTACTAACTGTGTTGCTCTTGAGCGGGTGAGTGGACCAGGTGCATTGATGCTGTCAATTATCTTCTCAATTTGAACTTCATTTGCAACTCGAGGATGAACTGGACGAAGACTTTGCTCTTGCTAATCATTGTCATCATTGGGAGGATTGTCTTCGGTCTGAGCATTGTCTTCAGGTTGGTTAGGTGCAAAAATGATAAGTTCCTCTTCAGGCTGTGTTTCAGAGGGCATGATTTCACCAGTTCCCATCAGCTTGATAGATTCGCTGGGCGGAGCTTCGTCTAGTGTACTTGGTAGAATATCTCTTTGTGAACCATTGTTTTCATCAAATCTCACATCCACAGTTTCGACGATTTTGTAGTGATAGAGGTTGAAGACTCTGTAGGAGTGTGAGTCCTTTCCATAGCCAAGCATGAAGCCTTCGTGAGCTTTAGGTGCAAATTTTGACTTGTGATGGGGATCCTTGATCCAGCACCTAGCTCCAAATACTCTGAAGTAACTGACATTTGGCTTCTTGCCAGTAAGGAGCTCATAGGATGTTTTGTTCAGAAGCTTATGGATGTACACGCGGTTGATAATGTGACATGTTGTATCAATAGCTTCAGGCCAGAACTTTCTTGGTGTCTTGTATTCATCGAGCATTGTTCGAGCCATCTCAATGAGGGTTCTGTTCTTGCGCTCGACGATGCCATTTTGCTGAGGTGTGTATGGAGCAAAGAACTCATGAGTGATTCCCATTGTATCCAGATAAAGATCAAGTCCGGTGTTCTTGAATTCAGTGCCATTGTCACTTCTGATATGCTTGATCTTCACGCCATAATTGTTCATTGCTCGATTGGCGAAGCGTCTGAAGACATCTTGCACTTCAGTCTTGTAGAGAATTATGTGCACCCATGTGTATCTTGAATAGTCATCAACAATTATGAAGCCATACAGACAAGCAGTTATTGTGAGGGTGGAGTAGTGGGTAGGTCCAAATAAGTCCATGTGTAACAGCTCGAAGGGTTGAGATGTTGTCATGATTGTCTTTGAGGGGTGCTTTGCCCTTGTCATCTTTCCAGCTTCGCAGGCACCACACAAATGATCCTTCTTGAACTTGACATCCTCGATGCCTATGACATGCTTCTTCTTGACGAGTGAGTGTAAGTTCCTCATGCCAAGATGCCCCACCTTCGATGCGAGCCAACATTCAAGCTTTTGTGAGAAGACATACGGCAGTGGACTCTGCCGAGAAATCTACCATGTATAGATCATTTTTCGATACCCTTCAAAGACTAGAGACTTGTCGATTCCATTAGTACAAGGCAACGATATTTTCGAATAGCACAATCATGTTCAAGTCACAAAGCATTGAGATGACATTGTTGAAACCAAGGGATTCAACAAGCATCACTTTATTCATGTGTTGATCCTTTGAGATTGCAACTCTACCTAGACCCAATACCTTGCTTTTACCAGTGTCAGCAAATGTGATGTGACTCTTGTCAGATGGATGTAAGGTTGAGTCCATGAGAAGACTTCGATCACTATTCATATGATTTGTGCATCCACTGTCCATAATCCATTATGAAGCTTTTGGTGACATGCCCTACAGTGCAGTTAGAAGGATAGGCTTCACAAAGAGTGTTGTGAAGCATAGGCATTTGACACATACAAGGATTGTCACAGCTTAGATCAAGGTTAGGACACATAGTATGACTGGTAAGCGATTCAGATGTGAAGTATATAGAAAGACATTTTATCATGCGTCCTTAATGTGTTTTAGGTCCCCAGCAATAGCATCGGACGCCATTGATTTCAGGCTGGAGACCTTTCTCTGCAAAAGAAAGTTAATTCTTCTTCGCCACCCACATTTTCAGGGGTGGCTTAGAAGCAATGAGTCTAAGTGCAGCATCTGAGAATTTCGGCTTTGAAGCCCTAGCAAATAGCCTTGCAGGATATGAATGATACTCATATGAATAAGCAGAAAAGTTCTTAGTTCTATGAACATAGCGGTTTGAAGACACACGCTCATATTCATGAGTCTGAGTATGATTTCCCTGCAAAACATTGGCGTTAGGGTGACTCAGATGAGTCCTCAGATCAGATGAAGCCTTTGGGCCATATGAAGCCATGGGTCTGGGGTTTGTCTTCTTCCTTGGTGGTGTCATGATGACATTCACAGGAAGGTTCTCAATGTACTGCTTAGGTACCCAGATCTTCATAGGTGGTCCATTCCTGCAGTTAGTACCAATATACCTAGCAAACACTTCACCATTCTGATTCTTGAACAGCTTATAGTTTGCATCAAAGGATTCATCAATGATAATAGGATTAGCACAGGTAAAGCCAGATAAAGTGGATGGATCTACTGAAGGTTCCTTTGCAGCAATCCATGTGGTTTTGGGGTACTATTCAGGCTTCCAGTACGAGCCATCAACATTCATTTTCCTCTCGAACCCAACACCTTCTTTCCTAGGGTTTCGGTTCAGAATCTGCTTTTTGAGAACATCGCAAAGTGTCTGATGCCCTTTCAGACTTTTATACATCCCTGTTTCAAGCAATGTCTTCAACCTAGCATTTTCATCAGCAATGGTAGTGGTATCCTCCGCAGAGGGGTTAGTAGCCACATCAGTAGGTGAAGACAATGAAACAGCAGCAGTAGTGGAACATTCAGCAACAGATGTAGCGTTATCACGCTCAATGCATTTTATACATGGTGGTTCAAATCCATCCTGAGCGGGATTGATCTGTTGAGCACGAAGTGACTCATTCACTCTTTGAAGATCTTCATGAGCCGCTCTCAATTTCTCAAGCTCTTGCTTCCTTTGAAAATAATCATAGGAGAGCCTTTCATAAGTAGTTGAGAGCGTTTCATGACGACTTTCAAGTTCTTGGTACTTAGATTTTTTATGTCTTCAACTAAGGATTGTGAACGTGTCATTTCCGCGTCCAACAGGTCATCGCTTTTGTCTAATAGTTTTTTAGTATGTTCCATAGCCTTTTGTTGTTCATTGCAATTTTAGCAAGTGTTTTGTAGCTAGGTTTGGATTCACAATCAGAGTCATCTTCACTTGATGTTCGAAAGTAAGCATCGCGTGATTTTACCTTGGCACCGCGTGCCATGAAGCAGTAGGTGGGAGTAGGATCATCTTCGTCATTAGCTTCAGTGTTGGTGTGGAAGTCATTGTCTTCAGTGTTGAAGATGGACTTGGCAACATAGGCTGTGGCTAGAGCCAGACTTGCAACACCAGGGTCAGACTCCTCTCCAGACTCCACCTCTGCCTCCTCAGAAGCAGACTCCTCTGAATCCATTTCCTTGCCAACAAAAGCACGAGCCTTGCCAGATGAGCTCTTCTTGTGTGATGAAGACTTGGAAGAAGACTTAGAAGAAGACTTTGAGGATTTCTTCTTCTTCTTGTCATCAGAATCATATTCCTTGATCTTCTTCTTCTTCTCATTGTCCCACTGTGGACACTCAGATATGTAGTGACCAGGTTTCTTGCACTTGTGGCAGGTTCTCTTCTAGTGGTCATGGGTGGAAGCTTCATCATTCCTTGAGCTGGATCGTGAAGACTTTCTGAAGCCTTTCTTCTTAGTGAACTTCTGGAACTTCTTCACAAGCATAGCAAGTTCCTTTCCAATGTCTTCGGGATCATCGAATCTGCAATGATTCTTCTTCAGATGAGAAAACAACTTTTGCCTTCAAAGCGCGAGTACGACCATAGTTGGGACCATAGATATCTCTTTTCTCAGAAAGCTGGAACTCATGTGTGTTGAGCCTCTCAAGTATATCAGACGGATCGAGTGTCTTGAAGTCAGGACGTTCTTGTATCATGAGGGCAAGGGTGTCAAAGGAGCTGTCAAGTGATCTCAGTAATGTCTTGACGATTTCATGCTTGGTAATCTCAGTTGCGCCAAGAGCTTGAAGCTCATTTGTGATGTCAGTGAGATGATCGAACATGAGCTGGACATTTTCATTGTCGTTTCTCTTGAAGCGGTTGAAAAGGTTGCGAAGAACACTGATCCTTTGATCTCTCTGGGTTGAGACGCCTTCGTTGACCTTGGATAGCCAGTCCCAGACTAGCTTCGACGTTTCCAGAGCACTCACACGGACATATTGTCCTTTGGTCAGATGACCACAGATGATGTTCTTTGCAGTAGAGTCCAGTTGAATGAACTTCTTGACATCAGTAGGGGTGACACCTTCACCAGTTTTGGGAACGCCGTTCTTGACGACATACCAGAGGTCGACATCAATGGCTTCAAGATGCATAAACATCTTATTCTTCCAGTAGGGATATTCAGTCCCACCGAACACGGGGCAAGCAGCGGAGACTTTGATTATCCCTGCAGTCGACATAGCTAAAACTCCAGGTGGTTAAACCGAATCACACAAAACAAGGGAGTACCTTGCTCTGATACCAATTGAAAGTGCTAGTATCGACTAGAAGGGGGGTGAATAGGCGATTTTTATGAAAGTCTTCAAAACTTGGAAGTTTCAAAGACAAACAATCGAAATGCCCTAATTGATATGCACCGGAAGATAAACTACTGTAAGCGAACCATAGTCAAGTATGCAATGATGTGAAAAGCACAGGACTAATAGAAGCTAAGTAGTAAGGATCGGGATGGAAGATAGTACGAAGCCAATCAACGATAGTAGTCAAGCGATGAAGTCAAACAGGTACAACAGATAGGCAAAGACTTCACGAAGACAAACTTAAGTAAAGGATGGGAAGGGATAGAACCGATAAACTTGTTGAAGACACAGATTTGTTGGACCAGTTCGATTCTTTGTGACAACTATGACGTCTCGTTAGGGAGGCTGAGATTCAACTCGAAGACCGTGTCTTCACCTTATTCCCTTGAGCTAAGGACACCCAGTCCTCGCCCAATCACTCGTAAGTCTTCAAGGTAGACTTCCAAACCTTCACAGACTTCGTTCATCGGCAATCCACAATGACTCTAGGATGCTCGAGCGACGCCTAACCGGCCGGAGGATTCACAGTCCTCAAGCGTAATAAGTCTTCAGTCACATGCATGTAAAGACTTCATGATGCCTAACACTCTTTGGCTCTGGGTGTTTGGGCTTGGTCCTCGCAAGGATTTCTCTCTCTCAAAGGCTTCGAGGTGGTTTGCTCTCAAACGACAAAAGCCGTGCACTAACTTTGAGCAGCCACCAATTTATGGTGTAGGGGGTGGGCTATTTATAGCCACTGGGCAACCCGACCTGATATGTCCGAAATGACCTCGGGTCACTAAGGAACTGACACGTGTTCAACGGTCAGATTTCAAACACACACGGCAACTTTACTTGGGCTACAAGTAAAGCTGACTCATCCAGCTCTGGATAAGATTTGCTCTCATTGTCTTCGCTCGAAGACATAGGATTTGGGTTGAGCATCACTTCAGTCATTCTGACTTAGTTTACTTGGACCCCCACTTAACAGTACGGTGGTTCCTATGACTCAACAAAGAAGAAAAGGAAACAACGAAATCACACAGTCTTCGCGCTTCATAGTCTTCACTCAATGTCTTCTCATGTCATAGTCTTCAATATGAATATCTTCACATACCACCATTGTCTTCAATGTCTTCATACATTTTTAGGGGTCATCTCCGGTAGGTAAACCGAATCAATGAGGGACTCTACCTGCGTTATCCTGCAATTCTCACAAACGCATTAGTCCCTCAACCAACTTTGTCATCAATACTCCAAAACCAACTAGGGGTGGTACTAGATGCACTTACAGGTACCGTTTGGTGAGGGGAGGCATCATTCGATGTGGGGAGGTTAACGAGATGAAACCACAATGGACTCCCCCTTTAGGAGTAGAGATTTAGGATGCTCCTAGCTCGCGAACGTTCGCAAGCTAGGTTCGCTGGAACTGCTTCCCGGCGAACGATTCGCCAGATATCATTCTCGACAATTTAACCTCATAGCAGCAACAGTGAGAGTGATCCTAAAAAAGGCAGCAACAACGAGAGACTTGTCACGCAGAGTCGGACAGGGCGGCTACTAGATTGGCGCACACAAATTTACCAACGGTACACACGTGCACGGTGGATCCGAGAGCTAAAAGTTCTGATGATAGTGGGCCACGAACTATCAGACCCAGCCCGCACGCCCAACGTGTCCATCCGTGCGCCCCTGCCCTGCTTTTCACGGAACCAAATCCAAATGTCCAACCACTACTGGCTGCCGCGTGTAAGGCCAACTCCATCGCACGACCCCATCCGGACGTCCGTTTGATCGGATTATGTCCATTTGGGTAGGGCTATGGGGTCATGTCCGGGCCTTTTCTGGGATGCGGTGGCCGTGCGCCCAGCGCTCAGACGCATTCTTTGGCCCCATCCTGTCCGCCACGGCCAATATATCATATATTCATATTTCAAACAAGTTTGTACGTCCAAATATTAATTGTCTCAATTAGAAAATAGTTTTACAACCAAAATGAAACTGTCTCGAATAAAATAGTTTTACAACCAAATCGAAATTGTCTTGCATAACATTGATGAACCAATACACCTATTGGTTGCCAATATGATTCCACATGTGCTCAACCAAGTCATTTTAAAGATCCAAATGAGTGTGCCAATCACACATTTCACGATGGAATTGGACAAACTGTTCAAACGTGACCGGTTCTTGGTTCAGGGGATCAACATTTTCACCTTAAAAATCAAATCCTTGGTCGAAGATGTTGTTATCACGCTCGTCCTCGACGATTATGTTGTGCATGATCACACAAGCACTCATCACCTCGCAAAGCTTCCCTTCATCTCATGTCAGTGCAGGGTGTCGAACGATACACCATCGGGATTGAAGCACACCAAAAGCACGCTCCACGTCCTTTCTAGCACTCTCTTGCATTTGGGTAAATCTCTGTCTCCTCTCACCTTGGGGTTTCAAGATTGTCTTCACAAAAGTTGACCACTGAGGATATATACCATCGGCTAGGTAGTATCCCTTGTTGTATTGGTGGCCATTGATCTCAAAGTTTACTAATGGGGAGTGTCCTTCCGCAAGCCTTGCGAAGACTAGAGAACGCTGCAGCACGTTGATATCATTGTGAGAACCTGCCATGCCGAAGAAAGAATGCCATATCCAAAGATCTTGTGAAGTCACCGCTTCTAAGATGACAATGCATGCTTTAACATGCCCCTTGTACTGGCCCTGCCAAGCAAATGGACAGTTCTTCCACTCCCAGTGCATACAATCTATGCTGCCAAGCATGCCTGGAAAGCCCCTATCGGCGTTGATCACCAACAGTCTTTCTGTATCAGCGACATTTGGCTGCCTCAAGTACTCAGGGCCAAACACTGCCACCACGGTCTTGCAGAAGTTGTGTAGTGACAACAGACATGTGGACTCACTCATGCGCACATATTCATCCACCAGATTATCTGGAATTCCATATGCAAGCATGCGAACGGCCGCGGTGCATTTTTGATAAGAGGAGAATCCAAGCTTGCCAAGGGCACCCATTTTGCACTCGAAGTATGGCTCATGAGCAACCACTCCCTCTCAGATACAATTGAACACATGCCTTGCCATACGAAAACAGCGACGGAATTTATCCGGTTTGAAAAGCGGGGTATTCGCAAAGTAATCGGCATAGAGCAGGGCATGGCATCTCTCTCTGTTGCGGTTCAGGTTGGGAGCACGGCTAGGGACTGACCCCCTGTACCGAGGAAGCTGCCGCTGAATGTGGTCGTGAACGACCACTGCAGCCACCACAAGATCTTCGTCATCCGATGACGAATCGTCCGATGAATAAATGAAGTGGTTGAAGAAAAATTCATCTCCACTGTCCATACCTTTGTGGGCAAAGTGTCGAACACCTTTTCGGTCGTGGTGGCGAAGAGGTCGCGATGATCACCTCGATGCAGCAGGGGTGGTCGGCGGCCGCCTACAGGCCGCTCTCGAGCACCCGACGGAAGCTGCCGTGGTCCATAGCTGTCGCCGACGGTCGTATCCCCTCTGGCATCAGCTACGACGGCGACAGCCAAAACTCCTCCAACCGACGAGAAAAACTCCTACGAACGCGCATGCGTGGTGGCGGCCATGTCAGACGTGGTTATGGACGGCTGGGGGGTGAGCAGTGAGGAGGCGACCGGAGAATAGTGGCGGTGCCGGCGGCGGGGTGGGGCGTGGAGAGCGGATGGAGGGGTTGGAGGCGAATGGAGTGCTAGTGTCCCCAGCAGGCGGGCCATGGGGAGGACAAGGGCATGCGTCCAGCCCGTCCACACGATGTTCGTTTCACCCCAAACGCGACGCAAGTTTGAGCCGAGAATGGATCGAAAACGGACGAAAATCGGACATTTTTCTGTTTGGGACCGCGCGTTGGGCCGTGCTATTCATCCGTTCTACATCAAATGAACTAGGACAGACCGGACGGGATGAGGTCGCGCGATGGAGTTGGCCTAAGCTTTTCAGTGCCAGGTAACCTTTTTTTTTTTGACTACCTTTGAATTCTGCATTGCTAGTGTTGGAGCGCGGTAGTAGCCCTGGTAACAAAAATGTCTCGCTTTTCGTCGTGTCCTCTTGTTCGTAATCGCTTGCACGTGAACCAGCTCGTGGTTCGTTCGCGCGCTCTCTCTCTCTCTCTCTTTTGCCGTGGACTGGTCAAACTCCATTGTTGGATTAGCAGTTAAGGATGCTCAGTTGATCCGTACTAGAGCGAAAAAAGCTCAAGGTGCGTTGTGCAAATGGTGCAAGCTCAAGGAGCATTTCCTGATTAGTCAAAGCATGGGCACGCAGGCGACGCACTATGGTCCGGGGAAAGTATCGAGTGCTCCTAGGCTTGAAGTACTCCTGGTGCTTCAACCTCTAAAATATTTTTTTAGTGTTTCAGAAAATTCCAAAGAAAATATGAATGTTCACAAAGAATGTCATGACAGCCTCTAAAAGTTTGTGCCTGGAATTTTTAAGGGCTGTCGTGACATTCCTTGAAACATTTGCATTTTTTCCGGAATTTTTTTAAAATATTTAAAAGTGTATTTTAACATTGGAGCACACCCGATACTTTCCCCTACGGTTTGACTGCTTGGAGTAGTAGTAATCTACTATACTCGTGGAGTATTTATTCAATGCCCTCGTGGAGTATCGATGCGCCGGTGCGGGCCAGCAGCGCGACACGAGCGGGAGCCATTGCCTCGCCCACCACCTCCGGCGCCCACCTTGTTCAAGCAAGGCAATATAGCAAAGCAAAACCACTAAACCAGTGTGTCTCTCGATCGGTATGATCTCCCGGTGTCAAGATGGCAAGTGCATGCACGCCTGCGGTAGGTGTGTGTGTAGGGTATGCACTCGTTTCGTTCGTTCTCCCCTATCCTGTCCTGTCCCTACCCCGGGAGCGGCGTGGTCGAGGACGGACGGGACGGCAAGCATGTGCTGCCGCTGCCGCCCATCTCCAGCTTGTCCCCTCAGATGCACTACTGTACGTCTGTACGTGTCTACAGCCTCAGTAATGTGTCAGTCGTTGCATGCTCGATGGATCGGCGTCGTAGTCGTGCCGCTGGCCGTATTGTAGCTCCGCTAGCTGCAAGGATACGTACGTAGTACGTCCGTTACGTAGAGCTGTTGATGGAGACGGTACGTACATTTGGCTTTCCCCACCAGCGTGGCCTCTCGTGGTGGCACGTACATTTGGCTTTCCCCACCAGCGTGGCCTGCAGCGAGGAACTTGGCCGGCCGTCCGGCCAGCCGGAAGGCAGCGTGCATGCAATGGTCGCAGGTAGGACGGGAGGAGTGGATCTGTTGGCCACCGCGGACGTGGAGCCCGGCCGCGCAAGCTGGAACTGTTATCGGGAGACCGACACGGGGTCGATCGATCACCGGAACCATGCAGGAACCATCAATGAGCAGAGGGTACTGCTCGGGATCGAGGAGTAGACTAATGTTTTTTTTTGTTCTGCTTGAGATGTGAAAACAAAAATGAGGTGGTGGGTGTGGGGAATGTGCGCGCCCAGGAGACCGTGCCGGCCCCCGTCTCCGCCAGTGACCGGTGCGCGTGTTCGTGCTCCGTCCGCAAAGTCATTTTTTACCGGAGCCAGGATCTATCGGTGGCCTTTTCACCAATGATGTACTGACATGTGTAAAGTTATGGGACCATATGCATGTATATATGAAAGTATTTGGTGAAGAGCACCTTTTGTATTTCTAATTTTAGTCAAATCAATGTATATATGAAAGTATTTGGTGAAGAGCACCTTTTGTATATATGAAAGTATGCGGTTTCTAGCAGAAGTCGTCGCAAGGTTAACACCATGGTCTGTCTTGTGCTCCGATTCCTCTGGCTTGAGCGTAACAGGAGGGTTTTTGACAAGATCGCGCTCATGCCGCATGTGGTAGCTAGCAATATCCAAAGTGAGTTCCAACTGTGGATTAAAGCAAAAATAGGTGGGCTGACGCGAGACATTACGTAGCTTGTAATAGCCTAGAACTGTGGACTGCGCATTCAGCGTTTGTAATTACTCTGTAAATGTCCTCTCTATCTTCTTAAATGAAAAAGCGCGCAATGCTCTTGCGTGTGCTTGAAGATGTCAGGATAGTGTAGTACGTCTTACAGAGGTGGTACGCATGCGTGCATGCAACATCTCTCTCCAACATATCCATGCATTTTCTCTTTGTTTAAAATTTTAGATGACCTATATCACTGAATTTTTTTTATATATTCAAATTCCTGAACACATGATCTTTAGAACAAGACCAATCTTGAATATATTTGAACTAGTTTAATTTTTGCTATTTCAATCATATCAAAATTTCAATTTCACTCATTTCAAATTTACTTAATCGAAATAATTGTAATCAGTATTGAAATAATTGAAACCTTTTTCTGAAGAAAAACAATCATGCATATGAAGCATATTTCAACGTGAACTTGTTATTTCAGAGATGCGACACTAGTGAAATATGTTTTTTGAAATGAGTGAAATTGTTTTTTGAATTGATAACTTTTTGAACTGTGTGAAATAGGTTTTCTGAAGAAAAAAATGAAATCAGTTCTTTGCATCAACCGAGTGAAATATGTTTTCACAACTGAGTAATATAATTTTCTTCATATGAGTGAAATATGTTTCTTCATATGAGTAAAATTGGTTTTTTGAACATAAAGAAATGAGTCTTTTTAATGAGTGAATTCTTTTTTTATGAAGGGAGTGAAATTGTTTTTTCAATTGACCACCTTTTGAATTGTGTGAAATAGTTTTTTTTGAAATAATTGAAATAAGTTCTTGGCATCGAGTATCAAATGAGCGAAATTAACTTTTGGAAATTATTAAAATATGTTTTTCTTTCAATTGAAACGAGTTCAAACGACTGAAATCAGTTATATCAAATGAGTGAAATTGGTTGTTTGATGAAATGAGTGAAATCAGTTTTTAAAATGTGTGAAATAAATTTTGAATGAGCCTCAATCCATCTTTTGAAAATATGTGGAATTAATTTTGAATGAGCCTAAATCCATCTTTTGAAAAACGAGTGAAATAAATTTTGAATGAGCCTAAATCCATCCTTTAAAATGTGTGAAATAAAATCATTCCACAGCGAAACAATTTTGTGTTTTATGAAAGTCATTTCAAAGATAACTGAAATATAGAAAATGAAAAGTAGTTTAAATATATTGAGGATTGATCTTGTTCTGAAGATCTTGTCATCACGATTTCAAATATATAGAAAGTTTCAAAAATGGACATTTCGGTTAACAGATATTAATCATTCGAAATATGAGGATGAAATTAAATACATGTCAAATGTATGGAGAAAGAGAACGCATGCAACCATGTATGTGGTGAGAGAATGCACCCATGCATTGTTCTCTGCACCCCTACCTCTTTGCTATGTAAAAAGCTGACATTGTGTGACACAAGTACTAGTATAGCACTGTTTTATCTGCTGTATTTGCATATGAAAAGAAAGGGTATAAAATCTGCATGAATCTTAACGAAAGTGACGAACGGTGGATTGCACACCGCTACATCCCGACACCGGTAAAAAAAACGTAGTCGGGCGAGCACTGCAGTGGATTGCTCCGTTCCCATGCGCGCCTCGTGGCTTCCTTTGGGTTCACGGATGCCCCGACCCTCAACCGGGTTTCTCCTCCTCCGTCGGGTTGCGGTCGCGGGGTGGGTTGGGTTGGGCGAGCGCTGCGAGCCACGGAGTCTGACTGAGCCTTGGAATGCGCGCGTGTTTGCAAGCAGGCCCGTGTGGTGCAGGGTACAACCGCGTGCAAGGCTAGCCCAGCCCTACCCGCTCTCGGCAAACAATCTTTTTTTGGGTCAAACTTGTCGCTTTATTTAAGTCGTGTAGTTCGGAATCTCATCAGACACCACATCAAGAACAAAGTCTGGTGGAGCACCGAACCACACATTACATAATTCATCACCTACACCTACTCTAGCAAATTTATCCGCGACACCGTTTGCCGATCGACTAACCCACGTCACCCTAGACTCAGAGAACGAATGTAAGAAGCCCTTAATCTCCTCCACAAGCGGCCCTAATGCTAACAGGTTCTTTGTTTGCTGCTGTAGCATGTGCACCACACTTTGCGAATCCAGCTCCACATGAACCTTTTGCGCATCCATGTTTCTCGCCAACTGAAGTGCCCGCTTGCATGCCAAAACTTCTGTTGTTTCTGGCTCAACAATATCAGGGAAATGGTGGCACATACCTGCCCTGAAAGCACCCATGTAATTCCTGATCACCGCTCCGCCACCAGCTTTTCTACCCCCTTTAGCCGTCGCTCCATCCGAGTTAACTTTGAGCCATCCTTCCTCTGGAGGTTCCCATCTCTGCCTTTCTCTATGTGCTGGTCTGTGGCTCACTTTGGGATGCACCCTGCTCCATTCCTCCAAATGTGCAAAGACTGTGGCCAAGATTTCATGTGGAGGTTTTATTCTTTTTCCATCCCGCGCTTCATTTCTTGCCAACCAAAGCCCATATATAGATTGTATCGTTGCCTCCTTCTCTTCATCAGATGCGCCTGCTATCCACTCGAGAAGCCAGCGAGCTAGATCCCTCTGGGAATCGAATTAGCACGGTGGTTGACTCCCTTCTCTGATTGAAGTAGCTGCCGAAAAAGACTTGAATGTGGGCACCCCAAAAACCGATGGAAGTTAGTTTCCTCTCGTCCACAGGCCACACAAAATACTCCAGGTTTTATCCTTCGCCTATGAAGCTCCGCTCCTACTGCGAGTCCATTTGAGATGAGCCGCCAGAAATGTATCTTTGCCTTCCCCGGAGCGTTTGTATCCCAAAGAGCACTATATCCTTTATGCTTATCCACCGAGCTCGAAGACTCCGGCCATCCGGATCTTGCTCGTTTCATAGCCATTTTTAGATGATAGGCCAACCTCACGGTGAAGGAGCCGTTTTTTGTGAAATTCCAGGCTTGGTAGTCCTCCCTCCCCGCCCCGCCAACAGAAATCTGCACAATATCCGAAGCATCATCTGGTGAAAACATCACCATAACACATTGATGATTCCATGTACTTCCATCCGGAGTCAGAAGGTCCGCCAGCCTCGTCACCCCTGGGATGAAAATTTGCCCCAATGGCTTCATTGATCCACTCCTTGGGATCCAGTTAGCATGGTGTATGTTCACCCTAGACCCGTCTCCAATTCTCCACACCAGCCCCTCCCTCAAAAGGTCTCGGCCGTGTAAAATACTTTTGAAAGTATATGATGCTATTGATGGGCACGTAGCAGTCATAATAGAATGTTGTTTGAAATAGTGTTCTTTGAGAACTCTCGCACACAACGAGTCTGGACACTGCAAGATCCGCCACGTCTGTTTTGCAAGGAGTGCTTGATTGAAAGCTTCTAGGTCTTGAAACCCAAGACCCCCATCTCGCTTGGAGCTGCACATTTTCTGCCAGGAAACCCAGTGTACCTTCCTTTCACCATCTTTTGCCCCCCACCAAAATTTAGACGAAATAGAATTCAGGTTCCCGCACATTTTCTTTGTCAGGAGGAAACAACTCATGGTGAAAGTTGGAACAACCTGGAGTCCCGACTTTATAAGCACTTCCCTCACCTTTTTGGAAAGGCCCTGCCCCTTCCATCCACTACATTTTCCTTTTGAGCTCTCAGCAACATAGAACCATCCTTAGATCTTCCAACCAGTGTCGGAAGGCCCAGGTATCTCTCACTGAGAGCCTCTGACGAGACCCCCAAAACGGTCTTAAGCTCAGCCTTCGTTGTCTCAGGGCAGCCCTTCCCGAAGAAAATAGAAGATTTCTGCAAGTTCACCTTCTGGCCCGAGGCTGCTTCATATATGCTTAGAATCTCCCTCAATGCCTCCATGTTCTCTCTTGTTCCCTCCAAGAAAACTATGCTATCATTAGCGAACAGAAGGTGTGTTACGTGGGGGGCAGTGCTCCCAAACTTCACACCTTTCAAGTTGTTATCAGCCTGTGCTTTCTTTAGAAGAGCAGAGAACCCCTCAACACAAAAAAGAAACAAGTATGGAGATAAAGGGTCGCTCTGTCTGAGTCCTCGAGAGGGAAAAAAACACCTGAAAAAACCTCCATTCATTTTGACCGAGAAACTCGCCGTTGTTACACATCTCCTGATCATATCTATCCAGCTCTTAGCAAAACCCACTCTCTCCATCATCCTCTGCAAAAAAATCCATTCCACTCTGTCGTATACTTTCATCATGTCCAACTTGACTGCACATAGTGGTTTCTTCCTCTTTCTATTTTGGATTGCATGGACACACCCATATGCAACCAAAACATTGTCCGTAATAAGGCGCCCAGGCACAAAAGCACTTTGTTCTTCTCAAATAAGAATAGGCAGCACCACTTTGAGCCTATTAGCTAGCACCTTTGTGGCAATTTTGTACATAACATTGCACAAACTAATAGGCCTAAACTGAGATAGTAGTTCCGCAGAGTTCACTTTTGGTATCATCACAATCATAGTAGCATTAAAACTCTCTGGAGTCGTGGCACCGCTCGAAAAATCCCGAACAGCTCTGCACACATCCTCTCTAAGCAGCGACCAGTGTCGCTGGTAAAAAAGCGCGGTAGTCATCAGGCCCCGGTGCCTTCGTTGGCCCCATTTGAAAGAGAGCTGTCTCTACTTCCTTGTCCAGAATCGGGGCCGTCAAGGCTATGTTCGGCAAACAATCGGCTACCGTGTTTTTGTCATGTACTCCCTCCGTCCGGAAATACTTGTCATCAAAATGAATATAAGGGGATGTATCTAGATGTATTTTAGTTCTAGATACATCTCTTTTTGTCCATTTTGATGACAACTATTTCTGGACGGAGGGAGTATGTAGTAGGGTCGGTACAGTCTTTGCGTGGGTTCTTGGCCAAATCTTTTGCTGTTTCACACCTCGCTTGTTTGTGCGGCGCTGCCAAGACCATAATCGGGAGATGACTTTTTTTAAGGGAAACTCATCTGGTTTAACTAGGTAGTACTTCCTCCTTTTCATAATGTAGTGCATATACATATTTTGAAGAATCAAACCATACAAACTTTGACCAAGTATGTCAAACATATATCATCAGATCCATTTTTCTTTACGGTGTATTGTTAGATTCATCATAAGATGTAGTTTCATATTTTGTACATTTGATATTGCAATATAGATAATTTTCTCTACAAACTTGATTAAAATTTGCAAAGTTTGAATTTTTTTAACTATACGCACTACATTATGGAACAAAGGAACAGCGTGTTGTCACTTGCGCGGAGCTTTGTGTTGCACATAGCTTTGCTGGTTTGCTGTCACGTCACTTCTTATTTTTTTTATACACGTCACTTCTATTGGGCCATGCTTATAATCAAGGACTTGGACACCAGGCCCATAAAGGAAATAACAAGCCCGCATCGCCTATGTACGGACTGTTTTTTCTTTTATGCAAAGAATTTGTATCTATTACAAAAGTTCATCAGAAATACAAATCATCTTAAACATAAATAAAAATTACCACGAGGTCTCCGGACCACGGAACAATCACTATCGCCATCAGAATGAGCGTTGAGGCACCGCTTCCCCTATCAAAACCCTTCTAACCTTATCAAAGACAACCAGGAAGTCTTCGTCCAAATGCCCCTAGCCCTAAGGATCATCGCTCTGGAGCCACTGTCGTATCCCTTGAGCTCTTGAATTGATCTGAAGCGCTTGACGGCGGATCTTGCCATAGCGCACGCATGAAGAGCATCGTTGACTCGCTGCCTCAAGAAGATGACATGAATCTATCCCGATGCTTCATGACTTCTGTCAAGGCGGACGAACTCGAGGAGGATCGGAGCATGAAAGATCACCTTGACAAAGAAGCACCACCATCTATTCGAGTGCCGAAAACGAGGCACCGGTGTGCTTCTTCCCGCCACCGGCCGTCAGAGCGATATTAATATTTATTTTGTTTGCACTTTTTTCTTTTCTCTTTACATTTTTTCATTTCATAATTCATATAGTTTTCTGAATTTGTGAACATTTTTTAATTCATTAACATTTTTTCAAATTTCTGAATATGTTTTTAATTGGCGAACATTTTACGAATTTTGGGAACACATTTTGAAATTTGCAAATATTTGTTGAATCGACAACATTTTCTGGGATTCAAGAATATTTATTGAAACAATTTTTGAATTTCCGGACATTTTTCAACTTTGAACTTTTTTGAATATATGAAAAATTTCTGAAGAATCTTTTTAGAATTCATGAACATTTTATAAAATGCCAAGCACTTTTTTCAATTGGTGATATTTTTGAAAATTAAGAACGCTTTCAAATTCGTGCATATATGTGAACAGTTCTTGAAGCAAAAAATAAAAAATGAAAAGAAATGAAAGAAGAAAAATGAAAAAAAACAGGAGTGCCAACCCAAATATGAGCGGCCCAAAATGTGCGCTGGTTGAGGGGTGCGTGTTTGGTGGCTATCTACTAAAATATAACAGAGACATTTTTTGAATGACTAAATGCAACAGAGATTTTTTTTACACAATACAAACGCGGATGCTCACGTATACGCACGTACACTGAATCCAATGAATGCACTCACCTGCACCCTTTCTCTATGAGCAACTCCGAGATACCGAGCCAGCATAATATCTTAAGATTGACAAAATCGCCACAGACGCCTTCGTAGTCGACGGGATCGTCTTCTCTCATTAGACGCATATCCCTGGAAGATCTAAATGGAACAAGGAAAACGCGACCAACTAAATGCAACAGAGTTAACAAAAATATATGACGGATGTGAGACGTAGAGGCCCAAGCCCGTAGACTTCCAATTCAACGCATGAACCCAAAGACTACTGTGCCTCCCTCCTTGCCTCAAAAATAATAAGAATGCTTTTCTCAACAATAAAAAAAGAATGATGTGTCTCCCTCCCTAGCTCAGTAGTCCCACATCGCTAGTTTCCAAGCTTAGACACCAACTTAAATAATCATCCCTCCCATTCCCAAGCAGCCGGGCCAGGTCGTGCGCGCCTGTCACTCGAACTACGGGAGGGCGAAAGAGTATGTACATGATGGGTTGTAAGTTTCAAGCCTATGTCAAAGCTTTCCCGTCGTTGGTGGATTATGCGGCGAGTGAGCCGGGCTTTGGCCTTTCAGGTCCAGCCTTGAAGAAGGCTAGCGGGTGTGGTGATTCCGTTGATTGTGTGCTCCGGCTGCACCATGCAAACCACAACCGTTAGAAGTCTCCCCCATCCCCGCCCCGCCAACTCCACCTCGCCCTCTCCCCTTCCCTTCCTGATCCGGCGCCTAGCTGAACTCAGATCTTCAGGTATGTTGTTGGATCTTACAACCTAGTGTTATTTTGTGAGTTTGCTTGTAATCCATTGTTCCCATTAAGTTGATTTTCTGAGATGTAGATAATTCTGGCTTGGATAAAATGTGGCGATATCTCTGTATTGTATCAGGCTCAGGAAATTAATCACTGAAAAAATGTGCTATATATTACTTGGACTAGCTATTTGGGCAATTAGGTATAGTACAATTTCAGCAACCCATAACCTGATACTGTACATGAGCAGAGCTACGTTAAGATAGTTGTGCGGGCCGGAGAGCATAAATGATTTCAATTTCTTCAGTTCAGTCAGATGTGCAGCTTACAAGTATTCAGATCTGGTAAGCTAGCATCGAGTGATTCTGATGAATTCAGAGAACTGGAGCTAGAGAGCTGCGTCGCCACCTCGCCGGCTAGCTGATGCGGAGCTATGTGCCGGTGGCTGGTGGGCCGTCCGGGCGTCTGACCGTGGGAGGCACGGCTGTGTGTGGTGCCCTGGTAGCTGGCGGCCAGCGCCGTGTTAGCCAACGGCTGATTTATGCTGATTGCTGCGCTTTGAGGCGGGGGGAGAAACAGAGCTACACATCTACGTGTTTTTTCTTTCCGAGGAACGAGTGCTATGTTGTGGTGCTGCGTGCTTGCACTCTGTCTCCATTATTGGTCTATATCGGGCTTGCCGCGTGCTATGCAAGGCTAGGCTTTCATATAAATATATGCTTTTTCCTATAATCCTGGGCGAGCTTACGACCAATTTAGCCTTGCCGTAGCTCCGTTAGTGTACATGAGTACAAACTAATTTCGCCTACCTATTCAAGGACCCGGAGGTGAAGTGCTTGTTGGCAAGACCAAGATTCATTCATCTGCCCGTACAATGTTTGCGACTACACTAATTTCCGAGGGTTCACTATCTATTTGTTCAGTATTCCGTTGAACTAAACAATAGTTGTTTTGGTTACTGAATTAACTGTCTTAGCTCTTTATCCTTCCTCATTCTTATTTAGAAAAAAGGTGTTGTACTGTATTACATACATGCAATTTTATGTGTCCATGATAATGGCAAGATGCCATGCTTTTGTTGTAGGGAATGGAGTCAATGTCAAGTATTGCTCCGAGTGCCGGATCAACTACAGTGATGGGACTTGAAGATGATGCGAACAACTTCTCCATGGTATTTTTTGTTATATTCCCCATTTGTATATGTGGATGTCATTTCACTAATGTTCTAACAACCTTGCTAGGTCCAAACTGGACATAACATACATGTTGAAGATCGTTACAACACACCAAAGAGAGCCAGCAGCCTTCCCGTGTGTGTAAGTTTATTACCTAGTAATGTCATGGATTTCTGTTCTGCAGCTAATCCATGATATTATACTTACACAGGGGTCAACTTACGAGCCTGAGTGTGATGATAGCCTGCAACCCTCAATTGGAATGCGATTTGATAGCTGGGAGGAAGGTTGGGCATTCTATAGAATGTATGCTCACGAGGTTGGCTTCTCTGTGCGCATTTGGACACAACATAAAGGAGAGGGTGGTGTAATAGTTTGGAAGAAGTTTGTGTGTGCAAGACAAGGTTGGAGGAAGGAAAAGTCGGTGGATATAGGTCAAGTTACTCAAGAAATGCAAAGAAAAAAGGCTAAAAGAAATATCAAGATAAGCAGATGCGGTTGTGAGGCTATGATGGGATTGAAGAGGCAAATTGACAACAAGTATGAGGTCGTCCAGTTTGTTGAATCACATACACACCAGTTTGTCTCACCAAATAAGAGGCATCTCATCAGGTCAAATAGAGAGGTAACTACTGATTTGAGAAACAAGCTATTTACATGCAGTAAGGCATTGCTTGGCACATCAAAAACTTTTCGCTTGCTTAGCATAGAGAAGGGTGGGCAAGGAAACATTGGTTGCACAAAACGTGACTTACAAAACCTTCAACGTGATTTCAAAGCAGCGATTAAGGGAGCAGAAGGACAACTTATAGTAGATATAATGGAAAATAAAAAGAAGGCCAATCCGGCGTTCTACTTTGATTACCAGGTAGATGAGAACAATAAGTTGACCAATATTTTCTGGGCAGATAGTATATGTTGAAAGAACTATTCATTGTTTGGTGATGTTGTGTCATTCAACTCTACATATCGATTCAACAAGTATGACTTGGTATTTGCGCCTTTTACTGGAGTTAACCATCACAAATCTTGTGTTACATTTGGTGCTGCATTTTTGTCGAATGAGAAGATTGCATCATTCAAACACAAAGTTTCTTTGTAGCTCAGGCTACATGGAACCTCTTATCCTCAACCCTCCAACCTTGCTTTGAGATCCGTACTCTCCAACTAACTAACAACAAGAAGATTTCTCTTTTTTGTTTCTCGAAAACGAAACAACATATGAACTTCAAACTTTGCAGATCGAGCAAACATTAGAACATCAATGTGTGAAAAAACTTTCAGATTTTTTGGTCTGATATAAATATACAAAATGAGATTTTCTTTGAATAAAAATATTATTTCAAGTATTTAAAATGCATGAAAAAATCTGAAAGTTTTTTTCCTAGATCGTAGTTAGAATGTATTGTTGTTCTGCAAAAGTTAAAGTTCATATGTTGTGTCGTTTGAGAGAAACAAAAAAGACAAATGTGTCTGCACGGATCTTGATGCATAAATGGATGGCAAAGATAAGGGGTACCGTGTAGCCTGAGCTACAGAAAACCACACTCTCAAAGCAATGTGTGTGGTTATTTCAGACTTTCTTGAAAGCAATGTGTGGGGTTGCACCAAAGCTAATCATAACCGATGAGGACCAAAGCATGAGAAGAGGAATAGAATCTATATTTCCGAACACAAAGCATCGACTTTGTATGTGGCATATTCTGATGAAACTCCCTGAAAAAGTTGGACCCATCTTGAGGAGTAACGAAGATTTTAAACCAAAGTTCATGGCGTGTGTGTGGGGATCAGAGACTCCAGATGAGTTCGAATCACGGTGGTCTTCAATAATTTCTGAGTTTGGCTTAGAGGATAATGAATGGTTGAAAGAAAAGTATGATTTACGCCAATCATGGATTCCAGCATACTTTATGGAGTTCTCCCTTGGCGGAGTATTGCGCACAACATCAAGATCTGAGAGTGAGAATTCATTTTTCCGTCACTTCACTAACCGGAAACTTGCCTTGATTGAGTTTTGGGTAAGATTTGAAACCGCTTTAGAAGAGCAACGACAAAATGAGTTGCAGGAGGATAATTCTACCCTTCATACCTTGCCAATACTTCAGACTTGTTGGGGAATTGAGGCTCATGCCAGAGAAGTGCATACCCACAACATTTTCGTTGCTTTCCAACGTGAGGTGGTGGCTGCTAGGGACCGTCGCCATGTAAAAACTATTGAGCAGGTTGGTGATATCCGAACCACGAGCATTGCCGATCTTAGTGGCAGGATAAGAGTGGTCTGTTACAACACTAATACGAAAGTTGCACAATGTACTTGTAGAATGTTCGAGTCACTAGGCATCCTTTGCTCTCACATCATTGTTGTCTTAAAGAATGATGGGTGTAATGAAATACCAAGCCAATATGTGCTGCATAGATGGACTAAAATGTCTGCACGACATCTTTCCTATGATGCAAATGGAAATGAGCTGGAAGGGTCATCTACATCCCTTTCACCTACCATGAAGAAATTGTACTCAGAAACATGCTCTCAGTTCAGCTCGGCATTGCATGAAGCTAAACATTGTGAGGACAAAATGAAATACTTCCACAAAGTTATTACTGATGCTCTTGCACACTTGAGGCATACGGGGCCATTTGACGAGCAAAGTAAAGTTCAAGAGTTTGAATCCTTTATTGGAACGACATTCCCAAGCATCATCAAAATTCATCCTCCTGATGTTGCAAACACGAAAGGTAGTGGTAAGAGATTGAAGAGGGGTTCAGAGGAGGCCATTAGCAAAAGGAAAAAGGTAAATGAACCATAATTTTAATAGTATGTCTTTTGTCAGCTTTCCATAATACACTTTCCGTGTTTGTAGAGCAAGTAGTGTCTGGCAAGGTTCACCATCAGTACATTGTTCTAGTTACCAAGTCGGACATGACAGCTCAAACGGTATTTATATTTGTCCTCATCGATTAAAACATGTTGAGTATGTTTGCATATCTTTGACTTGTTTCTTGTTTTGTAGCATATCCTAACCCTTGGTAGCGGACATCCTTTCCTTTGCGCTAAATAATGGATGAAAACGGCTATATGGATCTGCTACACATTCTGCTATGGCTAGTTGAATCTGCTGGTGCAATATATGTACAGCTAGTTGAGTCTGCTGGTGCAATATATGTACAGCTAGTTGAGTCTGCTGGTGCAATATATGTACACCTCCAAATGTGCTGTACCTTGGATTGTAATAATAAATTTCGGTTGCAACTCTGGCTGTGTGCTTTATGGTAGATTTATGCGTATTGTCATGCGTACCATTGGCAAATCATATTACTGTCATACTATGAGCTATCTCGAGATGGTTGTTGACGTGTTACCTTCTAATTTGATTGCCGCGTTTGCAATTTTGGTGCTGATTTTTATGAGCTCAAATCTTGATTCATGGACTTACTAATCATTTATTTTCTTTGAATTACCTTTGCCTTCGTAAATCAACTTGTTGAATGTTTCTGTTGAGCACTTCCTACGGAGCATGTCTATTTTGTATGTCATCTTGGAAAATCCATATTTGTGCCATAGAGCTGTTGCCGTATATATGTGTATTGGATCAGTTGAATGTGTCAGCATGAAACAAATACATGATCCGTCTTTTTTTACTGTTCCAAACCTGGCAGCACATCTTTATCAGAGCTAGATATGGGACTGCTAAAATTATTCTGTACTTATATAGGGGGTTTTCTGCAAATTTCACGAATGGGGCATCCACACTTCATCCTGTACCTACATGTTCCATCCAACGGCTGTGATGTGGTTGGTGCAGCTGGAGTACTGCATGCTTGGGAGTACAGGATATGCTCTCGGGGTATTATCTCCTGCCCAAACCCACGCTTATGTGGTTATTCCTCGACCCAGAGCATTAGGGGATTTACTTGGAGGTTTCCACGGAGGCGCGGCCCCAGGCTCGCTTATGTGTTTCGAGCCCTGCTGCGTGGTGCATGAGCTCGCTTACTTAACCCACTTTACCAACTCTTTTTTTTTTATGTCGAAAATCTTCGAGGGAACAGGCACATCTGCAGAAATTATTACATTCTGGCTTGTTCTAATGCATTCAGCAGAACTTTGCTTATTTACGTAAATTTCATCAACCTCTGAAACATGTGATCACAACAAAAATATGCAATATAGATGCCCATAGAAACAGAAAATAAATGGTTGGATGTACATGATAAGATTGCAAATAACATCTCTCTAAACGCAGACCAGCAAATTGGTCGGAAACTCGTGATGCTGCTCTCACCATCTCCATAGTGTATGAGGCTAATGTATGCATTTCAATTAGGGTCGTATGATATGGTTACGATTCTGTCAGATATGTCTTCATACCGTCGAAAATTACGGTATATGCACTTAATTATGACCTCCCCTGCATGATCATCATGTGACCCGCTTAAAAAAATCACATATGAATAAACTTGAAAATTATCTTGTATGCAAATGACTATACTTTTCAGATTTCAAGTTTCGATAAAATCGCAACTGATTTTTGATATGTGAAAAAAAATTGTTTTCAAACCTGGAATGCTATTCTAGTTCCCTAGTTTTGTATAAAAAAAATCAGCTAACAATGAATCAACCATCTTTTCCAGCAATATTTGTTGTTAAATTACTTGCTCAAATATGTACACACCAGATCTTTTTTTGGATATTTTAAAATTTTCAACTTAGCTTTTAATTTTTCTGAAGAGAACTATGTGATCTTGGGAGACAGGCTTTTTTTAGACACCAGATACAACGGCTCTTCACCCGGTATTGATTCATCCATGAAACTTTATAAACACAACGATCAGATAATACTTCGAAACTTCTCAAAAGTACAGATATTATTGGCAAACCTTAAAGGTACTGCTGAGCAACCAACCAAAAAGGGCAACTCTTTAATATGGTGAGGGGCAAAACCTCTTCTCAAGATTGTCATAAACTCAACTAGATAATTGTCTGGTCAGAGATTATTGCGAAGCTTTCATGCTCACAGTTGTAGTAAACAAAGTAGTAGCAGTTCCCAGTACAAAGCTGCTCTGTGGGGACGTTTCGTGGATTTTTTTTTAACACAGTACATATGCAAACACTCATATAAACATGCATACACCCACCCTTATAAACGTACACACGCACACCCTACCTCTATGAGCACCTCGGAGAGACTGAACCGGCATATCATCTTGAGATTTTACGAAGTCACTGTAGGCGCCTCGTAGTCGACGGGAACATCTCCTCCCACTCAACGCACATCGCCAAAAATCTTGAAATAAATTCAGGATAAATACGAGCACCAGGACTTGGCCCTCGTGGGTTGTGAATAATACTGTCCTCCTAACCATCCAACCACAGGTTGGTTCGCATGTTTCATGGACGTTGTTGATCCCATTATGCAAGATCCTCTCAAGTATTTCGTACTACTACATTGACAACTCCTCCTCAAGTTGATTCTCAAAGGAAGACAACAAAGTCCAAGGAAAATACTGGTCATAGGCTCAAAGCAATTGCACTGTGTTTTAGAAAGAAAAAAAAGCAACACATCAAGATAAAGTACTAAAAATATACTAGCAAAACGGCCCGTTCATTGCAACGGGAGAAAAAAATATCATATTCAATGGCCATGACCACATTTTGCTGCATCACTGAGATACACCATCACTCTCATTTTCGTGAAATTATGAATAATTTTGAAAATCATAAACATTTTTTTGAACTCGTGAATATATTTGAAATTGTGAACATTTTCCAAATTTGTGAACATTTTTACAGATTTTTGAACTTTTTCTAAAATCATGATTTTTTCAATTCATGAACATTTCATACTATTTGTTTATATTTTTTAATTGTGAACATTTTCTTAAACATTTTTATAGGCGAACATTTCTAGAATCGACGAACATTTTTTGGAAACTGGTGGAGCAATCTTTGAAAATAACGAACATTTTTTTGATTCAGCGAACATTTTTTGAAATACATTATAATTTTCGAATCAACGAATTCTCAATAAACTATTTTGTAAGTCACGAACAGTTTTTGAATTTTTAGGATATTTTTTGAATTGGCAGAATTTTGTTCAACTTTATTAACATTTTTTAATACACGAACTTTTGTAAAAAAATCATGAACTTTTTTTGATTTTCCAAACCATGATCTTTTTCTGAATCCATGAATATTTATGAATTATTAAACCTTTTATTTCAAAATTCTCATTTTTTTATTTTTGTAACATTTTTTAAGTCCCAAATTATTTAAAGTAGAAAAAACGAAGATGGGAAAGAAAAGAGAAAAATAAAAAACGAAATTCAGTGTAGGCAAGCTACTTTCAAATGGTGCAAGCGCTTGGGCAAACTCCAGCCTTAGAGCATGTCTAGTAGAACCCTCAAACCCTCAAACCCTTAAAGCAATTTTAAGGGTTGAGAAGTGCCAGTTTTTGACACTTTTAAGGGTTGAAAAACAGGGGCAAAGACTAGAACCCTCAAACCCAACCCTTAAACTGCTTTAAGGGTTGGGTTTGAGGGTTCTAGTCTTTGCCTCAACCCCAACCTTTAAATTTATCATTTGACATCTCACAATTTATGACTACAAGAACACAATCAACCTCTAACAAACTACCAAATAACAATCATTGATGCATGGTTTAATAATTTACATCACAAAATCATCATCTTCCCCCTCTCATCGGCACCATCACCAAAAAGTTGCACCTCGGCGCCATCTCCTAGACCACATG
This sequence comes from Aegilops speltoides, assembly GCA_021437245.1. Classification (NCBI taxonomy): domain Eukaryota; kingdom Viridiplantae; phylum Streptophyta; class Magnoliopsida; order Poales; family Poaceae; genus Aegilops; species Aegilops speltoides. The sequence goes on from CM038142.1 coordinate 55,291,848, forward strand.
AGGGCTCCATCAAGCATCTCCATAGGCGCCGGCGGAGTCGTCCACACCGCCATCGCCACAACTACTCATCGGAGTGTCACCTCAAAAAGTAGAGGACGCACCACGGAACATCCTCTTCCTCTCCGCGATGTCCTCCTTGTAGTCCTTCCATCATTGCAATTGGTCTTGATCCATGTCCTTCTTGGACATCATCATGTGCTCCTTCTCTTCCACCATGAGTTCTTTCCATACCTTTGCCTCTTTGAGCTTGATCATCCTCTCCTCCAAGTCGGCCTTGCGCTTTGCTTCTTCATGCTTTGCTTCAACTTGTGCAAGCTTGACCTCTTTCTTCTTCTCGGTGATAAGAAGCTTCGTCTCCAATGTCTTTGTTGTCAATTCCTCTCTTGCCTTCATCATGTGCTCCATCTTCTCCCTTAGGCTTGACGCCTCTCCTTCCATCTTCACCCTTAGCTTGCCCTTGTTGGTTCCCTCGGGCTTGCCCAAGTTCCTCTCCTCCTCATCTTCACTATCATCCATCCTAAGCATTGCCGACTTCTTGGGTGCGGTCTCTTGATCCCTCAACTTCCACTTGTCAAAGGTTTGAAGAATTGCCCAAGCATGCTTAAATGGGAATGGCTTGCCCTTGGAAGCGGCCATCTCCTTGTACCTCATGCCGGCAATTGTCTCCTATCAACCACACATAATCACATAAGAACCCACCAATAGCATAGTACACACACATAATCAAAATAGTGAAGAGATATGTACTCACATAGTCACTCTCCACGGTTTCACTAGGTGGTGCATCCCTCACTTGGTCCATGGCCGCACTCCAACGAGCACAAGAGGGCTTCATCAACTCCCACCGGCCTTGAAGCGACCGATAAGTGCGAGAGATGAACCCACTATTCTTCGGCTTGATCTTGTCCTTGATCCTTTGCCAATACCATTTACCGGTTTGATCGGTGCCGGTGGTTGCATCCATCCCCACAGCTGCCCAAGCACGAACCAAGAGGATATCTTCCGCCTCGGTGTAGTTTGTCGACCGCGCGTGTGGGCGGGAAGCGTCGATGAATGCCTCCTCCCATATCTCGGCCACCTCCTCCTCGTCATCCCCTTCATCCTCCTCATCTACCTCATCTTCCTCCAAGTCGTCACCAACCCTAAAGGGGTCTAGAGGCGGAGCTCCAAGGTCCACCTCCGAGTTTTGGAGGAGGTCCATGAATGAGGATGGGGTTGGTATTTCCTCAAACACCTCGTGCGCGGCGGGAGGAGGTTCGGCGATGGCGGCGGGCGGGGCCGCGGGCAGGGCCTGTTGGGGAACGTAGTAATTTCAAAAAAAATCCTACGCACACGCAAGATCATGGTGATGCATAGCAACGAGAGGGGAGAGTGTTTTCCACGTACCCTCGTAGACCGAAAGCGGAAGCGTTAGAACAACGCGGTTGATGTAGTCATACGTCTTCACGGCCCGACCCTGTTGGTGAACGTTGCAGAAAATTAAAAAATTTCCTACGGTTTCACCAAGATCCATCTATGAGTTCATCTAAGCAACGAGTCAAGGGAGTGAGTTTGCATCTACATACCACTTGTAGATCACGTGCGGAAGCTTGCAAGGTGATGATGGAGTCGTACTCGACGTGATTCAGATCACCGATGTCCAAGTGCTGAACGGACAACACCTCCGCGTTCAACACACGTGCGGGACGGGAGACGTCTCCTCCTTCTTGATCCAGCAAGGGGAAGGAGAGGTTGAGGAAGCTTCGCTCAACGGCAGACGACGGGCGTGGTGGTGTTGGTGCAGAAGATCTCGGCAGGGGCTTCGCCAAGCGCTTACGGAGGAGGAGAGGTGTTGGGGAGGGGAGGGGCTGCGCCTTGGAGATGTGTACAGCAGCCCTCCCCCACCCCTCTATTTATAGGGGAAGGGGCAAGGGGGGCCGACCCCTCTAGATGGGATCTAGAGGGGGGCGGCGGCCAGGGAGGGGAGGCTTGCCCCCCAAGCAAGGGGGGCGCCCCCCTTATAGTTTTCCCCCAACCCTAGGCGCATGGGCCCAAGGTGGGGGGCGCGCCCAGCCCTCCAGGGGCTGGCTCCCTCCCCTTTGCGGCCCATGTGGCCCTCCGGGAGGGGTGGCCCCACCCAGTGGACCCCCGGAACCCCTCCGGTGGTCCCGGTACATTACCGATAGACCCCCGAAACTTTCCGGTGTCCGTATGACAACTTCCCATATATAAAACTTCACCTCCGGACCATTCCGGAACTCCTCGTGACGTCCGGGATATCATACAGGACTCCGAACAACATTCGGTAGTCACATACTAGTCTTCCTAATAACCCTAGCGTCACCGAACCTTAAGTGTGTAGACCCTACGGGTTCGGGAGACATGCAGACATGACCGAGACGACTCTCGAGCAATAACCAACAGCGGGATCTGGATACCCATGTTGGCTCCCACATGCTCCTCGATGATTTCATTGGTTGAACCACGATGTCGAGGATTCGATCAAACCACATATACAATTCCTTTGTCAATCGATGCGTTACTTGCCCGAGACTCGATCGTCGGTATCCCAATACCTTGTTCAGTCTCGTTACGGCAAGTCACTTTACTCGCATCTTAGTAATGCATGATCCGTGTACAACACCTTGGTCACCTTGAGCTCATTATGATGATGCATTACCAAGTGGGCCCGAGATACCTCTCCGTCATACGAGTGACAAATCCAGTCTCGATCCGTGTCAACCCAATAGACACTTTCGGAGATACCTGTAATGCACCTTTATAGTCACCCAGTTACGTTGTGACGTTTGATACACCCAAGGCACTCCTATGGTATCTGGGAGTTACACTATCTCATGGTCGAAGGGAGAGATACTTGACATTGGCAAAGCTCTAGCAGACGAACTACACGATCTTTATGCTATGCTTAGGATTGGGTCTTGTCCATCACATCATTCTCCTAATGATATGATCCCGTTATTAATGACATCCAATGTCCATAGTCAGGAAAACATGACTATCTGTTGATCACAATGAGCTAGTCAACTAGAGGCTCACTAGGGACATATTGTGGTCTATGTGTTCACACGTGTATTACGATTTCCGGATAATACAGTTATAGCATGAACAAAAGACAATTATCATGAACAATGAAATATAATAATACTTTTATTATTGCCTCTAGGGCATATTTCCAATAGACCCATCAAGCACCGAAACTCCGGCACCTCCGAGTTCTAGCACACGTTCAGCTCGATGACGATCCCCATACTCCGATCCAGCAGAACCTCGGGGAAGAGTTCCATCAGCACGACGGCGTGGTGACGATCTTGATGTTCTACCGTCGCAGGGCTTCGCCTAAGCACCACAATAATATTATCGAGGAGGACTATGGTGGAGGGGGGCACCGCACATGGCTAAGAGATCAAGAAATCAATTGTTGTGTCTATGGGGTGCCCCCCTCCCCCGTATATAAAGGAGCGGAGGAGGGGGCCGGCCAACTCTCTATGGCGCGTCCTAGGGGAGTCCTACTCCCACCGGGAGTAGGATTCCCCCTTTCCTAGTAAAACTAGGAGCCCTTCCAAGTAGAAGGAGTAGGAGAGACGGAAAGGGAAGGGAGAAGGAGAAGGAAGGAAGGGGGCGCCCCCCTCCCTAGTCCAATTCAGACTAGTCCATGGGGAGGGGTGCGGCCACCCTTTGGGGCCTTTCTCTCCTTTCTCGTATGGCCCATTAAGGCCCAATACGAATTCCCGTAACTCTCCGGTACTCCGAAAAATATCCGAATCACCCGGAACCTTTCCGATGTCCTAATATAGTCATCCAATATATCGATCTTTACGTCTCGACCATTTCGAGACTCCTAGTCATGCCCCCGATCTCATCCGGGACTCTGAACTCCTTCGGTACATCAAAACTCATAAACTCATAATATAACTGTCATCGAAACCTTAAGCGTGCGGACCCTACGGGTTCGAGAACAATGTAGACATGACCAAGACACGTCTCCCGTCAATAACCAATAGCGGAACCTGGATGCTCATATTGGCTCCTACAAATTCTACGAAGATCTTTATCGGTCAAACCGCATAACAACATACGTTGTTCCCTTTGTCATCGGTATGTTACTTTCCCGAGATTTGATCGTCGGTATCCTAATACCTAGTTCAATCTCGTTACCGGCAAGTCTCTTTACTCGTTACGTAATGCATCATTCCGTAACTAACTCAATAGCTACATTGCTTGCAAGGCTTATAGTGATGTGCATTACCGAGAGGGCCCAAAGATACCTCTCCGACAATCGGAGTGACAAAGCCTAATCTCGAAATACGCCAACTCAACATGTACCTTTGGAGACACCTGTAGAGCTCCTTTATAATCACTCAGTTGCGCTGTGACGTTTGGTAGCACACAGAGTGTTCCTCCGGTAAACGGAGTTGCATAATCTCATAGTTGTAGGAACATGTATAAGTCATGAAGAAAGCAATAGCAACATACTAAACGATCAAGTGCTAAGCTAACGGAATTGGTCAAGTCAATCACATCATTCTACTAATGATGTGATCCCGTTAATCAAATAACAACTCATGTCTATGGTTAGGAAACATAATCATCTTTGATTAATGAGCTAGTCAAGTAGAGGCATACTAGTGACATTAAGTTTTTCTACGTATTCACACATGTATTATATTTCCGGTTAATACAATTCTAGCATGAATAATAAACATTTATCATGAAATAAGGAAATAAATAATATCTTTATTATTGCCTCTAGGGCATATTTCCTTCAGTCTCCCACTTGCACTAGAGTCAATAATCTAGTTCACATCGCCATGTGATTTAACACCAATATTCATATATGTATATGATTAACACCCATAGTTCACATCGTCATGTGACCAACACCCACAGGGTTTACTAGAGTCAATAATCTAGTTCACATAGCTATGTGATTAACACCCAAAGAGTACTGAGGTGTGATCATGTTTTGCTCGTGAGAGAAGCTTAGTCAACGGGTCTGTCACATTCAGATCCGTATGTATTTTGCAAATATTCTATGTCTACAATGTTGTGCATGGAGCTACTCTAGCTAATTTCTCCCACTTTCAATATGTATCTGGATTAAGACTTAGAGTCATCTGGATCGGTGTAAAAGCTTGCACTGATGTAACTCTCTACGACGGGCTCTTTTATCACCTCCGCAATCGAGAAATATTTCCTTAGTCCTTACTAAGGATATTCTTGACCAATGTCCAGTGATCTACTCCTAGATCACTATTGTACTCCCTTGCCAAATACAGAGCAAGGTATACAATAGGTCTGGTACATAGCATAGCATACTTTATAGAACCTATGATTGAGGCATAGGGAATGACTTTCATTCTTTTTTCTATTTTCTGCCGTGGTCGGGATTTGAGTCTTACTCAATTTCACACCTTTGCAACAGAGGCAAGAACACTTTCTTTGACTGTTCCATTTTGAACTACTTCAAAAACTTGACAAGGTATGTACTTATTGAAAAACTTATCAAGCGTCTTGATCTATCTCAATAGATCTTGATGCTCAATATGTAAATAGCTTTACTGAGGTCTTTCTTTTAAAGAACTCCTTCCAAATACTCCTTTATGCTTTCCAGAAAAATTCTACATCATTTCTGATTAACAATACGTTACTCACATATATTTATCAGAAAGGCGGTAGTGCTCCCACTCACTTTATTGTAAATACAGGCTTCACCGCTAGTCTGTATAAAACTATATACTTTGATAAACTCATCAAAGCGTATATTCCAACTCCGAGATGCTTGCACCAGTCCATAGATGGATTGCTGGAGCTTGCACAATTTGTCAGCACCTTTAGGATTGACAAAACCTTCCGGTTGCATCATATACAACTCTTCTTTAATAAATCCATTAAAGAATGCAATTTTGACATCCTTTTGCCAGATTTCATAAAATGTGGCAATTGCTAACATGATTAGGACAGACTTAAGCATCGCTACAGTTGAGAAAATATCATGGTAGTCAACACCTTGAACTTTGTCGAAAACCTTTTTGTGACAAGTCGAGCTTTGTAGATAGTAACACTACTATCAGCGTCCGTCTTCCTCTTGAAGATCCATTTATTCTTAATGACTCACCGATCATAGGGTAAGTCAATCAAAGTATATACTTTGTTCTCATACATGGATCCCATCTCAGATTTCATGGCCTCAAGCCATTTCGCGGAATCTGGGCTCATCATCGCTTCCTCATAGTTCGTAGGTTTATCATGGTCTAGTAACATGACTTCCAGAGTAGGAATACCGTACCACACTGGTGCGTACCGTACTCTAGAAGACCTACGAGGTTCTGTAGTAACTTGATTTGAAGTTTCATGATCATCATCAATAGCTTCCTCACTAATTGGTGTAGCAATCACTGGAACTAATTTCTGTGATGAACTACTTTCCAATTCGGGAGAAGGTACAATTACCTCATCAAGTTCTACTTTCCTCCCGCTCACTTCTTTCAAGATAAACTCCTTCTCTAGAAAGGATCCATTTTAGCAACGAATATCTTGCCTTCGGGTCTGTGATAGAAGGTGTACCCAACAGTTTCCTTTGGGTATTCTATGAATACGCACTTCTCCGATTTGGGTTCGAACTTATCAGGTTGAAACTTTTTCACATAAGCATCGCAGCTCCAAACTTCAAGAAACAACAACTTAGGTTTATTGCTAAACCATAGTTCATACGGTGTCGTCTCAACGGATTTTGATGGTGCCCTATTTAAAGTGAATGCAGCTGTCTCTAATGCATAACCCCAAAACGATAGTGGTAAACCGGTAAGATACATCATAGATCGCACCATATCCAATAAAGTGCGGTTACGACATTTGGACACACCATAATGTTGCGGTGTTCCAGGTGGTTTGAGCTGTGAAACTATTCCACATTGTATTATATGAAGGCCAAACTCGTAACTCAAATATTCTCCTCTACGATCAGATCGTAGAAACTTTATTTTCTTGTTACTATGATTCTCCACTTCACTCTGAAATTCTTTGAACCTTTCAAATGTTTCAGACTTGTGTTTCATTAAGTAGATATACGCATATCTGCTCAAATCATCTATGAAGGTCAGAAAATAACGATACCTGCCACGAGCATCAACACTCATTGGACCGCATACATCGGTATGTATTATTTCCAACAAGTTAGTAGCTCGTTCCATTGTTTCGTAGAACGGAGTTTTAGTCATCTTGCCAAAATGGCACGGTTCGCAAGCATCAAATGATTCATAACCAAGTGATTCCGAAAATCCATCTTTATGGAGTTTCTTCATGCGCTTTACACCTATATGACCCAAACGGCAGTGCAACAAATAAGTTGCACTATCATTATTAACTTTGCATCTTTTGGTATCAACATTATGAATATGTGTATCACTATGATCAAGATTCAATAAACCATCATCATTGGATGTATGACCATAGAAGGTTTTATTCATGTAAATAGAATAACAATTTATTCTCTATCTTAGATGAATAATCATATCGCAATAAACATGATCTCATCATATTTATGCTCAACGCAAACACCAAATAACATTTATTTAGGTTTAGCACTAATCTCAAAAATATAGGGAGTGTGTGATGATGATCATATCAATCTTGGAACTACTTCCAACACTCATCGTCACTTTTCCCTCAACTAGTCTCTCTTTATTCTGTAACTCCTGTTTCGAGCTACTAACCACAGTAACCGAACAAGTATCAAATACTCAGGGGCTACTATAAACACTAGTAAGGCACACATCAATAACCTGTATATCAAATATACCCTTATTCAATTTGCCATCCTTCTTATCCACCAAATATTCGTGGCATTTCCGCTTTGGTGACCATTTCCTTTGCGATTATAAGCACTCGGGTTTAGAGCTTTGGTCCAGCTTTGGCCTTTTTCGCAGGAGTGACAACTTGCTTGTCATTCTACTTGAAGTTCCCTTTCTTTCCCTTTCCCTTCTCTTGAAACTAGTGATCTTGTCAATCATCAACACTTGATGCTCTTTCTTGATTTCTACCTTCGTCGATTTCAACATCACGAAGAGCTCGGGAATCATTTTCGTCATCCCTTGCATACTATAGTTCATCATGAAGTTCTAGTAACTTGGTGATGGTGACTAGAGAACTCTGTCAATCACTATCTTATCTGGAAGATTAACTCCCACTTGATTCAAGCGATTGTAGTACCTGCACAATCGAGCACATGCTCACTAGTTGAGCGATTCTCCTCCATCTCTTAGCTATAGAACTTGTTGGAGACTTTATATCTCTCAACTCGGGTATTTGCTTGAAATATTAACTTCAATTCCTGGAACATCTCATATGGTCCATGACGTTCAAAACGTCTTTGAAGTCCCGATTCTAAGCCGTTAAGCATGGTGCACTAAACTATCAAGTAGTCATCATATTGAGCTAGCCAAACGTTCATAACGTCTGCATCTGCTCCTGCAATATGTCTGTCACCTAGTGGTGCATTAAGGACATAATTCTTCTGTGCAGCAATGAGGATAAAACTCAGATCACGGATCCAATCCGCATCATTGCTACTAACATCTTTCAACACAATTTTCTCTAGGAACATATCAAAATAAACGTATGAAATCAACAACGCGAGCTATTGATCTAAAACATAATTTGCAAAATACTACCAGGACTAAGTTCATGATAAATTTAAGTTCAATTAATCATATTACTAAAGAACTCCCACTTAGACAGACATCTCTCTAGTCATCTAAGTGATCACGTGATCCAAATCAACTAAACCATGTCCGATCATCACGTGAGATGGAGTAGTTTTCAATGGTGAACATCACTATGTTGATCATATCTACTATATGATTCACGTTCGACCTTTCGGTCTCCATGTTTAGAGGCCATATCTGTATATGCTAGGCTCGTCAAGTTTAACCTGAGTATTCCGCGTGTGCAACTGTTTTGCACCCGTTGTATTTGAACGTAGAGCCTATCACACCCGATCATCACGTGGTGTCTCAGCACGAAGAACTTTCGCAACGGTGCATACTCAGGGAGAACACTTCTTGATAATTAGTGAGAGATCATCTTAAAATTTTACCGTCAATCAAAGCAAGATAAGATGCATAAAGGATAAACATCACATGCAATCAATATAAGTGATATGATATGGCCATCATCATCTTGTGCTTGTGATCTCCATCTCCGAAGCACCGTCGTGATCACCATCGTCACCGGCGCGACACCTTGATCTCCATCGTAGCATCGTTGTCATTTTGCCATCTATTGCTTCTATGACTATCGCTACCGCTTAGTGATAAAGTAAAGCAATTACAGGGCGCTTGCATTTCATACAATAAAGCGACAACCATATGGCTCCTGCCAGTTGTCGATAACTCGGTTACAAAACATGATCATCTCATACAATAAAATATAGCATCACGTCTTGACCATATCACATCACAACATGCCTTGCAAAAACAAGTTAGACGTCCTCTACTTTGTTGTTGCAAATTTTACGTGGCTGCTACGGGCTGAGCAAGAACCGTTCTTACCTACGCATCAAAACCACAACGATAGTTCGTCAAGTTAGTGATGTTTTAACCTTCGCAAGGACCGGGCGTAGCCACACTCGATTCAACTAAAGTTGGAGAAACTGACACCCGCCTGCCACCTGTGTGCAAAGCACGTCGGTAGAACCAGTCTCACGTAAGCGTACGCATAATGTCGGTCCGGGCCGCTTCATCCAACAATACCACCGAACCAAAGTATGACATGCTGGTGAGCAGTATGACTTGTATCGCCCACAACTCACTTGTGTTCTACTCGTGCATATAACATGTACGCATAAAACCTGGCTCTGATGCCACTGTTGGGGAACGTAGTAATTTCAAAAAAAATCCCACGCACACGCAAGACCATGGTGATGCATAGCAACGAGAGGGGAGAGTGTTGTCCACGTACCCTTGTAGACCGAAAGCGGAAGCGTTAGAACAACGCGGTTGATGTAGTCGTACGTCTTCACGGCCCGACCGATCAAGCACCAAAACTACGGCACCTCCGAGTTCTAGCACACGTTCAGCTCGATGACGATCCCCGTACTCCGATCCAGCAGAATGTCGGGGAAGAGTTCCGTCAGCACGACGGCGTGGTGACGATCTTAATGTTCTACCGTCGCAGGGCTTTGCCTAAGCACAACTACAATATTATCGAGGAGGACTATGGTGGAGGGGGGCACCGCACACGGCTAAGAGATTAAGAGATCAATTGTTGTGTCTATGGGGTGCCCCACTCCCCCATATATAAAGGAGTGGAGGAGGGGGCCGGCCAACTCTCTATGGCGCGCCCTAGGGGAGTCCTACTTCCACCGGGAGTAGGATTCCCCCTTTCCTAGTAGAACTAGGAGCCCTTCCAAGTAGAAGGAGTAGGAGAGAAGGAAAGGGAAGGGAGAAGGAGAAGGAAGGAAGGGGGAGACCCCCCCCCCTCCCTAATACAATTCGGACTTGTCCATGGGGAGGGGTGCGGCGACCCTTTGGGGCCTTTCTCTCCTTTCCCGTATGGCCCATTAAGGCCCAATACGAATTCCCGTAACTCTCCGGTACTCCGAAAAATACCCAAATCACTCGGAACCTTTCCGATGTCCGAATATAGTCGTCCAATATATCGATCTTTATGTCTCGACTATTTCGAGACTCATCGTCATGTTCCCGATCTCATCCGGGACTCCTAACTCCTTCGGTACATCAAAACTCATAAACTCATAATATAACTGTCATCGAAACCTTAAGCGTGCGGACCCTACGGGTTCGAGAACAATGTAGACATGACCGAGACACGTCTCCGGTCAATAACCAATAGCGAAACCTGGATGCTTATATTGGCTCCTACATATTCTACGAAGAACTTTATCAGTCAAACCGCATAACAACATACGTTGTTCCCTTTGTCATCGGTATGTTACTTGCCCGAGATTTGATCGTCGGTATCCCAATACCTAGTTCAATCTCGTTACCGGCAAGTCTCTTTACTCGTTACGTAATGCATCATTTCGTAACTAACTCATTAGCTACATTGCTTGCAAGGCTTATAGTGATGTGCATTACCGAGAGGGCCCAGAGATACCTCTCCGACAATCAGAGTGACAAAGCCTAATCTCGAAATACGCCAACTCAACATGTACCTTTGGAGACACCTGTAGAGCTTCTTTATAATCAACCAGTTACGTTGTGACGTTTGGTAGCACACAAAGTGTTCCTCCGGTAAACGGGAGTTGCATAATCTCATAGTTGTAGGAACATGTATAAGTTATGAAGAAAGCAATAGCAACATACTAAACGATCAAGTGCTAAGCTAACGGAATGGGTCAAGTCAATCACATCATTCTACTAATGATTTGATCCCGTTAATCAAATAACAACTCATGTCTATGGTTAGGAAAAAAAATCATCTTTGATTAATGAGCTAGTCAAGTAGAGTCATACTAGTGACATTAAGTTTGTCTATGTATTCACACATGTATTATGTTTCCGGTTAATACAATTCTAGCATGAATAACAAACATTTATCATGAAATAAGGAAATAAATAATAACTTTATTATTGCCTCTAGGGCATATTTCCTTCAGTCTCCCACTTGCACTAGAGTCAATAATCTAGTTCACATCGCCATGTGATTTAACACCAATATTCATATATGTATATGATTAACACATATAGTTCACATCGTCATGTGACCAACACCCAAAGGGTTTACTAGAGTCAGTAATCTAGTTCACATAGCTATGTGATTAACACCCAAAGAGTACTGAGGTGTGATCATGTTTTGCTCATGAGAGAAGCTTAGTCAACGGGTCTGTCACATTCAGAGCCGTATGTATTTTGCAAATATTCTATGTCTACAATGCTCTGCATGGAGCTACTCTAGCTAATTGCTCCCACTTTCAATATGTATCCAGATTGAGACTTAGAGTCATCTGGATCGGTGCAAAAGCTTGCACTGATGTAACTCTTTACGACGGGCTCTTTTATCACCTCCACAATCGAGAAATATTTCCTTAGTCCTTACTAAGGATATTTTTGACCAATGTCCAGTGATCTACTCCTAGATCACTATTGTACTCCCTTGCCAAATACAGAGCAAGGTATACAATAGGTCTTGTACATAGCATAGCATACTTTATAGAACCTATGATTGAGGCATAGGGAATGACTTTCATTCTCTTTTCTATTTTTTGCCGTGGTCGGGATTTGAGTCTTACTCAATTTCACACCTTTGCAACAGAGGCAAGAACTCTTTCTTTGACTGTTCCATTTTGAACTACTTCAAAAACTTGACAAGGTATGTACTTATTGAAAAACTTATCAAGCGTCTTGATCTATCTCAATAGATCTTGATGCTCAATATGTAAATAGCTTTACTGAGGTCTTTCTTTTAAAGAACTCCTTTCAAATACTCCTTTATGCTTTCCAGAAAAATTCTACATCATTTCTAATCAACAATACGTTACTCGCATATATTTATCAGAAAGGTGGTAGTGCTCCCACTCACTTTATTGTAAATACAGGCTTCACCGCAAGTCTGTATAAAACTATATACTTTGATCAACTCATCAAAGCGTATATTCCAACTCCGAGATGCTTGCACCAGTCCATAGACGGATTGCTGGAGCTTGCACAATTCGTTAGCACCTTTAGTATTGACAAAACCTTCTGGTTGCATCATATACAACTCTTCTTTAATAAATCCATTAAAGAATGCAATTTTGACATCCTTTTGCCAGATTTCATAAAATGTGGCAATTGCTAACATGATTCAGACAGACTTAAGCATAGCTACAGTTGAGAAAATCTCATTGTAGTCAACACCTTGAACTTTGTCGAAAACCTTTTTGCGACAAGTCGAGCTTTTTAGATAGTAACACTACTATCAGCGTCCGTCTTCCTCTTGAAGATCCATTTATTCTTAATGACTCACCGATACTCCGAAACTCTCTGGTACTCCGAAAAATACCCGAATCACTCGGAACCTTTCCGATGTCCGAATATAGTCGTCCAATATATCGATCTTTACGTCTCAACCATTTCGAGACTCCTCGTCATGTACCTGATCTCATCCGGGACTCCGAACTCCTTCGGTACATCAAAACGCATAAACTCATAATATAATTGTCATCGAAACCTTAAGCGTGCGGACCCTACGGGTTCGAGAACAATGTAGACATGACCGAGACACGTCTTCAGTCAATAACCAATAGCAGAACCTGGATGCTCATATTGGCTCCTACATATTCTACGAAGATCTTTATCGGTCAAACCGCATAACAACATACGTTGTTCCCTTTGTCATCGGTATGTTACTTGCCCGAGATTTGATCGTCGGTATCCCAATACCTAGTTCAATCTCGTTACCGGCAAGTCTCTTTACTCGTTACATAATGCATCATTCCATAACTAACTCATTAGCTACATTGCTTGCAAGGCTTATAGTGATGTGCATTACCGAGAGGGCCCAGAGATACCTCTCCGACAATCGGAGTGACAAAGCCTAATCTCGAAATACGCCAACTCAACATGTACCTTTGGAGACACATGTATAGCTCGTTTATAATCACCCAGTTACGTTGTGACATTTGGTAGCACACAAAGTGTTCCTCCGGTAAACGGGAGTTGCATAATCTCATAGTTGTAGGAACATGTATAAGTCATGAAGAAAGCAATAGCAACATACTAAACGATTAAGTGCTAAGCTAACGGAATGGGTCAAGTCAATCACATCATTCTACTAATGATGTGATCCCGTTAATCGAATGACAACTCATGTTTATGGTTAGGAAACATAGCCATCTTTGATTAATGAGCTAGTCAAGTACAGTCATACTAGTGACATTAAGTTTGTCTATGTATTCACACATGTATTATGTTTCCGGTTAATACAATTCTAGCATCAATAATAAACATTTATCATGAAATAAGGAAATAAATAATAACTTTATTATTGCCTCTAGGGCATATTTCCTTGAGGGCATGAGCTTCTTCAGCTTTTTCATGGCTGAGGGCGAGCCGGCGACCTTGAGGCAGCCCGCCGCCCGCCGAGAGCCGCCGCCGGCGGCTCTTTGGGGGCCCATGCCTGGGGGGGCGGGCGGGGGCGGGCAGGGGAGCCGGGGAGGCGGGAGGAGGAGGTGTGAGGCCCGCCATTGCTGCTGGCCCGACGTGGTCGCCGCCACCATGTCGGCCACGGTTGGGGCGTGAGGGGGCGGGGCCGGGCCCGATTCAAGGGGGCGGCGGGGCGGGGGCGCGGCTGCAGGAGGCCACCATGGCCAGCCGGGCGAGGCGGCGGGAGGAGCCGGGGAGGCGGGATGAAACTTCCCTCCCGCGCGAGAGGAAAAAGGAGTGCGGGTTGGGGGGAGTTTTTCCTCTCAACCCTCACTTCTACAGGTTGGGAAACAGTTTGAGGGTTGGACCTCTAAATTTTTGTACGGGTTTGAGGGTTTAGAGGTTCTAGTCTACGGCTTTTCTTGGACGAAAACTGTAAAAAAAACAGTTATTTTTAGGGGTTTGAGGGCTCTACTAGACTTGCTCTTACAGTCTAATCTTCAGTTATCTGAAGCCACCAAACAAGGTCGTCTCTATTGTCAGACACTGAACTAAACTATTCTCTACACTCCACTGAAATAACAGTAGCTACACAATATGCAGGATACCAATTAAGACAACCATATATTGGAGAAAAGAAAGCAGTCATAAAACAGAATATGGATTGGTTTGACGAACAGCTTGAGGCACTGTAAGTTTAGTTTCAATTCATGCAATGGAACCTGGAAGAGCCTCCCTCATCTTATTTTAAAAAAACTGAATATGGATAAAGAGTCCATGAAGTGAACTATTATTTTATAAGAGCAAAAACTACTCGTATCCGTAAAGTAGGCTTCGATTACAGCAGCTTGCAAAAGGCAAACACTTGTATGTCAAATTCAGACATGATTACATATTTGCTCTGACTGATATGATATGGAGGTGATTCTTGAAATTTATCTCATTTCAGAATCACCTTTCTGCCCAGATACTTTTTTAGTAGGAATAAATACTGGGAATAGTGCGGTCAACAGTCAGTACATCCTTGTTTTCTTTCCAGTTTCTTCTGCATTTGGAGTCATTGTTGGTTCAGGAAGTTTGAAGTGGAACAGATTGCCATGGCATTTCCTTGTGTTTGCTCCAATATGGGAATCTTCAGGTAAAGCCATGATACCAGCAGAACCATGTCATTTGCGACTGTAACTTGATTAGTGAACAAACCCATGTCATTTTAAGCAACACCGGCAACCTGGAGACTAATTAAATAAGGTATCTCCTATTTATGTAAGCAAAACAATACGTACAATAATAAATTATGCATGATGGATGAAAGGATTTTCAGGTGACAGATATATGCATCATGGAAAAGCTAGTGATTTATTTATGGCTTGTCAAGGGAAAAAATTCCGTTCGACGGAATGAACTAATATCATCAGAGTAACAAACACCATCTATGGAATAAGCTATGACATAATTAAAAAGAAAACGATGCGAGTTATGAAATTACGCAACCCCTGGAAGGTTAGATCTTATCATCTCCTAGGGGCAGAACGCAGCTGAATTAGAGCGAGAGCACTCTGATAACATGTATATCTACCATATGTTGTGTTCAAAAATATTATGATGCTGCACAACCTAGCCATGCTCAATTCTTCCTAATGGAAATATGTTTGATGGAAAAGAAACTGATATTATCAGAGTAACAAAAACCATCTACAGAATAACTAAGAAGAGATGTAGGAAAGACAATGCCAGCTATGAAATTACACAGCCCCTTGAAGGTTGGATCTTATCATCTCCCTGAGGTAGCACACAGTTGAAATGGAGCAAAACAAACTCTGATAACATGTATATCTACCGTATCTTGTGTTGAGAAGCACCGATGAATCAAATTACAGAAATTCTAATACAAACAGGAAGGCACAGTACGACCCAACCAAAGAAGCAAGAGTTACATTCAGGAGATCCGTGTTCTAGAAGTTCTTCAAGATTTTATCCTGCGATACACCATCTGCTGTAAGGGCCGAGGTGACCTCCTCGATCATTTGGCTTTGCCCACATAGCACAGCCCCAGTGGAAGTAGGATTGGCAATGTTCTTGGCTTCCAAGAACGCGCGCTGAACATACCCCTTTTCACCTTTCCAGCTATCATCTGGCCGTGACAGGACCGGCACTATCTTGAGCCCAGTTGACTCCCACTCTGCAAATCTCTCCTGATACGCCATGGTTTCCAGATTCCTGGCGCCATAGTAGAGCCTCACATCAGCTCTCTGCTTGGCCGCGAAGCCGAACTCGATGAGCGAGCGGATGGGGCTAATCCCGGTCCCGGTGGCGAAGAGGAGCAGCGTCTCCGCGGCGTCCGCCGGGGTCACCCTCTCGATCGGGAACCCCTTGCCCATGACCGCGCCGAGCTCCACCACGTCCCCGTCGCGGAGGCCGCAGAGCTTCTCCGCGGTGGCGCCGGGCACGGCCTTGACGAGGAACTCGAAGGCGCCTCCCCCCGGCGGCGACGCGATGGCCATGAAGGCGGGCTTGAGGTCGTCCTCCCCGGGGACGCGGACCAGGAGGTACTGCCCCGGCGCGGTGAAGGAGGAGGCGAGGTCGGCGGCGTCCGAGAGGTCGACGCGCAGGTGGAAGAGCGAGCCGTCGGCGCTGGCCGCGCCGATGGAGGCGACGGGGGCCGCGTTCCAGACCGCCGCGTCCTGCTTGACCGCGGCGGCCGCCAGGGAGGGAAGGCGGCGCCGGAGGAAGGGGAGCGAGCGCAGCATTTTGGGGCTCGCGAAGGCATGCCGGGGGGAAGGGCGGAGGGAGAGGGGCGTGGCGGAGATGGTGGCGGCCGTGGCCATGGCGGAGGGTCGGGGCTCCGAAGGCGCCGAGAAAGGAGGAGATCGTGGGGATCGGGTGGCGATTAGGAGAGGAGAGGAGCCCGTGCCTCTTGGGATGAGGGAGGGTGGGGAACTGGGGATCGGGCTTGGGTGGGCCCGGTGCTGTCAGGTCAGGTGCGCACGGCCCCCTTTGATTTATCAAACCTTTCGAATTTCAAACCATTACCTTGAGGTTCCTCTTTTATTCAAAGGACCTCCATGAATCTCTTTTAAACCATTTCTCTACTCTTATAAAAAAACGAGTTGGTGATGATGGTGTGTCTGCCATCCTGCAATATAGACCGTTGATCTATATCTGGCGGATAGAAAGCAAACTATGGCAACTTTACAAAAAGATACCCGCACCCCTCTCCACATTTGCAAATAAGGCCTTCCCTCGTTCTTCTTTGTCTCTCAATAGATAAACAACTCACTCATATAAATGCATCTTGATGTTCTGTGCAACGCATGGACCTCTTGCTAGTAAAGTATAAAAACACAGTATATTGTTTAATTTGTAGGATCGGATCTGAATTCTGTATTGGTATTCGCCACAATTTTAGTGTTTAGATGGTTTAGTAATAAGGAGCTGATATTGAAACTTTGGAGGAGCATATCTCTAAGGTAGGGTGACACCTCTTATTAGATGGAAACAAACCTTGTCTCCTCTCTGCCCCCTTTGATCTGACATCCAACGCCAGCAACTTCTTCTCCAACGAGTACTCTGGCAGGCTCCCACCGACGCCATCGTTGTCCATCTGCTACAACCGCCGCACACAAAGAAGAGCTAACGGGGTTATGCCCACAAGAGAGTGCGGCGAGCCTGCAACATCTCTCCCTTTGGCCGGAGTTGGAGAAGATAGGGGTCAAGTTCGCTAGAGTTGGGGAAGACGGGGCTCAATTTAGCTGGCAATGACGGAGGAGGAGCTTCACGTTTGTTTCATCTATAATGTCGCGTGAGAATGGATTGCGTGCAAGAAACCATAGAATCAAGAGCGGGTGAGACTGGCTGTGGGTAGGAGGTGCAAGAGGTCGAGTCATGCAAAGGCCTTGCTCTACTCCGGTGCAGCTGGGGGTCATCATCGATCATCTAAGGCCGGAAAACCGCTCCGACTGAATCAATGGACGAAACTTGTCTAGTTTTGAAGTTGAAGAACAAAACCCGCACTTCTTGATTAGTCGAAGGACTAAAAATAGGCTTTTCTCTTCATCGAGAACATATTTTGGAAAAGTTTGGGTGACATCTACAACTCGAGAATAAGATGTATATAATTTAAAGAAACACAAAAAGAAGCATCCTAATTTTGAGGTATAAAGCTGAAATTGGCGCCCTTAGAGCATCTAAAATGGGGCGCTAAGGATCAGAATCCCAGCCGTTTCACTCACCCGGAGAAAAAATCCTAGCGCCTTCTAAGCACAGCTGCCAGACTTGGCAGCGGGCGTTATAGTACAGTAGTAGCTGATTGGGGTTGAATAAAAAATTGACGGGAAGGCCCTTAATTGCTAGCTTTATTAAATTTAAATAACGGATACATCGTCTACCAAATATTTGGCAATGAAATCT
Organism: Aegilops speltoides; assembly: GCA_021437245.1. Taxonomy (NCBI): domain Eukaryota; kingdom Viridiplantae; phylum Streptophyta; class Magnoliopsida; order Poales; family Poaceae; genus Aegilops; species Aegilops speltoides. The sequence continues at coordinate 55,310,339 of CM038142.1, forward strand.
GGAGGTGCCTCGACCCACATAGACGGGTCATTTGCACGTCCATAATCAGCTAGCACATGAGCTGTTATATTTGACTCTCTATTACAATGCTCGAGATTAACCTTTCCTAAGTCTCTAAGTATCTATCTGCAATATCCAAAACCGGAGCAGCTACCATCGATTGCCCTTCATCAAGGTGTAGAGCGTTGGAGGCTGTGCTCTTATACAAACGCAAAGGCAGTTTTTTGATATCTTTAATTCTTAAACGCCTATGCAATGGAGATGCCCTTTGTGCATATGTTTTTTTGTACATAAGTAGAGCCAAATTGTAACTATCTACTCCATCAATGCGTAATTTTTGTGATACTAAATCATGGAGACAATAAATACTTTGGGATACGAATACAATGACACTAATTTTATGCCACAAAAAATATATTTTGGCATAGCAATTGTTGGTCAAATGCTTATCCTAACGAACCGAATATATTTTTGGAAGGTATGGGGCACTAATGGCTTCTAAATCCAAACAAGATATTTGAGTACCTAATGATCGACAACTTCTACAGAGGCAGAAAATAAACTAAGCAATAAAAAATTGGTCATTTCACTATGGTTAAACTCAGTATGCCGTTTGGAAAGCAAAAACCAAGAACATAGGAATAGGTAAAAGAAATGCATGAATTCAGTGTTGTGTTGCCCTGCATAAACGGAAACTGTGGGAATTTCACAAAAGTTGTTGCTTGGATGCACTACAACAATTTTGCAGAAAATGGTTTCTTACATGGAGAGGGGAAGGGGAAGAAAAACTCTTGGACTTTCCAAAGAAATTTCACCATGAGGTTGGACCTCATGTATAGAAACTCCTCCAAAATGTGAAGGACAGGAATAATTTATATAAATAATAAATACAAGTATTCATAGGTCCATTCCTACGATACAAAGTGCCTCATAGGAAAATTCCTATAGGTTTACAATCCAATGAGATTCCTTTGTTCCAAAAAAAGATCTTAACCTCATGAAAACGGTAGATGGTCTATTACATCTATTTACAAATGTGTTTTCTCAATTTTGACAACTTCCTCAAACGTAGTAATTCGCAACCCCAACATAAATATTCTCTGGCTCAACGGGTGGTCGCTCGATCACTGTCATATTTTCTGTCTCTACAAACTCCCACTTTCCTAGCAGTTGATGCCACAGGTTTGGATATTTGGGCCAGCGAGACGGGTAGTGAATGGATCAACACGAACCCACAGCAAGGAGAAGATAGAAGCGAGGAGGACAGCCCAGACGATGACAATCGTCGGTGTGCGGTTTTGCCTGCCCATAAGACCCTTGAGGAATGGGTATAAGTGAACAATCACCCAGAAGGCAAAGAAGAGCTTCCCAAAGAGCGGCCCCCATGATTGGTAACCACTGTTGATGGCGTAGGAGGTACCAGCAACGACACCGACCATGTTAATGATCAAAATGGTCGTCGGAGGGATGAGAAGCGTCGTCCACTTGAACATGTAGAGCTCAGCAAAGTCGCCTTCTTCGTCATTAGCCTTTGAGGTGACTGTGAAGTTGGTGTCGATACCGGCAAGCACCTTCAGAAGACCCTGAAAGACGGCAAACAGATGGGCAGAGATACCTCCAATGACCCAGAACTGTTCATTCCTCCACCACTCGTCAATGCCAACACCACTCCACCTCATCTCAAGGATACCAGTGGCGAAAATTGAAAGGAAGAGAGCAATGAACCAGATACTGGCCAAGTTGCTAATCTGCATTCCAAGAAATGAATATGGTCAGTTTTGTTGCTGCAACCTCTTTCAACTGAATGTATAAAAGATGTATGCAACCAATGTTTACCTCTGGCATGATGAACTTTCCAGTGAGCAGGCAGATAGCAGGCAATATACAATAGACTAGAAGCGGGAGAGAGGTTAGTGGGTAAATGGTGGTGTTGATGTAAGCGAATCTCTCCAGGAACTTGAGGCGCCCTCCGTAGCCATACCATAAGGGGCAATGCCGGCTGAAAAGAATTTCAACAGAACCGAGAGCCCACCGCAGCACTTGGTTCAGACGATCTGAAAGATTGATGGGGGCAGATCCCTTGAAAGCTGGGCGCTTGGGCATGCAATAGACTGAACGCCAGCCTCTTGCGTGCATCTTGAATCCAGTGAGAATATCTTCTGTGACAGATCCATAGATCCAACCAATCTGCAATCAGAACAACCTCGTTACAGCCAGGAACTGGGCTCATGCCAACTGAGACATATCATTTGCAATTCGTAACAAAAATAGCCAGTATAAAGTGTATTATGAACTTGTGCAAAATAGTACTAACATATTTTTGTTTCTCCAGAGCAAAGATACAAAAACACTAGTTGCATCCACAATTTTGCATACTGGGACCTCACTTCTATTTATTGTTTTGCACAAATTTTGTGTAATAGAAAATATGAATGAACATTATTGGAATGATTGTTATGTTACCTCAGTTCCCCATTCAGACTTGTCCTCATAGCCACAACTTATGACATGGATAGCTTCTTTCAAAAGAGATTCTGGAGTGGACGACTGAGGAACACCACCATATTCCATCAGAGTGGAGGCAACGAATGCTGCTGACTGGCCAAATCTCTTCTCTAAGCTCATTTGAGACATGAGAACTGATTTCTCATCATCAAACCCAGCACCTGCCAAATAGTACATGTTGGTTAAAACTCCAGAAATGTACAATAACTGCTGCAGATGACAAAACAGTATAAGGAATTGGGCGGTGGAAGATGCAAGAAAATAAAGATGGTACCTTCAACACCCTCCTCTATGTCTTCGAGATTGAATACTGGAACAGAACTGTCCACATGCTTGTTCGACTTTTTCTTATCTGAGCTCCTTTTCTTTGACTTGCTTGCCTTCTTCTTGCCCCCACATAGTGATGCCAAGAAACCTGGCTTCTTCGCCTTAATTGGGGGCTCATAACCATAGATAGCCGTTCTGTTGAAAACACAACCAGTTCCCACATAAACTGGTCCTTGAATGCCGTCAAGGCCCCTCAAGTTAATCTGCAGCAAGCCCAAAAATAATTGGACATGGTTAGAAATTTTAAAACCAGTCCATCGACCAATTTTAGAATCTTAGCATCACTTATTAAGTATCCAAAGGAGCATCACATGTTACTCTATTGATTACTTGAAACCAGTGAATTCAGGAGAGAACTGCGGACTTACATCAAAAAAGACAGTGTTCCTGTTTGCATATCGATCATTCCTATCAATCCCATCAAACCTTTGTGGGAACTGCACATAACAGACTTGCGGACCTAGGTTTGGATCCATTAGGAAGCACATAGCTTCTCGGACAGCCTTGCTGTTGTTGATGTAGTGATCACAATCAAGATTCAACATGTATTGTCCGTTAGTAAGGACAGCTGAGACACGAACCTGTGGAAGAAATTGATCTGACATTAGAACCATCAAATGGAATTAATTAGATAATTTAACTTCTGTAAGAGTAGTAACTACTCACAAGGGCATTCATGGCACCAGCCTTCTTGTGGTGCTGGAATCCAGGACGCTTTTCACGAGACACATAAACTAAACGGGGGAGCTCATTACCCTCAGTATCAAGGCCACCACTGTGACCAAGGAAAACCTGAGAATGGTAAGAAAGAGGAGTTAGCCAAGCAATGAACTTTCTAAATAGTAGAATACAAAAAAATAGCTAGATAACCAGGTATGTCTAGTTTTCAATTCAGTAATAGTAGTCTATATTGGAAATACGCTAACCTGAATCATTCCAGGATGATCCCTGGTATTGTTTCCTGGCCATGGTGTGCCATCTTGCATTATCCATCCTTCCTCGGGGACTTTCAATGCCTTAGAAACTAGGGCATTTATCCTAATTTTAAATTCTTCATATTCTCTCTACAACAGTTTTTTGTGAGACACGTTAGCATAGGATCAGAAAATGTGAAATCAATACCTATATGTTTACAAAGCAAACACACCTTCATGGCCCGGCGGTCTTTAACAAATGAAGGCTGGACTTTGTCTTTCAGGTAATCAATTTTCTGGCAAAAGTAAAACTCAGGAGCTCTGGGTTCAATGTCATACTTCTTCACAAATGGAACCCATTTCCTAGCAAACTCTGAAGTCTCAGCCAATGCGTCAAAAGTCAGCATTGAAGCTCCATCATCAGATACATAGCAAGAGACCTTGTCCACGGGATAATCAACAGCAAGAATGGATAGCACAGTGTTGGCAGTGACGATAGGTGGCTCCTTCAAGGGGTCGACTGTACTGACAAATATGTCAACAGCAGCCAACTGAGACGGTTCACCTTCTCGGTCATACCTGTTAACAGAAATGAAATGGTAGCAACATCAGGAATAGTAAATAAACAAAGTCTGCTTCAACTAAGTACAGAAGAAACTGTTAAGAAGATCACCTTAAAGCCAGTCTATCAAGGTAGGTCTCACGGTTGATTGGAAACCACTTGGGAACTGATCCAGTATCCAGGATAAAGCAAACCAAATCTCACATATAACAGATAAAAGCCACAGCGGGTATGCATTACGCACAGGATTTGTGAGACGGTAGTGCAGGAAGATGCTTAGAACAACCAACCGCAGAACAATGACCATTCTGTAGGGATTTATTTTGGATGAAGCAATGGGGACTTTTCTAGATAGAGGCTGGCGAGTTTCATCATTCCTGTAATTTAGATCGAATAAAATTAATGCTGCAAGACAGTAGGCTAGAACATTATGATGAAAAGAACATGGCCAATATTCACAAAAAAGAAAAGCTTAGTAGTAGCTGTGCAAGTATAAAGGCATTCTCCTAACTCGTAGCTTCAATCAGGTTTTGTACTGACAAACAGCAGATGCTGCTGTAAGATATGAATGGGAAGAGGAGGGTGTTGGAACTCACAGTAAAGCGTCTTCCATGTTGTACTCAGTAGATGCATCGATGTCAGTAGCTGCCCGACCTTCAGAGGGAGCAATACTTGTCCCATTAGTCATGGGAATCGCACCCTTGTCCTGCTTCATTTTCCAGCCATCGACTCTCTCTTTCCAGGCAACATTCCCAATACTGCCAGAGAACTCCCTTGACGGATTTGCTGGCAAGGAGCACGAAACAATAATCGTTATATTCACATCTCAAATGGGTGTTGCAAAATGAAACACGAGAGATAATGTCAAGAAACAAACATACGTGAATGATTCACATAAGGAAACGGAGCACGTCTGCTGATGTTCCCTGTAGGGGACATCATATGATGATCAGGGGAAGCTCCAGGGATTTCTCCTGACATCTGCAAGCAAGCAAAATCCAATTCAATAAACTGAGCAATGGCGCATACACAGGAGATTCTCATCAAAACCTATTAAATAGAACTCTTTAGCACCAACCTGGCTGTTGGTGACTGAAGGGACGTATCCCCTAGGGATCTCTCCACTGTCATACTTGGAGAGGCCGATCTCGCCACTGTCATACTTGGGGTGGCCAACATTGCCACTACCCCCGGTGTTCATGCGCCAGCTGCGCATCCTATCTGCAATCTTCTGCTTCTGGTCCTCAGTGCCAGATGCAGGGTAGTTGAAGTCACTGCCATCATCGGCATCAGTGTCGTCGCCTTCCTCCCCACGGATCGCAGGGCTCCCTGAAGAAGTCACACACAGCTCAGCATAGACTCGACAAAATGTTTCAACACTAAATTGCAGTCAATCAATGACTAGGAGGCCCAAAATTGGGCTTCATATACTGGTTCTCCAAAGCTACAATTCACCCAGACAGACAAATTCCAAGAATGGCGTAAGATCTACTAAAGGGAACCGTCCGACAGTTAGTACTAGCTCACGACAGGAATGATGTAGTAGCAAGATCTACAAAAGGGGATCCCCATTTTGGCTGTTGTTAACTATACTCATAGCATAAACTTGTCGGGTGCGCTCAGCTCAATTGTACCCCGAATTGCAGGCGGCGAGAGAGAGAAAGATCCGTCGGTGGGGGACTGGATGGCGGGCGTTACCTCTGTGGCGCTTGTACTTGGTCTTGCACTGGAGGCAGGCCTGGGTGCCCTCCTTGCGCTCGTGCTCGTAGCAGGGGCGGCAGACCGGGAAGCGGCAGACGTCGCAGGCGGTGAAGACCTCGCCGTCCACCGTGGTGCCCAGGCCGTCGGCGCAGATCTGGCACACGTCCCCGGCCCCGTGCCTCCCGGACTTCTGCACACGGCAACAACGAGACGCGGTCAAGATCGAGGCTTTACATCCACAGACCGCAGATCCGGCCCGGGAAACGCAAAGCGAGGTTCTTGGAAAAGAAAAAGATCCGCGAGGGGGCTCACCAGGGCGTCCGCGTCGCCGTCCATGGCGCGGCAGGGCGATCCACCCGGCACCGACAACCGAGCTGGAGCAGCTCCTCCCACCCAATGTGCGGAGCGCGGAGGGGGGTTCGGGGGGCAGTGGGGATGGCAGCGGGAGTGCCGCTGCTACTAGTAGTAGTGGTGGTGGCGCGGGGCGCTTAACTACCGGACGGAGGGGAGGGGAGGGGGGTGAAAGGGACGGGCCACCAGACCAGCGGTGTGTTGGTTCCGCTGTCGGTTTCCATGAGGGCTTGATTAATTAGGAGGCCATTGGCGAGGGATCTCCGCGTTTCTGTTTTGTTTATTCTGGGATGAGAAATTATCGTCGTCGGCCAGCGGGGCGGGAGGTGGAAGAAAGGCGAGCTGGGGCGGGTGGGGCCGGGGCGGCAGGGAGCGGGCACCGTCGGTGACCGACAAAGGGGAATCCCTGGCGCGGGAGGAGGAGGAGATCTGCCTGCCCCTGGTAGGTGGGACGCGCACGGAAAATGTGTGATTATTTCCCAACTACTGCTGTGCACAATCAAGCTGAGTGGAAGTGAAGTGGTACGGTTAAACGATACTCCTACTGTAGCAAGCAAGGCGGCGCATGAAGAGCGTAGGTAGAAGAGAATAAACAGATGTCTGAATTTATACGTACGAGGCAAATTATTCTATTTTCAAACCAAGGAACATTGCCTCCAATTTCATTGAGATTGAAAAACAATCGGACTAATAACATGGTTCAGATCCTTAGGTTCTGTAGAACATTGCATCAGAAGATGATGAAAGCCAGAACTAGAATCAAAAGATACACTCATAGCAAAATAATAATTCAAATATAAATATTGTAGTTCAAACATGAAGTGTTTTAATAAAATAGTTCAAATTTGAACTCAACTTATTCAAATACATCTTTTAGTTCTCCCCTCGAGGCGCCCACAAATGCTCAATCAGATCATTTTGAAACTGCTTATGGGTTGCTCGATGGTGAATATGTTGATGCATTTGGATAAAATCCTCGAACAACGTCGGATTTTGCTCTGTAAGTTGGATAGGATCACTCATGTGCTCAAACTCCAGACCATGGTGAACTCTGTCACCCTCATCCTCCACAATCATGTTGTGCTTGATCACCCAAGTTGGCATGAACTCCCAGAACTTCTCTGCATCAGAATAACCGCAAAACAGGCCTGGAGCAACTTCAAATGCTCTCTCGACGTCCTTTCTAGCTCATTCTTGTCTTTGGACAAAGTGAGATCTTTTCTCATCCATTGGATCAGAAATTATCTTAACCAAGGTCGCCCATGTAGGATAGATACCGTCACGTAGATAATAGCCCACGTTGTAGTCATGACCGTTGATGGTATAGTTGCACGCGGGAGCTTCTCCCGCACACAACCTTGCAAAAAATTGAGATCGATGCAGCACGTTGATGTCATTGTGAGACCCGGGCATCCCAAAGAAAGAGTGTCAAATCTAGAGGTATTGTGATGCAACTGCTTCAAGAATGATGGTGAGCTTCTTATAATGGCTTTGATACTGACCTTGTAGAATACATGGCAATTCTTTTGTTGTCAGTGCATGCAATCTAGGGATCCGAGCATACCTGACCACCCTCTTGCTTCCAATAGTGCCATGAGCCTTGCGGTGTCTTTGGCAGTTGGTTCTCTCAAGTACTCATGTCCAAACAGCTCGACCACCGTAGTAGCTAACCTGGCATGGCTCCGAGATATGTGCTTACAGACATTCACAGGTGCTCGTCCCATGAATCTCCGGTCGTGCCATAGGCAAGCATCCTCAGTGCAGTCGCGCACTTCTAGTAACCAGAAAACCCAATGTTTCCAACAACACCCTTCTTCAAGATGAAGTAGTCATCATAGGCCCGAACAACATTGTAGAGGCGATCAGACATAGTTCACTACATCCAAAAACGACAGTGTGAATAGGTCTCGAGTAGCGCATTAGGGACAAAGTAGTTGTCCATCAGCATCAAAAGCTCACATGCTATTTTCTAGATCAACACTCGATGTCTCTTAACTGATCCCTTGTAATCGAGGCATGCTCCTTCGGGTGTTCCGCGTCAGCAAGAATTGCCATCATCATCGCCATTTTGTGCTCATATTCATCCTCCATATCCCACGAAGATGTGTCAATGAACTCACCATAGAAGTACTTCCTGTCTGTATCCATCGTGTTTGCTTCAAATCAAACAACAAAAACTTCAAAATATTGGCTATGGTATTTGGTCAAACACTTGTCGGGCATGGTGTCCCCCATGGGCGGTAATGTGCAGGTACGCGGAGGGTATCTAGGTGGCGGCCGAACCAGAGGTGGAAGGGATGCATAGGCAAAGTGGATGGCTCCCGGGTGGAGAGGTGGAGGTCGGGCAAGGCCTGGAGGCAGAGTGGGTGGTAAGTGGCGGTGTCGATCTCAGACTACATGAGTACAAAGCAAGGGTGGAGGGATGGAGTGATAAAATCTAGGCTCTGGTTGGGGTTTCTGTGTGGGCCGGGAGTGTTGAAGGCCTACGTGGTGGAGGTCCAAACGCCACAAACCTCCCCTAGCTTTGCTTCCGGTTTGTGGGATTTCAGACGCCCGGACTGCGCCGCAGACGTTTGGTACATGGCATTGATACGTCTCCAACGTATCTATAATTTTTTATTGTTCCATGCTATTATATTATCCATCTAGGATGTTTTATATGCATTTATATGCTATTTTATATGATTTTTGGGACTAACCTATTAACCTAGAGCCCAGTTGAAAGGATCGATATAGTTGACTAGAGGGGGGGGGAATAGGCAACTAACAATTTTTAGCTTTTATTTACCAAATTAAAATTTGCATCAAAGTAGGTTGTCTAGATATGCAACTAGGTGAACAACCTATATGATGCAACAACAACAAGCACACGAGCAAGCAAGGGATACAACACAAGTAAGCTTGCAAAAGTAAAGGCGCGAGATAACCAAGCGTGGAGTCGGTGGAGACGAGGATGTGTTACCGAAGTTCCTTCCTTTTGAGGGGAAGTACGTCTCCGTTAGAGCGGTGTGGAGGCACAATGCTCCCCAAGAAGCCACTAGGGCCACCGTATTCTCCTCACGCCCTCACACAATGCGAGATGCCATGATTCCACTATTGGTGCCCTTGAAGGCGGCGACCGAACCTTTACAAACAAGGTTGGGGCAATCTCCACAACTTAATCGGAGGCTCCCAACAACAACACGAAGCTTCACCACAATGGACTATGGCTCCGAGGTGACCTCAACCGTCTAGGGTGCTCAAACACCCAAGAGTAACAAGATCCGCTAGGGATAAGTGGGGGGAAACAAATTTCTCTTGGTGGAAGTGTAGATCGAGGCCTTCTCAACCAATCCCGAGCAAATCAACAAGTTTGATTGGCTAGGGAGAGAGATCGGGCGAAAATGGAGCTTGGAGCAACAATGGAGCTTAGGGATGGAAGAGGTGAGTCTTCTTGGAGAAGAAGACCCCCTTTTATAGTGGGGGGACAAATCCAACCGTTATCCACTTATTCATCCCGCGACTCACGGTACTACCACACCAGGCAAGCGGTACTACCGCAGGGGCTCACGGTACTACCTTGAGGGGTCACGGTACTACCGCTGCAGCGGTATGGGCTAGAGCAGCCGAGTCACCACGGTGAGAGCGGTCTTCGCGGCGACGCTACTACCGCTTCCCCTTGCGGTAATACCGCAAGGCCATGATGGACTAGGCGAGGAAGGGCACGGATGAATAAAAATACATCCGTGTCTACTTCTGCTGAAAATCGAACGGTGCAAAAACCCGACACGGTACTATCACCGGACTTGCGGTACTATCAGCGAGGAGCGGATGTAAAAAATTACATCCGCCCCTACTTCCGCTCGTGCTACCTAGCCGGATCAGGACTCACGGTACTATCGCGCACCTGGGGCGGTACTACCGTGTAGGGCACGGAAGTAAAAAATTACATTCGCTCCCTACAGCCGCAAGAGAGGCTGAGCCTGGCCAGAGGCCACGGTACTACCGGTCCATAGGAGCGGTACTACCGTGGACGCCTGTGGTACTACCGCAAGGGCTTGCGGTACTACCGCTCCTAGAAGCAGTACTACCGCAGGCCTCACTAGCAGCACTAAAGGAATCCTTCTTTTTGCACAGACGAGAAGATAACGGAGGAAGCTCCAAAGCGCAAAGGGAAAGGCGGGGTAAAGGAAGAAGCGTGTACGTGATGATTCCTCCCAAACCTTTCCACAGCGGACCCCCTCTTAATAAAACGGCTATCCTATGACTCAAATCCACCAAAGGAGGCGTAGAACACCACCGTCTTCAATAGTCTTCGAGGGGTACCAAACCGTCTTGTGCCTAACGACAAAGCAACTGAAATACTCAAGGCACACGATTAGTCCGCAAAAGCATTGTCATCAATCACCAAAACACCTTAGGGATAAGCATGCCCTTACACCAGTGCCAGTTTCTGTTTTTTTCCTTATTTTTGAGTTTTACAGAAAAGGAATACCAAACGGAGTCCAATTGACGTGCCAATTTTTGATGATTTTTTATGGACCAAAAGAAGCCCCACAGAGTAAAAGAGTTGGCCCAGAAGAGTCCTGGGCCGTCCACGAGGGTGGGGGCGCGCCCTACCCCCCTAGGCGCGCCCCCCTATCTCGTGGACGACTCGGAGACCCCCCTGACGTGAAGCCGACGCCAAAAATTCCTATAAATACAGAAACCCCCATAAAGAAACCTAGATCGAGAGTTCCGCCGCCGCAAGCCTCAGTAGCCACCAAAAACCAATCGGGACCTGTTAAAAGCACCTACCGGAGGAGGGATCCTCACCGTGGCCATCGTCATCATCCCGGCGCTCTCCATGACGAGGAGGAGTAGTTCATCCTCGGGGCGAGGGTATGTACCAAGAGCTATGTGTTTGATCTCTCTCTCTCTCTCTCTCTCTCTCTCTCGTGTTCTTGATTCGACACGATCTTGATGTATCGCGAGCTTTGCTATTATAGTTGGATCTTATGATGTTTCTCTCCCTCTACTTGTTGGGGAACGTAGTAATTTCAAAAACTTTCCTACGCACACACAAGATCATAGTGATGGCATAGCAACGAGAGTGGAGAGTGTTCGTCCACGTACCCTCGTAGACCGTAAGCGGAAGCGTTATCACAACGCGGTTGATGTAGTCGTACGTCTTCACGATCCGACCGATCCAAGCACCGAACGTACGGAGCCTCCGAGTTCAAGACACGTTCACTCGATGACGATCTCCGCCTCCGATCCAGCCGAGCTCCGGAGATGAGTTTCACAAGACAACGGCGTGGTGATGATGATGATGTTCTACGGCGCAGGCTTCGCCTAAACTCCGACGATATGACCGAGGTGGAATATGGTGGAAGGGGCACCGCACGGCTAAGAAACAATCCGTAGATCAACTTGTGTGTCTATAGGGTGCCCCCCCCTCAGATATAAAGGAGGGAGGAGGAGGAGGCCGCCCTCTACTATGGCGCGCATGGGGAGTCCTACTCCCACCGGAGTAGGATTCCCCTTCCTAGTCCAACTAGGAGTCCTTCCATGTATTAGGAGTAGGAGACAAGGAAGGGAAGAGAGAAGGGAAGGAAGGAGGGGTGCGGCCTCCCCTAGTCCATTCGGACTAGGCCATGGGCGCGTCGGCTGCCGTGGCAGCCCTCTCTCTCTCCCAGGCCCAATAAGGCCCAATACTTCTCCCGGCGAATTCCGTAACTCTCCCACTCGAAAATACTCGAATCACTCGGAACCTTTCCGAACTCCGAATATAGTCGTCCAATATATCGATCTTTATGTCTCGACCATTTCGAGACTCCTCGTCATGTCCCCGATCTCATCGGGACTCCGAACTCCTTCGGTACAACAAAACTCATAAACTCATAATATATCATCGCCGAAACCTTAAGCGTGCGGACCCTACGGGTTCGAGAACTATGTAGACATGACCTAGAACTATTCTTGGTCAATAACCAATAGCGGGACCTGGATGCCCATATTGGCTCCTACATATTCTACGAAGATCTTTATCGGTCGAACCGCATAACAACATACGTTGTTCCCTTTGTCATCGGTATGTTACTTGCCCGAGATTCGATGGTCGGTATCCAATACCTAGTTCAATCTCGTCACCGACAAGTCTCTTTACTCGTTCTGTAATGCATCATCCCGTAACCAACTCATTGGTCACATTGCTTGCAAGGCTTATAATGATGTGCATTACCGAGAGGGCCCAGAGATACCTCTCCGACAATCGGAGTGACAAAACCTAATCTCGAAATACGCCAACTCAACATGTACCTTCGGAGACACCTGTAGTACTCCTTTATAATCAACCAGTTACGTTGTGACGTTTGGTAGTATCCAAAGTGTTCCTCCGGTAAACGGGAGTTGCATAATCTCATAGTTACAGGAACATGTATAAGTTATGAAGAAAGCAATAGCAACATACTAAACGATCAAGTGCTAAGCTAACGGAATGGGTCAAGTCAATCACATCATTCTCCTAATGATGTGATCCCGTTAATCAAATGACAACTCTTTTGTCCATGGCTAGGAAACATAACCATCTCTGATAAACGAGCTAGTCAAGTAGAGGCATACTAGTGACACTATGTTTGTCTATGTATTCACACATGTATTATGTTTCCGGTTAATACAATTCTAGCATGAATAATAAACATTTATCATGATATAAGGAAATAAATAATAACTTTATTATTGCCTCTAGGGCATATTTCCTTCAGTCTCCCACTTGCAGTAGAGTCAATAATCTAGTTCACATTGTCGTGTGATTTAACACCAATATTCATATCTGTATATGATTAACACCCATAGTTCACATCATCATGTGAACAACATCCAAAGGGTTTACTAGATTCAATAATCTAGTTCACATCGCTATGTGATTAACACCCAAAGAGTACTAAGGTGTGATCATGTTTTGCTCGTGAGAGAAGCTTAGTCAACGGGTCTTATGTATTTTGCAAATATTCTATGTCTACAATGCTCTGCACGGAGCTACTCTAGCTTATCGCTCCCACTTTCAATATATATCCAGATTGAGACTTAGAGTCATCTGGATCGGTGTGAAAACTTGCACCGAGGTAACTTTTACGACGGGCTCTTTTATCACCTCCATAATCGAGAAATATTTCCTTAGTCCTCACTAAGGATATTCTTGACCAATGTCCATGATCTACTCCTAGATCACTATTGTACTCCTTGTCAAATCTGAGCAAGGTATACAATAGGTGCAGTACATAGCATAGCATACTTTATAGAACCTATGACTGAGGCATAGGGAATGACTTTTCATTCTCTTTCTATTTTCTGTTGTGGTCGGGATTTGAGTCTTACTCAATTTCATACCTTTGCAACACAGGCAAGAACTCTTTATTTGACTGTTCCATTTTGAACTACTTCAAAATCTTGTCAAGGTATGTACTCATTGAAAATCTTATCAAGCATCTTGATCTATTTCAATAGATCTTGATGCTCAATATGTAAGTAGCTTTACTGAGGTCTTTCTTTGAAAAACTCCTTTCAAATACTCCTTTATGCTTTGTAGAATAATTCTACATTACTTCCGATCAACAATATGTCATTCACATATACTTATCAGAAATGTTATAGTGCTCCCACTCACTTTCTTGTAAATACAGGCTTTTCCAAAAGTCTATATAAAACCATATGCTTTGATCAACTCATCAAAGCGTATATTCCAACTCTGAGATGCTTGCACCAGTCCATTGATGGATTGCTGGAGCTTGCACACTTTGTTAGCACCTTTAGGATTGACAAAACCTTCTGGTTGCATCATATACAACTCTTCTTTAATAACTCCATTAAGGAATGCAGTTTTGTTTATCCATTTGCCAGATTTCATAAAATGCGGCAATTGCTAACATGATTTGGACAGACTTAAGCATCGATACGAGTGAGAAAATCTCATCGTATTCAACCCCTTGAACTTGTTGAAAACCTTTTGCAACAAGTCGAGCTTAGTGGATAGTAATACTACTATCAGTGTCCGTCTTCCTCTTGAAGATCCATTTATTTTCTATGGCTTGCCGATCATCGGGCAAGTCCACCAAAGTCCACACTTTGTTCTCATACATGGATCCTATCTCAGATTTCATGGCCTCCAGCCATTTCACGGAATCTGGGCTCATCATTGCTTCCTCATAGTTCGTAGGTTCATCATGGTCTAGTAACATGACCTCCAGAACATGATTACTACACCACTCTGGTGTGGATCTTACTCTGGAAGACCTACGAGGTTCTGTAGTAACTTGATCTGAAGTTTCATGATCAATATCATTAGCTTCCTCACTAATTGGTGTATTTGTCACAGGAACTGATTTCTGTGATGAACTACTTTCCAATAAGGGAACAAGTACAGTTACCTCATCAAGTTCTACTTTCCTCCCACTCACTTATTTCGAGAGAAACTCCTTCTCTAGAAAGGATCCATTTTTAGCAACGAATATCTTGCCTTCGGATCTGTGGTAGAAGGTGTACCCAACTATTTCCTTTGGGTATTCTATGAAGACGCACTTCTCCGATTTGGGTTCGAGCTTATCGATGAAACTTTTTCACATAAGCATCGAGCCCCAAACTTTAAGAAACGACAACTTGGGTTTCTTGCTAAACCACAATTCATATGTTGTCGTCTCAACGGATTTAGATGGTGCCCTTTTAATGTGAATGCAGTTGTCTCTAATGCATAACCCCGAACAATATTGGTAAATCAAGAAGAGACATCATAGATCGTACCATATCCAATAAAGTGCGATTCTGACGTTCGGACACACCACAACGTTGTGGTGTTCAGTGGCATGAGCTGTGAAACTATTCCACATTGTTTTAATTGAAGACCAAACTCGTAACTCAAATATTTGTCTCCGTGATCGATCGCGAAACTTTATTTTCTTGTTACGATGATTTTTCCACTTCACTCTGAAATTCTTTGAACCTTTCAACTATTTCGACTTATGTTTCATCAAGTAGATATACCCATATCTGCTCAAATCATCTTGTGAAGGTCGAAAATAATGATACTTGTCACGAGCATCAACACTCATTGAATCGCATACATCGGTATGTATTATTTCCAATAAGTCAGTAGCTCGTTCCATTGTTCCGGAGAACGGAGTTTTAGTCATCTTGCCCAAAAGGCACGGTTCGCAAGCATCAGATGATTCATAACCAAGTGATTCGAAAATCCATCTTTATGGAGTTTCTTCATCGCTTTACACGATATGACCCAAACGGCGATTACCACAAATAAGTTGCACTATCATTATTAACTTTGCATCTTTTGGAATCAATATTATGAATATGTGTATCACTACGATCGAGAGCCAACAAACTATTTTGTTGGGTGTATGACCATTGAAGGTTTTTATTCATTTAAATAGAACAACAATTATTCTCTGATTTTAAATGAATAACCGTATTGCAATAAACATGATCAAATCATATTCATGCTCAGCATAAGCGCCAAATAACATTTATTTAGGTTTAACACTAATCCCGAAAGTATACGGAGTGTGCGATGATGATCATATCAATCTTGGAACTACTTCCAACACTCATCGTCACTTTCCTTCAACTAGTCTCTGTTTATTCGTAACTCTGTTTGAGTTACTAATCTTAGCAACCGAACAAGTATCAAATACTCGGGGCTACTATAAACACTAGTAAGGCACACGTCAATAATCAGATATCAAATATACCCTTGTTCACTTTGCCATCCTTCTTATCCACCAAATATTCGGGCATTTCCGCTCGAGTGACCATTTCCTGCGGTGAAAACACTCGGTTTAGGGCTATGGTCCAGCTTTGGGCTTCTTCGCAGGAGTGACAACTTGCTTGTCTTTCCACTTGAAGTTCCCTTTCTTTCCTTTGCCCTTCTCTTGAAACTAGTGGTCTTGTCAATCATCAACACTTGATGGTCTTTTCTTCATTTCTACCTTCGTCGATTTCAACATCACGAAGAGCTCGGGAATCGTTTTCGTCATCCCTTGCATACTATAGTTCATCACGAAGTTCTAGCAACTTAGTGATGGTGACTAGAGAATTCATCAATCACTATCTTATCTCGAAGATTAACTCCCACTTGATTCAAGCGATTGAAGTACCCAGACAATCTGAGCACATGCTCACTAGTTGAGCGATTCTCCTCCATCTTTTTGCTTTAGAACTTGTTGGAGACTTCATATCTCTCAACTCGGGTATTTGCTGGGAATATTAACTTCAACTCCTGGAACATCTCATATGGTCCATGATGTTCAAAACATCTTTGAAGTCCCGATTCTAAGCCGTTAAGCATGGTGCACTTAAACTATCAAGTAGTCATCATATTGAGCTAGCCAAACGTTCATAACGTCTACATCTGCTCTTGCAATAGGTCTGTTACCTAGCGGTGCATCAAGGACATAATTCTTACGCAAGAATGAGGATTAACCTCAGATCACGGATCAAATCCGCAACATTGCTACTAACATTTTTCAACATAGTTTTCTCTAGGAACATATCAAAATAAACATATGAAAGCAACAACGCGAGCTATTGATCTACAACATAATTTGCAAAATACTACCAGGACTAAGTTCATGATAAATTTAAGTTCAATTAATCATATTACTTAAGAACTCCCACTTAGACAGACATCTCTCTAGTCATCTAAGTGATTACGTGATCCAAATCAACTAAACCACGACCGATCATCACGTGAGATGGAGTAGTTTTCAATGGTGAACATCACTATGTTGATCATATCTACTATATGATTCACGCTCGACCTTTCGGTCTCCGTGTTCGAGGCCATATCTGCATATGCTAGGCTCGTCAAGTTTAACTCGAGTATTCGCGTGTGCAAAAGCGGCTTGCACCCGTCGTAGATGGACGTGAGCTTATCACACCGATCATCACGTGGTGTCAGGGCACGACGAACTTTGGCAACGGTGCATATTCAGGGAGAACACTTCTTGATAATTAGTGAGAGATCATCTTAAAATGCTACCGTCAATCAAAGCAAGAATAAGATGTATAACATAAACATCATATGCAATCAAAATATGTGACATGATATGGCCATGATCATCTTGCGCCTTTGATCTCCATCTCCAAAGTCTCATCATGATCTCTATCGTCACGGCATGACACCATGATCTTCATCATCTTGATCTATATCAATGTGTCATCACATGGTCGTCTCACCAACTATTGCTCTTGCAACTATTGCTATCGCATAGCGATAAAGTAAAGCAATTATTTGGCACTTGCATCTTATGCAACAAAGAGACAACCATAGAGCTTCGCGATCGCGAAAACTTCAACAAAACATGATCATCTCATACAACAACTTATATCTCATCACGTTTTGACCATATCACATCACAACATGCCCTGCAAAAACAAGTTAGGCGTCCTCTACTTTGTTGTTGCAAATTTTACGTGGCTGCTACGGGCTTAGCAAGAACCGTTCTCACCTCGCATCAAAACCACAACGATAGTTTGTCAAATAGACTCCGTTTTAACCTTCGCAAGGACCGGGCGTAGCCATACTTAGTTCAACTAAAGTTGGAGAAACCGACACCGCCACCACACATGTGCAAAGCACGTCGGTAGAACCAGTCTCGCGTTAGCGTCTGGCGTAATGTCGGTCCGGCCGCTTCATCCAACAATACCGCCGAACCAAAGTATGACATCTTTGGTAGGCGGTATGACTTATATCGTCCACAACTCACTTGTGTTCTACTCGTGCATATAACATCAAACCATAAAAACCTAGGCTCGGATGCCACTGTTGGGGAACGTAGTAATTTCAAAAAAATTCCTACGCACACGCAAGATCATAGTGATGGCATAGCAACGAGAGTGGAGAGTGTTCGTCCACGTACCCTTGTAGACCGTAAGCGGAAGCGTTATCACAACGCGGTTGATGTAGCCGTACGTCTTCACGATCCGACCGATCCAAGCACCGAACGTACGGAGCCTCCGAGTTCAGCACACGTTCAACTCGATGACGATCTCCGGCCTCCGATCCAGCCGAGCTCCGGAGATGAGTTTCGTCAGCACAACGGCGTGGTGACGATGATGATGTTCTACCGGCGTAGGGCTTCGCCTAAACTCCGCGACGATATGACCGAGGTGGAATATGGTGGAAGGGGGCACCGCACACGGCTAAGGAACGATCCGTAGATCAACTTGTGTGTCTATAGGGTGCCCCCCTGCCCCCGTATATAAAGGAGGGAGGGAGGAGGAGGCCGGCCCTCTACTATGGCGCGCCATGGGGAGTCCTACTCCCACCGGGAGTAGGATTCCCCCTTTCCTAGTCCAACTAGGAGTCCTTCCATGTATTAGGAGTAGGAGACAAGGAAGGGGAAGAGAGAAGGGAAGGAAGGAGGGGGTGCGGCCTCCCTAGTCCAATTCGGACTAGGCCATGGGGCGCGCGGCCTGCCCTAGGCAGCCCTCTCTCTTTCCCGAGGCCCAATAAGGCCCAATACTTCTCCCGGCGAATTCCGTAACTCTCCGGTACTCAGAAAAATACTTGAATCACTCGGAACCTTTCCGAACTCCGAATATAGTCGTCCAATATATCGATCTTTACGTCTCGACCATTTCGAGACTCCTCGTCATGTCCCCGATCTCATCCGGGACTCTGAACTCCTTCGTACATCAAAACTCATAAACTCATAATATATCATCGCCATCGAAACCTTAAGCGTGCGGACCCTACGGGTTCGAGAACTATGTAGACATGACCTAGAACTATTCTCGGTCAATAACCAATAGCGGGACCTGGATGCCCATATTGGCTCCTACATATTCTACGAAGATCTTTATCGGTCAAACCGCATAACAACATACATTGTTCCCTTTGTCATCGGTATGTTACTTGCCCGAGATTCGATCGTCGGTATCCAATACCTAGTTCAATCTCGTCACCGACAAGTCTCTTTACTCGTTCTGTAATGCATCATCCCGTAACCAACTCATTGGTCACATTGCTTGCAAGGCTTATAATGATGTGCATTACCGAGAGGGCCCAGAGATACCTCTCCGACAATCGGAGTGACAAAACCTAATCTCGAAATACGCCAACTCAACATGTACCTTCGGAGACACCTGTAGTACTCCTTTATAATCAACCAGTTACGTTGTGACGTTTGGTAATATCCAAAGTGTTCCTCCGGTAAACGGGAGTTGCATAATCTCATAGTTACAGGAACATGTATAAGTTATGAAGAAAGCAATAGCAACATACTAAATGATCAAGTGCTAAGCTAACGGAATGGGTCAAGTCAATCACATCATTCTCCTAATGATGTGATCCCGTTAATCAAATGACAACTCTTTTGTCCATGGCTAGGAAACATAACCATCTTTGATAAATGAGCTAGTCAAGTAGAGGCATACTAGTGACACTATGTTTGTCTATGTATTCACACATGTATTACGTTTCCGGTTAATACAATTCTAGCATGAATAATAAACATTTATCATGATATAAGGAAATAAATAATAACTTTATTATTGCCTCTAGGGCATATTTCCTTCACTACTCTCTTGTAATGGATTGAGTTTTGCCTTCGAAGTTACCTTATCGGATTGAGTCTTTAAGGATTTGAGAACACTTGATGTATGTCTTGCATGGGATACCCGTGGTGACAATGGGGTATTCTATTGATCTATTTGATGTATGTTTTGGTGATCAACTTGCGGGTTCAGTGACCTTGTGAACTTATGCATAGGGGTTGGCACACGTTTTCGTCTTGACTCTTTAGTAGAAACTTTGGGGCACTCTTTGAAGTTCTTTGTGTTGGTTGAATAGATGAATCTGAGATTGTGTGATGCATATCGTATAATCATACCCACGGATACTTGAGGTGAAATTGGAGTATCTAGGTGACATTAGGGTTTTGGTTGATTTGTGTCTTAAGGTGTTATTCTAGTACGAACTCTAGGATAGATCGAACGGAAAGAATAGCTTCGTGTTATTTTACTACGGACTCTTGAATAGATCGATCAGAAAGAAGAACTTTGAGGTGGTTTCGTACCCTACCATAATCTCTTCGTTTGTTCTCCACTAATAGTGACTTTGGAGTGACTCTTTGTTGCACGTTGAGGGATAGTTATATGATTCAATTATGTTATTATCGTTAAGAGAACTTGCACTAGTGAAAGTATGAACCCTAGGCCTTGTTTCCTAAAATTGCAACACCATTTTCGCTCACTTTTGTTACTTGCTACCTTACTGTTTTTATAATTTCGTATTACAAAAACCTATATCTCTATCCATATTGCACTTGTATCACCATCTCTTTGCCGAACTAGTGCACCTATACAATTTACCATTATATTGGGTGTGTTGGGGACACAAGAGACTCTTTGTTATTTGGTTGCAGGGTTGTTTGAGAGAGACCATCCTCATCCTACACCTCCCATGGATTGATAAATCTTAGGTCATCTACTTGAGGGAAATTTGCTACTGTCCTAAAAACCTCTGCACTTGAAGGTCCAACAACGTCTACAAGGAGAAGGTTGCGTAGTAGACAACAGGCTTTGGATGGCCTAAAGTGTCCTAACATCACGTTCTAGACATTTGTAGGTGTTTTGGTGCATGGCGTTGGAGTTGCACTTACCCTGCTACTAGAACGAAATGCAGGATACAATGTCCTTAGGGCAACTCCAACGTGAATCGCTAAATCACCCCTAAATGTCTGGATCGGACAGTCCGAACATTTTTTACCCTCCAAAGCCAGTCATCAAATTTGTATGAATTGATCCGGATATCTGAAATCTCACAAATCGGAACCAAACCTAGGGGTGGTTTGTGGGAGTTGGACGTTCGCTACGTCGGACTCTGACACCGCCGACCCCCCAAAATACTCCACCCGAAGCCTTCTTTGCACTCCATGCTCTTCCCATGCTCTCTGTATCTGCACCCTCAGTGACCGACGCCGTTGTTGTACCATCCCGATCGCCGCCCAGGCATTGCCGGACCTTCGTCACTCTAACCAGACACATGCCCGCCTTGGCCTATGTCGTCGTTCCGCCCCGGATCCCACTGGCGCCCAGGTACCATCCGCCCCTGCCGCCATCATACATGGCGGATGGCAGGGCCAACAAGTGTTTGGCCAAATGCCATAGTGGAATATTTTGATGTTATCGTTGTTAACTTTGAAGGAAACACGATGGTTGCGTACTCGATGAAGGAGAATGAATTGTTGTGTGATGTGTGGTTGACCACAAGTGTGGAGTTTCAAAGCATGAAGCATAATGTAACATTTTGGCAAAGTGCCATGTTTGGTTCAATAAGCACAAACAATACACGTCCTATGACATGGAAGTGATCTATGATCGCGGTGTGAGGTCGCTACTCCAGCAAGGGGATGTATCTGATGCACTCGCACTTGTGGTGCTACCGGTGCACCGAATGCCATAGAATATTTTAAAAAATCTAAAAAAAATCTAGCATGTTAACAGAACATCTATGTATGATGTCACAAAATTTCATATAAAAATTTAAAATATATTTTGATATACAAAAATGACAAATTTGACACTAGTGTGATAATGGGCTAAATCTAAAGCCCAAGTTATTTTTGTACTATTCAGTGTTGAATTTGTCATTTTTGTTTTCTGAGGTATATTTCGAATTTTGACTTAAAATTTTGTGACATCTACAATGATGTTGTGTGAATGTGCTAATTTTTTTTCATAATTTTTTGTACATTTTAAAAACACAATATGAGTTTTTTTAACATCAGTACAGACACAAGCGCTCATATACACGCGCATACACTCACCTCTATGAATGCATAAATGCATACCCTACCCCTATGAGCGCCTCCGAAAGACTGAGCCGGCATATCATCTTGAGATTTACAAAGTCACTGTAGGCGCCTCGTCGTCGACGGGAACGTCTCCTCCCACTGAATGCGCATCGCCGGAAATCCTAAAATAAATCCAGAAATAAATGCGAGCACCAGAATTTAAACCCTGGTGGGCTGGGGATACCACAGTCCCTCTAACCATCCAACCACAGGTTGGTTCGCAAACACAATATGAGTTCTGTGCACCGGTAGCACCACAAGCTCCGGTGCACCAGATATTTTCCCACTCCACCAAGATACACCATTCAATGATCTCAACAAGTATTGCAGTGTGCATGCACAAGTGCGAACAAGGTGGCCAATGGGGACATCACTCGAAGAGCTCATAAAATTTGCTTCGCATTGCTCTATGTGCTGATCATTTCCTTAATTTGCTCAATGTTGCAACTTGTTGATCATGTAGTTGTCTAGCCCGGACGTGCATGCGTGTTGTACATAGGACGTTGAGCAAGCCCTTCACAACGATGAACTGTTGGATGAAGCTAAGTGAACATGGGAACTGGACAATTAGCTATGAAGAAGTTCAACCTCGAGGAGAGAAATCTGTAGGCAAAGGCCACTTTTGGGATCGATGAATTTTAAAAACCAGTTGAACATCTTTTAAATTTTGAACATCTTTCTAGGAGTGCTTTCAGATTAAATGTATGGTTGAATTGCCATGGATCTAGATACACTTGTCAAAGTGGCCAAAGGTGGTCATTTTGGTTTAGTTTTATTCATTTTCTAGGAAAAGGGGCATGCATTTGGTGCCTACGGTTAGATAGCTTTCGTCCCTATTCATGTGCACGAACATGACCACGCATGTCCATGGACATTTGCTGATGTACGTTTTTGGTGAACCGCCTTGGAGCACTCTGCCTTGGAGTTGCCCTTAGGGGCAACATCTACTTTCTCAGCTAGCGATATGCAGCACCATGGAACACAATCTATCTATTTACTAAGATTGCAACAACCACTTGTAGTAGTAGTTTGGCCCCTTTGCGTGTAGCTCGCGTTGTCCTAGTTTCCGCAAACTAGCCCAGCAAGTCAAGCACCGTGTCGGTTGCGTAGTTATACTAGAAGGATCATAGGAAAAACATTACAAAACACAAGCCGCAATCCTAGTTTTCCAGAGTGACCAAATGACAAGAATTACTCCAACAACAACTAAACCTCGAATGTTCAAGTGCAAAATTCAGAAACATGTTTAAAAATTCACATATACGCCAAAAGCACATCTCACCAACCCCATGGCATACTTGGCCATTGAGCACTGTCTTTTCTACTACAGATATACATTTGATGTTACCTACCGAACCCTTTGTCGGTAGGTTATCTCTTCAAAATATGAGACAATGGTTGTTAGGAAAAAAATACTATGCAATCAACCTCGTCTCAATGCACCTCCAATTCCACAACACTCACAACCATGCTCCCTTGCCAAGCAATCATCTTTCAACCGGGCGCTTTCCCCTTTCTCTTTTTGTTCGGCCTCTTATTCACCATGCTTATATTCCGGTTGGATACACAAAAGCAAACATATAGTATAGATGCATATTATTTTTGTGGATTTATATAGACGTACGTACACATGCACATCACCGTTACATGTACACACTCACACAACATATATTAAAGATTGACGAAGTCATCAACATGCACCTCACTATCGGCAAAATATGAAATCTCACTAACTAATATTTCTCCTTAATGAGAATACATCACATTTACTTGGGGTTTGATCCTTTTTTTTTGACCTTGAAGACTGCATGGCTTGCACCCCACATTGGGGTTTGATCCGTAGTGGGTCGAGATATAACCATCATTCAAACCATCCAACTGCATATTGATTCTCATCATACACCATGTCAATAAAACATGTCACGAGTCTTATCATCCATCATGGCTTTAAGGACCGAGAGCCTACCGAACATGAAATTTGGACTCCCTGCCCAAATTCTTATTTGGATAGGACTACTATGTGTCGCCGTATTAGAGTCTTCCCATTTTGAACACCCTCCACTATATAACACATGAATAAATAAAAACATGATTGTACACAACGAAACCATAGACTAATGCATACCGGCATGACGTCAATGAGATTCTATTTATTTTTGTTTTTTCTTTCAAAAATATTTCTCTCTAACCGTTAACCAGATTCTTTCAGCATTAGTTTTAAATTGCCATAATTCTTTGAAAGTATAATTAGTTACCAGGCTATACATGTTATAACCACTTGTGTTACTAAGCTATAGTAATTTAGGCACGCACAAAAACTTAGTCACAAAGTTATGGAGTGTCACTCTTTACTCATATAAGACTTGCATGATACTACTTTGATGCACTAATACCATCTCTTGTTCATAACACTTCGATACTCAGTCGGTCGGTGTGCTTGTCATTGCAATGACTTAATAATACTCCCTCCGTTCCCAAATACTTGTCTTTCTAGGCATTTCAAATGGACTCAACATACAGATGTATGTAGACATATTTTAAGTGTAGATTCATTCATTTTGCGCCGTATGTAGTCACTTGTTGAAATCTCTAGAAAGACAAGTATTTAGGAACGGAGGGAGTAGAATATAAATCATTACAATTTGAGCATGCACTATTAGGATGGTAAGCGTTCACTACCAACATGGTAATCATTATAATCTAATAATTTTTGGGGCAAAAAAAATCTCTGAAAACATAACAAAATGAGATTTTGCTCTAAATCCGTCGTCGACATAAAATTGAGGATGAAGACGAACGGTGAATCAAATTGTAGGTTTGGAAGATAATCATTTTGAAAGTTTTGGAGTTAATAGGTAATGTTGATGATGTAAACATAAGTTAGAATATTCCACTTCCATAAAGAAAAAATTCCATTCAAAACCCGGCCGTAGCACCGACAGACTAACCAACAACGTTGTGCTAGTTAGACAGTCCATTTTGCTTTGAATAGCGCATCAACGTTTATAAAAGAACCATTTCTTTCTGCGGGGCTAACGGAACTATTCTTAATCCGGCCTAAATTGTGCCGAGAGATCTTCATCAATGCCTCTCATGATCTCGATGAGTGTAGGTGATGGCAATGCCTTAACGGACCAAACTAATTAGTACTTTTATGTCGACAGCGTGCTAATTAGCTACCACTGCAATGTGGAGGACAGCTCAGGAGCTTCCCTCAACAACAGAAAAGAGAAAAAAGGACAGCTCAGGAGCTGCACATGACTCTCATGTGCGTCTATAATTGACTTGCCATGCTTTGACGTAACAAAAGTAGATCAGGAAGATTAATCAATCAACGCACCGCATCGCGAAGAGAATAGCTGGAGGAAGGTTGGTTTTCTTGACCACCGCATGTGACAAATAATATTATTGTTAGGAGATTCCGTGCACTAGCAAGAGTGGCAGTGCAAACAATAACCGGGGAATGATAGAACAATGAAAGAGCACATGTGCTAAGGGGGAATTGCGTGAGTTAAGGGGCTTTTTTGGGGGTTTATAAGTTTTAATCTAAATTCAGAAAAAGAAATCCAAGAGCCTTTTAAGCCCAAGGACATATATAATCAATTGCATGGAAAGAGTAACAGAGGTCAAAATTCATTTTTTTTAGAGTTCAGTAGACTCTTCTCATCTCTACTCTTATAAAAAGCAGAGTTGGTGATGATGGTGCGTCTGCCATCCTGCAATATAGGCCGTCCGATCTATATCTGACGGATAAGAAGAAAACTATGACAACTTTGCAAAAAAGTGCCCACACCCCTCTTCACATTTGCAGATAAGGCCTTGCCTCGTTCATCATTTTCTCTCACAACATAAACTACTCATACAAATGCATCTTGATGTTCCATGCGTTGCACGGGCATCTTGCTAGTTACTGTAAAGATCATGGGTCCCGTTCCATGATCCATTTGAGTGCACTGGTTTAAAATTTCCAGCACTTTTAAAGTTGTACTTTTAGAAGGAACTATGAGAAACAAAGAAAAACAAAAATTAAAACATGTCCCAAATATTTTACCTACATAGAAAAAAGGTAATAAAACTGACAACAAAATGGGGAAAACAAAAGAAAAGAAAAAAAAATAAAACCACCGCGCATGGGCCGACCTATTCAGCACACACTTTAGGTGATTTGCGGCTTCTGCTTGGCGCAACTTGGATCCTAACAACATCTTCAACAGCTACCCTATTTAAAAAAACACCTATAAGGAAAGCTGACACAAAAAACACCCTCCAACCGTTTTCTTAAACCCAATATTTTTAGGAGCTTACCCTAAAAACACCCCCTTTATTTTTCTAACACATGTAACATCAGCGCGCCACCATCACACATCGCCACGGTTGTCACCGTTTGAAGAGGTAACCTTTTCAGTAGCAGTCTTGTAAGCAAGCGCCATACGTTCAATCTATACCGGTGAGAGTCTTTCTCGCCGGACCGTCGCCGCCAACCACCGGACGCCTGCATGCTGCCGCCGCGCGCCGTACCACTGTTGTAGACCGCTGAACCATCGCGTTGTCGATGCACCTCCCATGGCCTCATCGTCGCCAACCGCTCGCCATTGCGCCGCAGCACCAGGCTGCGTCCCTATGGCACACCACCGCAGCACGCGCTGGCCGCTCGCTTCACCCGCGCCGCACCGCCCGGTCCCCCGCCTCACCTGCCACAGGTCGCCGGAGCTCAGCCACAAATAAAAATAAAAATGACCTGCTGACAAGTGTGGCACATTTGTCAGGTTGGGCATTGGTAAAGTTGAATCGGATCTGCTCCAACAAGGCACCTGTGAAACCCAAATAAGTTTACTGGGATAGCCCCTTTAGGAACTCAAAGGGGAATGTTTGTTGGGTAGCTGCTGGAGATGCTCTAAGTGACGGGGGTGACCCAATAATATTTTTTTCCATCTTTTACTTTGTTTTCTGCTTAGTTTCTCCTTCAATGTCCCCTTCGTTATTTATTTATTTATTGGTTTCTTTTCCTTTTTTTGCAGAAACATGTAAACACTTTTTAAATTGCATGAACACAAATTCTGACACTGATCTTTTTATCAAAGGTACACACCTTTTTAATATATATATATATTTGAATATAAAAACGTTTTAATAATGTGGGGTGAACATTTTTATAAATATATGGATATTTGGATTTAGGTACATGAATTTTCTCTTTTAATGCATGAACATGTTACTGTATACATGTATCTTTCATCTTTTTGGGAACCGTAATACTCCATATTTCTTTTTAAATCAAATATACACAATTATTAAAAATTCATACATGTTAACGACCCGCGATACTGTCTGGTCCATTTAGGCTTCCATTCAGGCGTTGCTTCCTTATAGTCAACTCAAGGCTTATATGCTGCTTAGGGCTGCATCTTGTTTGCGTGGTACGTTGTTAGTTGCACAAGACTAGCGCGACACTCACCATGTTTTCATGTAGCACGGAGAAAGGTGTTTTTCCATCAATAAAGTAGAGAAGTAATCTATGGTTGGGTATTTAGGACAGTGGTTGTACCCTCAGTCCATCAGTGATCAAACCCAGGTTTGACATCTGCACATGAAATATTCACTCAATGGGAGGTGACGTCCCCGTGATAGCGAGGTAACTCTGATGACTTCGCCGATCCCAAGATTTGTCGGCTCAGTGTGGGCCTGCATCCATTAATAGGAGTGAGTGTATGCGTGTGTACGTGAGCGTTCGCCTCTATATTGCATTTCTTACAAAAAGAGTACCCTTCGTGCAAAGCACAAAATAGTATTTGTAGGAAGCGAATAATTAGGTTTAAACCTTGATTGGGAGCATATGGGCGCGCTCTAGTGTGCGAGGAGTACATGTTGCATATGCGTGGAGTAAATGTTGCATTGTGGGAGAGTACATGTTGCACCATGCGGTGATCACAGATTGCACTACACGAGAGTACAGTATATCTGTAGAAGTACAATTATGTTTTCATTGGAAGTACAAATTGCATACGAAAAAATTCACCGAACTGCATTAAGATGGGATTTGGTTTCGAAATATCGACCAGGATGCAAAACCACTCGTAATTTGGACACTTAGTTTAAAATATATCTGATTTAAATTTTGTACGCATGTGCAAATAACCTCAGCTCCTTAGTGACGACAAGTTATCACACATACATTACACCACATGCCGAAATCAGATGAATTTCAGCTAACCTTTTAGGGGTCTTTCAGCTAACCATTGAGAGGGTAGATTACCAGATTTTTCCCATCCGTAGTCGTGGTGGGTTTGGTGTGCGATGGGCTGATGGCCTATTTGCTATGCGTGCCAGTAGGGCCCACAAATGTGATCCGAGCGCCGCCGCCATAGGCGCCCTCATCTTCGTGTCATGCACGACACTTAAGATTAACCCTATCGCGCACGTACGGCTTGGGATAGCGAGCAAACGCTTGTTGTTGAAGTGATGGGAGGTAAAAATGGGATGGGTCCATGTACTCGGTTGAACAAAATTTGTTTTTAGAAAATTTTAGTTCACAAATTAAAAAAACAAATTTAGAAAGAAAAGAAAAATCAAATTTTCTCAAATATTCACCAAATATTTAAAAAATAAGTCATTTTTATCTTAATTTTTTTAAAAAACTTTAAATGTTCATAAATCTAAAATGTCTACATTTTAGAAATAACCATGAATTTTTAGATGTTCATATCACATTTTAAAAATTCACCACGTATTCGAGAAATGCTCATCCTATATTAATAAAATTATCAATCATGTATTTTTAAATGTTCATCATGTATAAAAATGGAAGTATTTATAAAATGTCCACCACTTATTTCAAAATTTTATATCCCATAAAAAATTGTTCATCATGTATTTAAAATATTCATTGAGTATAAAAATCCTAACTTTGAATAAAAATATGTATTTATAAAATGTTCATCATGTATTTAAAATTTTATATCCCATAATAAAATTGCTCATCATGTATTTAAAATTTTATATCCCATTGCAATTTTTATTGTTATTTATGCATTTAGAATGTACATATTTTTAATTGTTTTTGTGCATTTAGAATGTAGATATTTACAACCATGTGACATATGTGGTAAGCAATTCAAACTAATCCAAAAGAATGTACATATTTACAAAATTTCCACCAGGTAATAAAAATATATTCATCTCATTTAAAATTATGAGTATTTGTAAAAATATTAATCATGTATTAAAAAATGCTCACCATGTATTTATAAAAATAATTCCTATATAAAATAGAGAAACATAAAAAGAAAGAAGAAAGGAAAAAGGAAATGAAAACCAACACATACAAAAACAAAATGAAAGAAACTACTAGAACAAACCATGAAAAATGAAGCGAAATGGGAAGAGAACCGAACAACCAAATTAAAATGGGTATGTCTATGTGAATTTTTAGTTTGCTACATGCGGTAACTAAAATGGGTATGGAATTGAACAGGAATAAAAATATCGGTGAACCGTTATGGCTGATATTTTGTTCCACAAATTTTTTTTTTAGACAATGTTCCACAAAAGCTAAGCCTTGCTTACCGTGAAACATCCATTTTGTCTCGCCTGCAGCATTCGCCCCTGATGGGAAGTACACTGTGCACATTGTGGTTCTGGGAATATATTGTGCACATGTTTTGGAAACCATCCGTCTGGTTTCGGGAAGGTTCTGACGAGTTTTTTTAATCAGTTTTCTTTAAATATCTCATATTTTCCATGTTTGTTATTCTATATTTTCTCCTTTTTTAAAATTCATGTTAACATTTTTTCAAATGCATGTTAAAGTTTTCTCGAATACATGTTAAACAATTGTCTAATACACATTGAATATTATTTAGACACATGTTGAACATCTGTCAAATGCACGTCTACTATTTTCTAAATATATGTTGAACTTTTTTTAAATACATGTTGAAATTTCTAAAATCCACATTGAATACTTTTCTAATACACAATGAACATTTTTGACATACATTGAGCCGTTTTAGAAAAAATCATGGACATTTTCTATATATGGCACAAACATTTCATTTATGTTATGCACATTTTCCTAAAATTGCATTAAAATTTTTATATGTCATGAAATTTATTCAAAAAATATTATGAACATATTTTTAAACACACATGCATTTTTAAATGCGCTGAACAATTTTTAAAATTATACTAAAAATTTCAGCTAATTAAACGAATGAGAGTTTACATTTTCATGAATATTTTTAGGAAATTTCATGTGCACATTTTTAAATGACTTGAACATGTTATTTTTAATTGATTTTTAAAAAAAATGGAGTGAACAATTTTTTATATTTCTTAAACATTTTTTCGTCCATTTTGAATATTTTTAAAAAATTATGTAAATTAATTTTTATTATATAGAGAGATAATATTGCGATATATTTTTTAAGAAAGAAACAAAAAATGTGAAAAAGGAAGAAAAAACGGAAAAGAAGCATGTGCGGGGTCGTGTACTACCAACTCGGTGGTCGCTAGAAGAAGTGTGTGTGCTGTCGCGTTCTTGTGCAAGCTTATGTACGTGAACGACGTGAGCGATGGTAGGGTGAGAGCAACTAGCTGAAGGTTACCCCTCGTTGGGGAACCTCCAGTGGACACTTTTGGTTGCTTGGGACCATGTGAAGTGGTGCATCCAGCTGCCGCCGCATGTCGCATGTTGGATATTTTCTTTGGATATTTTATTTTATTTTTTACACGTTTTCGGGTTAAAGATGAGTTTTTCCCGGTATTTTGGCTCTTCGGATTTCGCCCTGTTTTCTAGGTTTTAGAGATTTTGTGTTGTTTTTTGCGCGGAAAAGAGTTGTGCTTCTCAGAAGTGAAAAAAAATCTGTGCTTCCATGAGAAACACAAATTTGCTTCTCGTGGAGGCACATATTTGGTTCCACGTGAAGCATCGAAAAGGGAAAATAATTCTGCTTCCACGAGAAGCACAAATTTGCTTCTCGTGGAGGCACATTGCTTTCGCGAGAATAACAACTGTACAACCCAAGAAAAGAAAATACAGTGCTTTCACAAGATGCACATATTTGTTTATCACTAGATCATTAATGGCGCACGTTGTTGCGCCCGTCTATTTTAATAGAGATGTGATTCTTTGTAGATAAAGCATCAAAACTTACAAAACTGCTAAAATAAGTTGTTCCACGGTTTCTAACTTTCACTCAGCGAACGAATGGTGGTAACCTTACACAAAAATTTGGAAGGAAGTGCAAGAATGGGCAGCTAGTATTTTCAGTCTTGTAGTAACGGAAGGACTGAAAACGCAATAGTTGCTATGAGGATGGAAGTAAAATCTTCATAATCTTATCTTGGCTTTGCATCCATGATACATCCTTCTCAGAAAAACAGGTCCTCTACTACATGGAACTAAAATGACAAGGGCACATTTTTAGCACAAACATAGTAAAACAAAATCCTTTGCTTTTGAGGTCCAAAGCATGCTTTAGTTTTTTCTGCAAGAATAAAGAATTTGTCAAACTACACAGGAGCAGGAACAAGGTCAAACTTGCTTTTGGAAACATCATAAATTGATATTCAACAAACATACTGAGTAACAACAACTTTTAAATAGATAAAATCATTTCAAGAAGATAGACTCATCAAATTGAGGCTAAAAAGGGGTGGTCTGAAGTTAATACTCCCTCCGCCCCAAAATAAGTAACTTTGTACTAAATTTAGTATAAAGTTGAGTCACTAATTTTGGGACGGAGGGAGTAGTATCTCTACCTTCTTCAACTGTACAATCTGAATGAAAATCCTATGGGCATGGGTACCAGGGAATTCCTCCCTTAGCTCGGTAACAATCCAGGCAGCAGATCAACGGATGCAAGAATCCACCGATGCATCTGCCATAGATGGGAAAAAGACGGACCAATCATCACATAGGGGCAGGAAAAATGATCTTCATGCTGTTGGTAAGCACACGAGTATTTTACCTTGCACATGAAATGCTCGTAATCATCATCTAGTGAATAGAAAAGTTGTATGCTAAAACGAAGTTGTGTATGCTTTTGTTCTCTGCTTCGGAAGGCATTTCTATATAGATGCCTGAGGACCATGGTCTGTCGTTGTACCTTTTCCTGCTCTTGACATGTGATGCAAGTATTAAAAAATGACAGAAAACTGATTAAACGTACATGTATTAAGCAAATCCGCTTACTTGCATCAAAAATTGTCACTCCATGAATGACATCAAACGTTGATGAAATCAACTAAGGGTTTAGATCAGTGGGGCCATCAAATTCAATCTAAAATAGACGCCAACATAGATACAGATAGACGTAGTATTGATTAAGATGGATTGTCAGAAGACATTTTCGTGTAACTTAAATGGTTCAGGAAAGTATAGGAAGATGTCAACTTCTCACTGAAGAAGATAATGCAAGAGCATAGTAAGATTAATAGATAGCTGGCATGGAATTGGCCATTCAGATTCAACTAACCAGTTTCATCACGGGCTTGAAGGTCGGAACCATACATCATTGGGTACTGCTGTTGTGTTACTGTTAGCTTATACAACAGAGGTCCTTCCCTGTTCTAGTCCTTCTGAATTCTGCCAATCAAAGTGCAAGATTTTTCACTAACAAAATAGAGCATAAGACAGAGAAGCCATGTTAGCCATGTCCATGGTGAAATTTTACCTCGTTGGCTTATATAAAATCTGAAAAACTAAAGGCAATACCTGCACGACGGTCGTCTTAAGATGACGACAGGTAAGATCCATCGAGGACAGTTGCAGTACACCAGTTTTCTGTGCATTTTTTTGTCGCGGAGATCATGGGTGAGGTTTGATTCAGGATTCGTCTCCTTGGCGAGAAATTAGATCTTAACCGGCAAATCATCTAATCCCCCTCCCCCCCCCCTCATTGGCACCATCGAGCAATTGTCACCGTTGCCTCGCACCACCACGAGGAGTGTGGGGGTTTCCCCGCCGTGCAGTCGAGCGAACCACAACTCAAGGATGCGCGGAAGCGACATCGCTAGTTGGGGAGGAAGGAGGAGGCGGTGGGGGGTGGCGGCGGCACTACCCACGGGAACGGGGGTGAGGAAGAGGAGTAGGAGATTCGTCCACCGGGTCAAGATGGGATTGTCTGGTGCTACCGCGATCGATCGATGCGCGGTCGACGACGCCAGAAGGATCGTGGAGTGGTGATCCAGGGAATGGTGGTCATGGGAGACACAATCCTGGTCGCGAGATTGAAGAAACGGAAGGGGCCTGGATCGTCGCCTGCCCACGCGAAGTGCTCTGCTTTTTTTAGGAGACGAAGCGCTCTGCCTGTATGTTTTCCCGGCTGGGAAGAACCCAATTCACAACATGGTTCCGAAATTGTCGCCGGAGCAGCGGCCCATTACGGAATCTGCTCGCTCGCACCGAACGA
The DNA here is from genome assembly GCA_021437245.1 of Aegilops speltoides. Lineage (NCBI taxonomy): Eukaryota > Viridiplantae > Streptophyta > Magnoliopsida > Poales > Poaceae > Aegilops > Aegilops speltoides. Next base: position 55,343,937 of record CM038142.1, read on the forward strand.
AGCGATCCGACGGGGGATTAAGATGAAATCGGATGGCCAGGAATGTCCCACGATGAAGATCTGATGGCTGCCAACACTAATGGCCTGAGATGGCTAGAAAAGTGCTCGGTTATAATGTCTTTATAAATGGAGGCACAAATGTGCTTTCGTGAGAAGCACAAGTGCATTTCTCCGAAAGGTAAATTACGTGCATCCACGAGAAGCACACGGATATTTATTTCTCGTGGAGGTGCAAATTTGCTTTCACAAAAAAAGAAACTGTGTGTCCACAAGAAGCACAGATTTGCTTCCACGAGAAGTTGTGCTTCTCGTAAAGGGGAAATAGTGAAAAACCAAAACCATGCTTCCGGCTCCAGATTTTTTCTTCCTTTTTGCCATTCATTTTTTCGGTTGCCGATTTTTATGGGTTTTTTCTATTTTTTTTCTAGTTTTCAGTTTTTTCATTAAAAAATCCACTAAAACCTATTAACATGAAATCATGTTTTGAAGATCTTGACATGAGAAATCCAATGGTGAAAATGGTTCAGGATTTTGACGCACGATTCAAGAGATAAATCATTTTGAATAAACGAATCTACGAAAAAGGGAAAATTCCGGTTGTGCGCCACTTGTCATCGCTGAGAAGTTGGAAGTGACCTTCGCAAGGGGTAACCCTTAATTAGTTATTTGTGGCAAGGTTCCGCTTCTTAGGGCGCGCACCAATGTCTCACTTATAGCAAGACGTAGGGCAGCCTCGCCTAGGCTGGCCCAGCACGTGGGAGGCCACAGGCAACAACCTCTTTTCCTCCATTTTTCATTTTTACTTTGTTTATGCTTCCATGTGTGTGTGTGTGTATTAAAAAAATATTAATCATTCATGTGAAAGATGTTAAATCTGTATTAAGAAAATGATTCCGATGTTTACGAAAAATGTACAATGTGTATTGAAAAAATAGACATAAAAAAATTTAAGTTTTCAAAAAATTTAGTCGTTTATTCAGATTTTTTTAATGTGTATACAGAAAGTGTTTCTGATGCATAAATGTACAATGTGTATGGGAAAAATAGAACTAAAAAATAAGTTTTAGAAATATTAATCATTTATTTGAAAATGTTAAATGTGTATACAAAAATGCACAATTTGTATAAAAAAGCAGACATAAAATATATGTTTAGAAAATGTAAATTATATATTCAATAAAAAGTTAAACGTGTATATATAAAATATTCCTAATGTATAAAAAATGTACAATTTTATGGGAAAATTAGACATCAAAATGTTATATGTTTAGAAAATGTTAATCATGTACTTTCAAAATGTTGAAAGCATACATAAAAAATATTTTTGATGTATATACAAGATGTACGAATAAGGTAAACCTAAAAAATATAAGTTTTGAAAAAAATGTTAATCCTGTATTTGAAGAATGTTAAATGTGTATATAAAAAAGGCTCCTAATACATATGAAAAATGTACAAAGAAAAACAAAGAAAACCAATAAAAACCAAAAAAGAAAAACAAAGAAAACAAAGAGGTTAAAAAAGAGAGACGAAAAACAGAAAGAAACCAGACCAAAAACCAATACGGCAAGCAATTGATATATCCCAAAGCGAGTGAGCAAGCGAGGAGAAGTGGGCCAACCCATTACAACATGAGGCAAAAACATCTTCATGCAAGTGAACCATATGACTCAGAGAGCAACTTTGCGGGACTCTTGCAAGGGTCCCTTTTATGGTCTGGGAGCGCACCAACTCATCCGCCCAGCCATCGCCATGTGTCGCGAGCTGGGGGCTCCTCTGGATATCAGTTTTCTAATTTTTTTGTACGTGTTTTCGAGGTTTAGATGGGTTTTTCTGCTTTTCCCTAGGGTTTGAAGTTTTTTTTGCGAAGCACTGTTGTGCTTTTCGAAAAGGAAAAAAAAATTATATTTTCACCAGAAACATATATTTTATTCAGTGAGAAGTAGTGCTTCTCTAAAAGGGAAAAAAATCTGTACTTTCATGAGAAGCAGAAATTCTTCCGTGAGAAGCACATCTCGAAAAGGAAATTATTTGTGCTTCCACGAGAAGCACAAGTTTGCTTTTCGTGCGGGCATGGATTTGCTTCCGCAAGAAGCATAGCTGTGCTTCTCGGGAAAAAAGTGAGAAGCACATATTCTCTCTCGTGGAAGCTTAGATTTCTTTCTGTTGTGCTTCTCAAAAAAAAAAAGGAAAAGAAAACCGCAACCGTGCTTCCGAGCTATGGTTTTTTCTTCCTTTTTTTCCCTTATTGTTTTTTCTGGTTGCCTTTTTCTTTTTCTTTCCTTGATTTTTTTCATTTTTTTCTCATCCGGTTTTTTCGTATAAAAAATCGTCAAAACTTATTAACATGAGATCTAGTTTTTAAAAAATGTCGATGCAAGAAATCTAATGGTGAAAACACCTCGGGATTTAGACGCACGATTCAAAAGGTGGAACATTTTGAATAAATGAATATACAAAGAAAAGGAAAACTCTCAGTTTGCGACAAGTGACACATACAACGTCTGAGAAGGTGTGGGTGGGGGTGGGGGGGGGGGGGTGGGGTGACTTTTGCAACAGTAAATCCTTAGCTATAAGGACATCAACAATGTGTAGAGGTGGCATTGCAAAAAGTCACTTTGGTGGACGGGTGCATTGGAGCCTTATATTTTGAATAGTGTCAAAATGGTATTTTTGAAGTTTCAAAAATTCAAAAATTAATTCCACATGTTCACATGGATGTATCTACACATGTGAAAATTCTGATGATGAGATAAGTAACCATGCGAGTTACACACAAATGACAAAATCGTGATTTTGGAAAGATGAATAGTGCGTGTATTATTCTCTATTTAAAAATCACCATTTTGTCATGTTTGTATATCTCACATGATTACTTATTTCATCACCAAACTTTAACATGTGTAATATCGATCCAATAGATCATGTAAATTTCTTCTCTGATTTTTTTGGAATTTTAAATGTAATTTTTAAATTATTTAAAATAAAGGCCTCAAATGCACCCATGTTTCAAAAATCCACTCTCGGTGGCATTGCCTCAAACACAGGATCCCCCACGTTTGCCTCTAAGCTCATATGACAATGGTGCAGTGTACAACATCTCCTGCATCCTCTAAGCTTAGCACCCACTCAACAAGTAAACAAGTAATTCATCCATGCCTTTAGAAGTGTTTACATGCGTGAGACATAGCCAAAAAAACACATGATTCTTTTGCATTTTTTAAGTGGTTGGAGGCAGCCTCTTAACTTAGAGGCGACACCAAAGCTTTTTTCATTAGAGGCAAGGGCTGCAGTGTATAGAAGAGCGATACATGAAGCTCCAAAATAAAAAAGGAAAAGAAGAAGAGCGATACTAGTACATGATTTCGCCTCCTAAAGCCTTAGAGGCAGGCTTAGAGGCGCAAAAAGACCACACTGTGAATGCTCTAAGTAAGATATACTCGCCGCGGCTTGCTAGAAGAGTGATACATGAAGCTCAAAAAAAAATGGAGAAGAAGAAGAAGAAGAGCAAGTTTACTAGTACTCCCTCCGTTCCAAAATAGATGACCCAACTTTATACTAAAGTTAGTACATAGTTGAGTCATCTATTTTAGAACGGAGGGAGTACATGGTTTCGCCTCCTAGCGCCCACCACTAGGTGGCGACATTGCCTTTTGAATTTTTGTGATGAGACCCTATACAAAAACTAGCATTTTCGAAATTTTATTGCCCCCAAAAATGAAATTATCTATACAAAGCTGAATCAATTGTTCTGAGAGCATATATTTTCACACTGAAAAATGTACGTTTTTCGAAAAGGGACTGAAAAATGTACGTGGCAGCTACACCTTCTTTGCTGCAGTCTGCAGATATAGACATAAACACTCCTCCTCCTCCTCCAAGAAAAAAGTTAGGGTTTATGCCTCTCGCCGGCGCCGACGCAGGTCCGCCTCGTCTCCGGTGGCTCTCGGGCCATGGAGGCGCGGTGGATCCTGGCAAGGGCCGGCGGGAGGGCTCCGTTTTTAGTCGTTTTTTTCAATCTTGTTAGGGTTTGTGTCCTACTCAGGAAGGCGAGACGGCGGCGGCTCCCTGAAGATGGAATAAAGGTCTCCCCGCCTAGTCCCCGTTCCGGCGGTGCGTCTAGCATCGTTGGTGGGCGTGTGGAGGTGTGTCTCCGGCAGATCTATCTTTGGTGGATTTGCTCGGATCTCGTCGTTGTTCGTCCATGTTCGTGTGTGTTCGGTTTGGATCCTTCCGATCTATGTTATTTTTCATCGGCGGCGGTCTTTGTTACAGGGTCTTGTGGTCCTATGGGGCCTTAGCACGACGACTTCCGACTGTCTACTACAACAAGTTGTGCCCGGCTCCAGCGATGGAGGGCGATGACAATGCGCGCTTCTCGCTCGCTTCGGTACTTGTAGTCGCCGCTAGGTGGTCTACGGATCTGGATGTAATTTTTATTTCTGGTGTTCGTTGTACTGCCATGATTGAAGATGAATAGATTGGAAGTTTTTCCAAAAAAAAAAAATATAGACATAAACAAATGCAGTACTGTGCAGGAAACATACAGGGCAAACATGGAACATCGAATTACCACGAAAAACAACATGCAGAGCGGTGGTCGAACTGCCATGCATGCACGGTAGCCGGCTTGAGAATCACATGACGGTGCACGCACTGGGCGGGTACTCCTCGTAGATGAACCTCCCCTCCTGCACGATCCGGCAGCCCTTGCACCCTCTGCACGACGACCCCGGCCCGCCGCAGCCCATCGGCGGGGGCTGCATCATCTGCAGCGGCGTCGGCATCGGCGGCGGCCACGCCCCGTACCCGCCGACGCCGCACGAGCCGCACCCTCCTCCGCAGTACGCCGGGCCTCCGCACGGCTGCCTCTTCGGGGTCGCCGGCGGCGCCCAGGGCGGGTGCTGAGGAACCGCGTGCTGAGGGTGGTGGGGGGCGGGGTACGCCGGCATCTGCGGCGGCTCGCACGGCCACTGCGGCTGGGGATGCGGGTGATGCACGCCTCCCCAGTGGCTCGGGTCGCTGCACGGCCACGGGTAGCAGAGGTTGCAGATCTGCGTGAACTGCAGGTTCACCGTCGTCGACGGCGCCGCCGGCGCGGCCGGTTTGGGCTTCTCCTCTCCCTTCTTCTCTTCCGTCTTCTTCTTTTCCTCTTTCTTTTCCTCCTTCTTTTCTTCCTTCTTTTCTTCCACCTTCTTTTTCTCATCCGGCTTCTTCTCGTCGGGTTTCTTGCAGCAGCACTTGCAGCCATCGGCCGGCGGCTTCTTCTCCTCGGGTTTCTTCTCCTCCGGCTTCTTCTCTTCCGGCTTCTTGGCGTCGGGCTTCTTCTCTTCGACGATCTTGATGTCCTTGATCGCCTTGCAGGCCTTGCATCGCAGCTTCTTCGACAGCTTCACCGGGTCAAACGGGCCGGAGACGGTCACCGTGTTCTTCTTCGTGTCGAAATTGATGGTCCTGATCTTCTCCTTCTCTGATCCATCCATGTTAATTGCGTCGAAGTCAATAAGCAAAACACAAAATGGATCCACTTCGTATTACAGGGTTAATTTGACAAAATTAAATTGAGTACTTGACTGTTGTAGTACGTACCTTGGAGTTTACATAGCACTTTCTGAATCTTCTTGTAGCATTTCTCGCATTCGAGGTTGGCTTCAATGATCAACGTAGATACCTGGTGGATACACGCATGGCAGGAGAATCAACACAAAGAGCTCACAACACCAGTACTACACCTGCCAAATTAACCATGCATGTACGCAACGCATGCAGATGAAGGTAAGCATGTATGCATGAAACAGGGCGCTCACCTTCTCTGCCATGGCTGGAGCTGAGGCGAACTCCAACGAACGTTTAATCGCAGGGTTGCCACAAAAGGGAGAGGGAATATATATAGGGGACTCTTACTTAATCATGGCAATTGCCTAAGAAATATATTAGGGCACGAACGTTCATTGTTGCGTGCAGCATCACACTTGTGGTCATCTTGATGAGATGACGTGGCAGTGGTTACGTTCCACCGTCGCCATGACTCGTCACACACCGTAGTCCATGCCATCATCTAATGAAATAACGCATTTTTTTAGCTAGGCATAATCGAATAGGAGTAGTACAGCGTGATGAAGACCTAATATAATTGCATGCAAGGCGCCGGCATAGCCGGTGAAGGAGGAATATGGCATCACATGAGCGTGATGAAGACCTAATCACTAGTTTAAGCATAAGATTCGGGGCAACAACTACCTTTCCCCGCCATGATCATCACGGAGCATGAGCTAGCCTGAACATGGGACAAATAAGTCGCCGTAGTCGGTCTGGACACTGCTGGCACTACGCCGGGGCATGTTGCCAAAACGCCACGAGACGAACCTTCTCACGACCCATTTCCCGCACCGGAGTGCATAGAAAACGCGCATGTCGGCCGCACTGATGAACTATCGTCACGTACGTACATGGAACTCGATGACGATTTGGAGCCGTCTTGACGCGATCTGTGCAGGTGATGGGTGAGCTGCAACAACCCATCGATCGGCCAACCTCATGTCCAAATGAGAATGATCACGTAGATGGCTAGGCTGCGTACACATGGATGCCAACAATGGTCAACGACGACAGCTACGTCGAAATGATCAGCTGGCTGGCATGTAGGAGTACGATTGGATCGTCGCCAACCACCGATATCGATGGGTGGGCGGCAAGGTGCTGCAAACCGGGGGAGAGCATGTCGTGGAGAATCTTTCTTGTGACCTGGGTTGTTTGCTATACTGATAACTGATTAACGTGCATTTGCCATGAGACGGGCGACCGCTTTTCCCGCTCGCTGCGGTCATGCACCATCCCCAAGCGCTGTTTTTTTTTATCAAAGAAGGGCTTGCCCCTTCCGATTTTCATTACTGAAAACCATAGAGTTCTACAAAAGAGTTCAAACGGAAAAAGAAAAGATCAAACCAGATCCAACACGATCAAATAGCATCCCCAACGGCCAACACATGGCCAGCCACTCCACATAACCCTAAGTTCGCAACTGCCAACCGAGATTCAAACTACCTTGATTACCATTACATCAAAGCAAAAGCAAAAGCAGCAAAAAGAGCCAAGTATCTAGTCTACAGGAACACTAAACATCAGGTTCACCACCGCAGGAGGGTCTTCATTCCAATCTTGCAACATTGATTCTCCAACCCTGCTTGGCTGTGAACACTTCATTTGCTGCCTGTTCTAGCACCCTTGCTCCCAGCTCCAACATTTTTCTTGACGACTCCTTTATCTGCATAATAGACCAGTCAATTAACCACCTGCACATTAGCTTGACAACATATAAAGGATCATTTATCTTTTTATTTTCAAAGACAATTGCATTTCTGCTTTTCCAGATTGACCAAAGCAGGGCTGAAATCCCCACCAGCACCAGTTTCTTATCATCTTTATTAAATTTCCTAATCCAGTCCCCAAAACAATCTTTTACACTTGATGGAACAGCTTTAAACCACCACACACATCTGACCAAACTCCATAACAACGAAGCAACAGAGCAAGAAAAGAATAAATGATCAATTGATTCATCTTTCCCACACAAAACACATCTTTTCTCACCCTTCCAGCCTTTTTTAAGCAGCACATCTCTAGTTAGGATGCTTTTTTTTATTAATCAACCATAAAAACACTTTCAGTTTTGCAGGTACCTTGGTCTTCCATAAGTATTTCTGTGGGAATTTCTTCCCAACAGCTATCAATTTCCTATACAAGGATCCCACAGACAACTTATGATCGGCAGTAAGGGTCCAGAGGACTTTGTCTGCCCCTCCCTGCATTTGAATTTCCTCACATCTTTGTTTGAGACTGTTCCAAAGCTCCAAAGTCTCCCCATGCAAGGTCCTTCTAAATTTAAACCCATGCCACCCTTTCTGTATGGCCTCCTCCACAGTAATGTTATGGTCAAAGGATATATCATACAGTCTAGGATAAGCTTCCCTCAAAGGTTTATCATCAACCCATGAATCTTCCCAAAACCTAGTATTTCTCCCATCTCCCACCTTTTTCTTCACAAATTTGTAGAAAATTTCTTTAATTTTAAGCAAGTTAGCCCAGAATTGTGAGTCCCCTGGCTTTTTACTTACTAAAGCCAAACAACCCCCTTTTCTATATTTTTAATCCAAAATATCCTACCACAAACCCTTTTCATTCTCCATTTTCCAAAACCATTTAGCAAGAAGTGCAATATTCATTATTTCCAGATTCAGTATCCCTAAACCACCCATTTCTTTGGGCAGACAACAATCTTTCCAATTCACTAGGTGGTATTTTTTGACATTCTCATCCTCTTGCCATACCAGTCTGGATCTGAAAAAATCAGCTTTCTTTATGATCCCTTTAGGCACAACATAAAAGGACATCATGAACAGAGGTATATTAGTCAGGGAAGCTTGCACCAAGGTAATTCTCCCTGCAATGGAGCCCAGTAGCTTCCCGTGCCAACACCCACACATTTTTTCAATTTTGTCAGTCACATACCCCCAGTGTGTGTTCCTGATTCTGTTCTCAGATACAGGCATTCCCAGGTATTTTATGGGCAAATCCCCCATCTTACATGTTAGTATTTCTTGATAGGTCATTTGCTTTTCTCTAGCTTTGCCAAATAACAGCAATTCACTTTTATGAAAATTTATTTTAAGCCCAGACATTTGCTCAAAAGCTCGTAGTATGAGTTTAAGGTTTTTCACACTTTCTATCTCATCTTTGATCAAGAATATGGTATCATCAGCATATTGTAGCATATTAATCCCCTTCCCTCTATCATTGTTTAACACCCCTTAACCAAATCATGCTTCGGGCATTACTCATTATAAAGGCTAGGGCATCAAGAAGAATGACAAACAAAAAGGTGACATGGCATCTCCTTGCCTCAATCCTTTAAAGGTTTTAAAATATGGGCCAATTTCATCATTCACTTTGATTCCAACATGTCCCCCTCTCATAGTTTCCATCACCCAGTCACACCATTTATCAGGAAACCCTTTCATTTTCAACATCTGTATCACAAAGGGCCATTTGATTTTGTCATATGCCTTCTCAAAATCCACTTTAAAAACTAGGGCATCTTCTTTATTCTTATGAAAGGAATTCAGAGCCTCATGCAAAATTACGATCCCTTCCATAATATATCTGCCCTCAATAAAGGCAGTTTGGGTTCTAGAGATCACAGGGGCCACACACTTAGCCAACCTGTTCATCAGAATCTTAGTAATGATTTTAAAACTAACATTCAGCAGGCAAATGGGCCTAAACTTCTGAATTTGTTTAGCATCATTAGTTTTTGGGATTAAAGTGATTATGCCATAGTTGAGTCTAGTAATGTTAATTTCTCCTTTTGCAAAACCATCTACTAGGTTTTTCAGATCCCATTTAACCACTTCCCAAAAATCTTGGTAAAAATCAGCAGGGAACCCATCAGGGCCAGGGCTTTTATTTCTTTTCATCCCAAAGACCACTTGATGAATTTCATTTAGGGAGAAAGGTGTCAAAAGCTCCTCTCTTTCTTGTTCATTGATTTTATCCATCTCCATCTCTCTCAGCGAGATATTAGATTCTTCAGGATGTCCAAATAATTCTTTATAGAATTTGGTAATATACTCCATTAACTTCTCATCCCCTTCTATAATCCCTTCTTCCTGTTCCAGGGAAACAATTTTGTTTTTTCTCCTCCTCTCATTCACTTTAGCATGATAATATCTAGTATTTCTGTCTCCATCTTTAATCTCCGAATCTTTATACCTCTGCAACCATTTCATCTCCTCTTGCATCATTACTCTTTTCAGTTGGGCTCTAAGCTCTTTCTGTTCATTTCTATCCACCGTACTTAAACCCATGATCTCAGCTCTCTTATCTAAATCATCAAGCTCCTTTATTATTTCCATTTTTATTTTCTTGCACCAAGCATCTATATTTATATTCCATCCTTTAGCCTTTTTCCTCAATCTTCTCAACCTTGATTGCCATCTATCCAAAATGTCCCCGAAGTATCTCTCATTCCAGGTATTATATACCAACTCTCTAAAACCCTCTCTCAGCAGCCAAGCATTTTCATATCTAAAAATATATTTATGATCATGAGCTTCCCCTGTATCCAGGAACAAAGGAGTATAATCAGAAATCTCTCTAACAAAGGCTTGCAGCATGGTAAATGGGTACTTTTCCTCCCAAGCTAGGCACATCAACACTCTGTCTAGTTTTTCAAAAGTAGGGTCCTCCTGATTATTAGCCCAAGTGTATTTCCTCCCATTCAGGGGTAATTCCCTAAGCCCTGCTTGTTCAATAATGGCATTGAACATGAAGGACCATTGTTCATTAAGCATAGGTTTGTTCTTCTCCTTCCATTTCTGATAATGTTAAAATCTCCCCCAAGCAAGCAAGGCAGAGGATTATCATGATATAATCTTGCCAATTCAGCAAGGAAACTAGCTGTTCCTTCCTTCTGTGCATCCCCATATACAGTGACCAAATTCCAGTGCATTTTGATATTCTTATCAAATACTAACATTCTCAAGAAATATTGTCCTTTTTCAATATTTTCAACATTAAACATATCTTTGTTAACCCCCATCAGGATCCCCCCTGACATGCCTCTGGGTGGGTTCCAGCTCCATTGAAAATTTCTCCTCCACACAAATTATGTAGCTCATTTTTTGTGAAGTCTTGCTTTATGGTCTTAGAGAGTCCAATAAAGTCCAGCTTCTGATCCATAATCATTTCCCTAACATATCTTTTTTTGTGATCTTGTCCTATACCCCTTACATTCCAAATAACTCCCCTCATTTTCTATATCTTGACCAAAAAACAAATCTATATCTGATGCAAATACAGAGAGAACTCTCAATTAAAATCTCTGATCTTTTTTCCTTCTTCGAAGGACTCCAATCCCAACTGATTGCTTCACACAGTCAAGTGCTGGTGAGCGTTTCCTCCCACTTTTTCCCCTGAGAACATTCCCCTCAGTTTTTTAATCCGTTGTTCCTCAATATCTACATCAGAATGTTCATAGCCTGGACAAAGTTCCTCAAGGGTTATGTCTCCAGTATTAATATATACTGGGACATCTTTTTCAAATTTTTCATTCTCCTCACATTCTCCCCTGCTTTACCACTTTTTTCTCTTTTGATATTCTGAAAGTATAGCTCTCTTCTAGCTATTTCCATCTTATTAATAATATCTATATTTTTGTCAATAATCTCTATTGAGCAACCTAAATCAATCCCCACCAGAGAACTAATATGTAGTAAAGAGGCATCAAGAATAGCCGCCTGAAATTCTTACCATAGTTGTCTCTCTCCTCAGCTCTGTTTTTAGCCATATCTTCAATTTTCTTGTCTTTCTTCCCTCTGTTTCTAAGACTTCTCTTGATTTCAACATCTTTTTCCTCCCCTTCTTTATCCAGGATCTCACTTCCATGTATTTCAACCATTTTCTCCCCCAAAGTCCCAATAGATTCTTGGCTAGCATTATAATCAGTGGGCTCATTATATTTCCCAGAATCTGTATCTTCCTTTTTCTGTTGAGTCTCTTTCTCATAATCTTCAAGGTCCATATTAGCTAATTCCATTTCATATTCCTCTCTATTGGCAGCCTCTTATGCCAATTTCTGGATTTCTTCTAGTTGTTTTTTACTAATCTCCTGCAGCTCTATCTGAATCCTATTTAATTCTCTGATTCTGTTTTCATGTTTTGCCCATAATGCATTGTTTCTGATCTTGTCCTCCTCCACAGCTTTTATCTTACTGAACATGATTTCACTTTCTTTTTGCCATTTTCCTCTCTCCAAAGTCATCTCATTTTGCCACTGCATCATGTTTTCTTCCATCTGAGATTTCATCCTTTCAGTTCTTCCATCAACCTCCTCACTTTGTTTCAGGGATAAGCATCCCAAAGAAACCCCTCTATGTTCATTATCCTCCAATTTAGTCCTCTTCCTGCTGTCAATCTCTTCCTCCCCCACTACTGAGATATTACTGCTATCATTTTTCCTCTTCTCTTCCTTGTACCAGCCAATTTTCACCACCTTCTCAGCTTCCACCCCAATTCTAAACATGAGAAGATTAGGTGAAGTGATTTCCAATTGAGTTGGTATTTTCTCCACATCTCTAATTCCACACTTTGCTCTAATTTTCTCCTCATTTATAGTATCCATATCAATCTCCAAGACAGGTTCAACTGCAGCAGCCACCTCACAAACACCCAAAAAATGCCTGAAACAATCTGGTACTTTGGCCAGCCTGACCCAAATGGTATGCATCTTCCCAACAGCCTGATGGTCAAGGGACCAGGGTTGAACCTTGATCACCACCCCTGTCCCCAGCAATTTGAAGTCATTAAACTTGGCCAACTCCACCAACTTTGCCTTATTGGGAAATCTCATCATGTATCCATTCTTTCCAAATTCCCTCACTCTCCATTGCCACCCCCAATCAAACATTTTCCCCAAAGCTTTCACAAGCTCAGTCTCATTAATACTCACTTCTCTTATGATCACCACCCCTAAAGGATTGGTATGCTCTACTATCAGGACATCTTTATAACTCTGTACCAAAAGAATTCCCAACCCTTTAGCTGCATATCCTACATATTTTGGGACTGGTTTAACCTGTTTCAGTAAGTTGCACTCCCCTGTAATATGATTCTCTCTGCCACAGATCAAGCAATGTCCCACCCTGCAGTCCTTAGTGGTGTGTCTAGGATCTTTACATTTACCACACACATGTTTGTTAAACCTGTCAAAATTTCTCTTGTTTTCCTCATACCCTTGCTGCCAACCACTTTTACCTCCCTGCTTCTTCATTTCCAGTCCAGCTCCCTGTTCAACCATCTTGTCAACTCTCTGTTGTCCATCAGAACCTCCTTCCTCTTTCCTATGACTTTCTTTCCCAAGCATATTACCAATTCGATTTCCAACCATCCCTTCCATCTGGTTCTTCTCACTGCTCGCATCCCCGCACCACCGAGAAAGTAGCGGTTAAAAGCGCTTCTTTGCTCTCACGATCTGGCTGAGATATCTGATTGTTGCTCCTCTTTTTTTCCATCACAGCACCCTCTACTTCACCACAGGCCCTCCTTGCGGTCTCTCCCCCTTCATCTTTTTTCCCTGCCTTAGCTTGCAACACCAAATTCTCTTCGTTCCTCTCAGATCTAGGGTCTTCATCCTCTGAATCTCTGCCCATACCATTCGCAGGGCCAAAATGGCTTCCCCCTCTTCCAAAAACCCCAGATCCCCGTGGGAAGGCATGCCTCCCTCCAGTCCGTCTCCCTTCCTTCTCAGTATTGTTGAATCTTCCTCCTATGTTTCCATTTCCTCCCCCTCTATTGAATCTCTGAGCTCCAAACCCTCTACCAAAATTCCCTGACATCGTTTCTTCTTGTGGCGGCGAGGGGGGGAGAGGAGGAAACCCTAAAGAGTGGGATTGCTTCCCAACCCTCTCCACTCCCTCTTTTATACCCCCCACAACTCTGTCCCTTTGTTGGGTTGGGCCTGGCTCCAGCTCACCAGGCCTCCACCACCGCAGGCCCACCTCCATATCCATGTTTAAATCCCTCCCAACTGAGCCCCCAAAAATCATCAGGGATCTCACTTTTTTTCCTTACCAAATTCCTCCAACTTTTCCCCTTTTGCATCTAAATAATTTGCAATTGGGGTACTTTGCAACTCAATTTCCCCAAAATCCACATCCTCTTCCCCAAATACAGGGGTTATGGGATGAACATTGTCTTTTTCCATATGTTTTTGAACAATTTTGGCATCTATCCCAATCCTATGAGTCATGTTGCTCAACCTTCCATTCTTATCTTTATACCCCAATCCCCTATGTTCTGGACGAGTGTCCGTATAAGAAATCAATCCAAAACCTTTATCTCTTTGAGATTTTGACCCTCTCCTAATTTTGTTTCTGTTGCCAGGCCTAAATCTCCCAAACAAATTACCACAACTAGCATCATCTACTTCAATTGGAGTAGTAGACACTAAGTATTTTGTAGCTCTCAACGTACCTGGATCGGAGATGAGGGCCTCCCCCTCCCCCTCCTCCTCGGAGTCCTCACCGGCCAGCAACCAGAAGCGGTTGCCAACCGGCGAGCACCCTACTGGCGGTGGGAGAGAGCGAGGAGGCGAGGCGAATGCCTCTAGAATCGCGGGGAGCGGCAAGGGAGTGAGGTTGGGGTCGGAGGCGCCCTGGCCCTCCGCCGCGGCGGCACCGTCGCTTCCTCCTCCATCTCCTCGAGCTCCTCGTCCTCCTCGATATGGATTGGCAGCCACCTGGATCCGGGGGCAGGAATCCCCATCACCACCTCCTGCGGCGGCCCCTGTTGCACCGGAGGCAGCACCCTCGGCTGGATCAGGCGGTAGCGGAGGGAGCGGAACACCTTCCACTTCTCCCTCTGCTCTGGGACCAGCGACTCCGCCTCGAGCATCGCCCACAGGAGCACCCCCATCGCCGGCTGGCGGTCGTAGTTGGGGAAGCACCTGAGAATCTCCTCCCCGTGCAGCTTGTCCCGCACCACCTCCGACGCGTCGTTGAGCGACTTCGCCGTCGGGAACCATCGGTCGATCTCCTTCAGCCGCCCCATCAGGATCTCATCGCCATCGGACAGCACCCACATTTGCTGTTCCCTCGTCGTCATCGAACCCTAGCTACCGTAGAGGCGCAGGGCGGTGGCTCTCACGAGCGAGATTTGTGAGGTGTGGGGAGGGAGAGAGCCGAGGCGTCGGTCTAATAACCCCCCGCCCCCCCCGCTCGCCATTACTCACCTCGAATTTCACCCCTGCCCCACCGGTCAGCCGCCGCAATTTCTGCGACGTGGCACGGGAACACCACCTCCTGGCCCACCCGCCACGCCGCATCGCCTTCTCCACTGCATGCATCCACCACCACTCCCTCGTCGTCAAGGAGTTCCACCCGCAGCCCTCGCCGGCGAATGTGGCCGTGGTGAGGCACCAGCACCGCCGCGCAAAAGTCCGGCACGAACACGCAAGGGAGGCGTGGCGGAGACGTGTTCATTTTTTCTCACATTACATTTATGATTCCACCGACAAAAGAATCTAGTTGGTGGGCTCTCTCACAATTTCTCCCCCCCCCCCAAGCGCTGTGAGGCGGCGACGTCGAACGATGGTGGATTGGCCGCTGCAGCTCGCCCAGCTGAGGTGGCGGAGGGGCGGTGTCATCGCAGAATGAAGTGACCGGCTGGATATGTTTTGTGTTTGTAACAAAGGGCTTGTTGCAATAGTTGCAAAAGGGTGTTTCAGTCTGGAAAAAATCACAACTTTTTTCTCGCGAAGACTTATGTTGCAGCTATAACATGACCTCTATTAGACCTTTGTTGCAGAAAATACTGCAACACCGCTTTTATCGCAAAGGGGGGTTGCTCACGGGGCCGCATTGGATAGTCATTGTCGGGTCCATCCAATGCATGGTCAGCGAGGCGGTGAATATTCCTCGGTTATCCATCAAAGGACGCGCATAACTTGGTATCCAAACAACCCCTATGAGAGACTGTAAAGGTACCGTGCCCTCGGCAAATACAAGATTACGATTCTTATTTCAACCATAAATTGCGACTTTTGCATCGCTTGTCAGGTTATAACATTGATTATACTTGTCTTGCGTACAATGGGTGTAAACATTCAAAATTGTGCATCAATGATATTCGGATTATCTAAGTATTTGCTTCTACAAAAGTACCATTTAAAACCAAGTTTAGTCCCTGCCAACATATCGCATTCGGTTAAATCCTGTGTACCATTTAAAACCAAGTTTAATGAACAAGGTTATCTACATGTATCAAGATTTTGTGCCAAGCACCACAGGTTATTCATGCACAAGTTGAGCACATAAGAAGACCACCAGAAAAAAGATAAAGATATATAGCAACAAACCAAGTAGAGAGCAACAATGCTACGAGTAAAAAATACCACAAACCAATACAAGACAAGTTCATAATTTTGCCAATAATTATTTAAGGGCTACACCAGCTCCTGGACCCCCAAAGCTGCACTTGCACCTGAACAAAGCTAGAGAGATACAAATGTGTCAATATAATGAATCACTTTGAAAAGTAAATGTATGAAATACACTTTGTTTATATATTTTTTCACAGGAAAACTTCCATCTATTCATCAATTGTCAAACACGAAGTAAAAGTGACATTCAAATCCGTAGACCACCTAACGACGACAAAAAGCACTAGAGCGAGCCGAAGGCGCGCCACCATCATCGCCCCTCCATCACCGGAGCCAGGCAAACCTTATTGCAATAGACAATCGGGAAGTCGTCGTGTTAAGACCCAATATGACTTGCACGCCAGAACAACAACCATGGCCGATGCTAAGGCCTGCACTGCACCCTAGACATCCCAAAGCGGCACTTGGGACCTGACCAAAGGTAGATAGATACACATGTGTCAATTTAACGAATCATTTCAAAAAGTGTACGAAAGACACTTTTTTAGGTGATACAGTAGTAAAGAAAAGCAATGAACAACTACTGCTAGAACGGAGAAATAAACTCAGTTTAGTGGTCTGCTTGTTGCCAGTATTTTCACAATGACAAAACCTAAAAAATAACACAACTATTTAATACAATTTTTGAAAATTTGGTATGCCAAGCTTGTCAATCTTCATGGCAGTAAGAGCATATATAAAATGCCTCTGTTTTTGTTATGGTGCTGCTAGAAGGAGGGCGCGAGAGGGCCGGTCGGGGGCCTTTTTGCCCACGGCCGGGCAAGAGGGAAGGGATTTTCTTCTTAATTCTTGCTTGCTTAGATTGATACATCTCCTCTCTTTATATAAAAAGGTTTACTTGACTCCCAAGCAAGGCTTACTTGACCCCTAAGCAAGCGACCCTTATCTCTAATTAACCCTAAGACTAACGGGCTATACCGCCAGCCCAGGCCCATTATGTGACGGCGACGGCAACGGCGGGGACTTGATCTGCTGGATGTGGACGCCCTGGGATGGCGGCGGCACTGATGGGAACGAGGTCGTCGCACTCCCGTCGTAGGGAATCCCATACTAGGCGACAGAGCTAACCGGTGGTGGCTGCTGCAGCGGCTGCTGCGGCGGAGCGCTGGGCGCGGCGGAGGCCGCCAGGAGTGGCGGCTGCCACTGCAGCCATGGCTGGGCGATGGTGGTGATGGATGGCAGCTGCAGCGGCCCGGCTAGCGCGGCGAAGGCCGCCTGGTGCGGCGGCTGCCACGACAGCCATGGAGGCGCGGGGGCGGCGATGGGCGGCGCAGCCGGGTGCGGCCCGTAGGACCCGGCCAAGAACAGGCGGATCTCTTGGACCGCCTGGGTTAGGTCCCGCAGCACCCCGGACACCTCCTTCCAGGTGAGGACGGTGGGGGCGGGCGCGACGGAGAATCCCGGCGCGGGCAGGAGCGGGGCGACGGTCGTGGTGGTCGCCGGAGGCGACAAGGTGACCGGCAGCGGAAGAGACGGGTTTGGCGGCAGTGAAGACATGATCAAACCGAAACTAGCTGATACCAAATTGTTATGGTGCTGATAGAAGGAGGGCGCGAGAGGGCCGCCCTCCTTCTATCAGCACCATAACAATTCGGGGGCCTTTTTGCCCACGATCGGGCAAGAGGGAAGGGATTTCCGTCTTAATTCTTGCTTGCTTAGATTGATACATCTCCTCTCTTTATATAGAGAGGTTTAATTGACTCCCAAGCAAGGCTTACTTGACCCCTAAGCAAGCGACCCTTATCTCTAATTAACCCTAAGACTAACAGGCTATACCGCCAGCCCAGGCCCATTTCGTACTCTAACAACACGGTTGCTGCGGAGGGTTTAAAACAGGTCAAATTTTGAGCCTGCGTGCAGGTTTCATCATGAAGTAATGAAGGTAGTAGGAGCAAAGGATAAGGATCGGTAGCTAACTAATTGCATCTTCTCTCTGCCAAAACCATATGAGCAATGTATGGTTTCTCATGATTACAGCAGAACTTGATATTTTCACCATAGTCTTGTTGGCGATGCTCGGGCAAATAGTATTGGGGATCTAAGCAGCTCGACCACACAAATAACTTCTATGCCCTACACTTTTCATGAAAGAATTTAGTGATGGTTGTGTGCAGAATGCAAGCTAAGAAGACTGACTGAACATAACAGGTTGATGGTGGCACAAGAACTGTCTTTATACCCTAAAAAACCAAAACTGTCTGCCAAGCTAAGAAGAACTGTCTTTATACACATAAGAGCGGAAGACATACATGAAAATACAGGAAATATAGCATTTATTAAAACTAGATGAGTTCATATAATAACGAAGTAATGCACAGTAGCGCTGGTAGAGCTTGGATTATTTTTCTTACCACGAGGAGGAAACAGCCGAGCAATCTCCGCCTTAGTCATATCTGAAAATGGGCCCAGTTGAGACACTTGCGACGATCCAGAATTGTTATCTTTGTACACAGCCATTGCACAAGCCCTAAATGACCTGAACCGGTGGGTCATTTCTTTATGGTCACGGGATACCTCATGATACTCGCACCAGCGTTTATACAAGGCCCACAGGGATTCTTTGGACTTAATGGAATTCTCATCAACCAGGGGAAAGGTTTCTGGATCCATGTCCGGCACGAAGTCGCTGAGTCTGGAATTTTCTTCTATCTCAGAACCGTCTGCCGATCAGTAGCACAGAGTTTAAATTTAATTGTAACATAACATCATTTGTAATAATGCTCTCAACGAAATTAATTTGATTGAAGACAGAGACAATTTTTTATTTTTGCGAATGAAGGCAGAGACATTAAGACATCATGAATCATCATAAACCAGTTTTTTAACCACTTAGTTTTACTAAGAAAAATATGCTTGCCAGATGTCCGAATGAATAGGGCCCAATCTCTGCCTGCTTATTCAAATAGATCTACTGACAAGAAAAAATAATATGGGAATTTTTGGTATTAAATTCAGATCCAAGTAAGACGAATTCCTTTTCATACCCAAAGCCCGAGAATCGTTAGTATTCAGATACAAATTCGAGTAAGGAGAATTCCTTTGGCATTTAGGATTCAGATCCAAATTCGGAAAGAGCTAACAAAATAACATGGGAATTTCAGGTACAAAATTCAGATCCAAGTAAGAAGAATTCCTTTGGGAATTTTGGCATTCAGGACTTAGATCCAAATTACGAAAGAGGTGTCTCGGATTACCTGCAGCTGCAGACATGCGACGGATGGTACCGCCAGTCAGATAGAGCCGGGGGAGACACGGGGAGCTGCCGCCAGCAATATCTCCAACGGGGCGTGATGCTAGGGCTGCCCGAACGAGCTTGGACACGATGAAAGCCATGGCTAGGGTACGTGAGGAGGCAGCAGTGCAGAGAACCTCCTTCTCACGGTTAAACCCTGTTCGTTGCGGAGATCGCGGAAAAGCACACAATCAGGAGCAGGTTTGTTGCTGCGCGAGAGCTCTGTCGGTTGGCACACGGATGGGAACTAGTATTAGGGCTGACCGCTTTTGTCAGGGGCTCGGAGGCCAACTAACTATTAGGCCAACTCCAACGCGCGATTCTATCATGTACGTCTGTGTCTGTTTGAACCAAAACGGACAGATGACACGACCCAACGTGCGGCTGCATGTTTAAATTTTATTCGTATGGCATCCGGCCCCATCTCATTTCCAGCGCAAACCCGCGCCTGATTTGCGTCCTCACGGATGTCGAACGAACGGGCTCGTTTTCCGCCTCGAGGCCGCGTGGCGGCAGTCCACCTACCTCCATCGCCCAAAATAATTGGGCACGTGCAGCGGGCCCCGACTATCATCCACCCAGCTGCCCGATCGTCGTCCTTCTTAACGTGGAAGCCGTGGACCGGCTAGTCCACAACTTCCACTTCCAAGCCCGCCTGGCTCCTCGAGCCCCGACATGAGCTAGCAAACCCTAGCCGCCGCCGTCGCACCCTACTCGCCCACCTCCCCGCCGGTGCCATGGGCTGGCATTGGATCAGCAAGCACGACCACGAGGCCGGCTCCTCCTCTGGTCGACGCCGCTCCAGCAGATCTGCCCCGCCCGCACCACCTTCTCCTCCCGCACCACCTGCTCCGCCAACGTTTGAGATCACGCCGCCAATGGCCCGGCACCGGGACAGGCTGTACATCCAGGTCGACGTCTGCCGGCACTACTGGGAGATGTCCACTTGCCGAACAACTGGCATCTCTCCGCCGACTGCGTGCACATCCCACCAGTGCCTGTGAGCGGTCGCGCCCTCCGCGATGAGATCAACCGACACCGCGCCCGCCTTCCACTGGATCTGCTCCGCGACCCCAGCTACACCATTGTTTCGCCGTTGTGGGATACGTGGCTCCGCCAGGAGCACGGCCTGCAGCAGCAATCTTTTTTTGCCGGTTGTCCTCCGAGCCCGCGCCGCCCGCGTCCTCCTCGTGCTGACAACCCTCCCCAAATGCAGGGCCATAGGCGTGTGAACGACATCACGCCGACACCTTCTACGCCCCCTCCCCGCCACCGCCGCCGCTCATGACCGAGGAGGAGGAGGCCCGCCTCATGAGGCGGGTCATGAAGGACTCCATGGCCACCCATGACGAGCGGCATGAGATGGCCTGGAGACCGTGTTGGCCCTCTTTGCGACCGACGACGTGGCCATCAGGTGGGCCTCGACGTCAAGGAGGAGGTGCGGGAGGAGCCGCCCATCGCCGCGTGGGACCCTCGTCTGGTGGGCTAGCGGTGGAGCTGGTCGTGCACGACACCGAAGATGGCCGGCTCGGTGGCTGCCAGCCCATGGTCAGACACGCCGCCGCTGTCACCAAAGCAGGAGCACAAGCCACAGGAGGAGGTGGTGCAGGCGCCGCCGGCGCCTCCGATCTGGCAGGGGCCGCAAAACCCACCTTTGGCAGCCACCTTCCTACGTCGACCTCACCAGCGACGACGACCAGTAGGACGGCGACTCCTAAAGACGACGGCGGCCACCGGGCCTTTATCAAGTTTTTTATGTCTTTTATTAAGTTTTAGTTTAATTAAGACCTGTGTTGAACTTGGGTACTATAGATGTGTGGACGTTCATGTTTATATTTATGTTTTTCGTATTATTTACGAGTTTATTATTTTTATGAGCAAAAAATCGAAGTCCATAAATTCGGACGTTTTGGGTCGAGGCCTGCCCGTTGAGCGAACCAATGGCCGCATGACCGCAAGCGGACGGCCATGTCCTTTTCCTGCCCCAAGCAGACGAAAAGCGGATGAGACGGACATCCGTTTAAAGTCGAGCGTTGGAGTTGGCCTTAGGAAGGTGTTTCTTTTAAGGACATTAGGGAGGTGATTGTACGTAGTATGTCATATGCTTTTTCCCCCGTGACGTGCATGTCAGAAGATTATAACCATGGAATTATATGATCTATATGTAGACATGTAGTACTGTAAATCTGTAATCTCTTTAGTACTCCACATAAATGGTTCTGGATTCAGGGTTTTTGTGCATCGGGGGTCCCCAATTTATATAGAGCGAAGGGTTTATTTTTAGGATGCTGATAGGCGCCGGCGCACCGGCCTAAAGTTTCGGCCGGTCGCCGCGCAGCCACACGATTCGGGCGTCCCAGACCGCACGATTCAGTCCCCCGCGTCCCCTTCCTCCTTGCATCACTTCCCTCGTTGCCCTCGTGCTTTCTCGTCGCCCTCCCGCTCGAAGCTTAGTGGCCGTCGGCTCGCCCGGGCCTCCACTCGCCGGGACCGCCGCTCGCCGGCTCGCTGAGACCGCTCGCCGGCTGGATGAATGCAACAAAAATCAATTGCCGAATGATTCCAACTCTGTTTCAGGCGGTTGCAGCAAAAGCAAGAGCTGGTTCCAGCAAAATCAAGAGCTGGTTCCAGCAAAAAGCACAAATGCAGCAATAAATCAAAACACTCCTCATCACCGCAACTCCTGAAGAAATTTGGTTCCAGCAAAAAAATCATTGGGTTCCAACAAACTGAATCACTGGTCGTAGCATATTGCTGGTCGAGCCCGTTGCAGCTGAGGAAGAAAGGCCGGTTCGAGCAAAAAAAAAATGTCTGGTTCCAACAAAAAAGATTGTTGGTTCCAGCATCCTCGATGCATGCTCGTGCGCCACATGCTCGTGGTAGCAACTCTCAACGCAGGTTGCAGCACGCCACGCCGGCGTTTACATCTCCTCTATGGCCAGTTGCAGCATGACATGCCGGTTCATGGCGTGGGGACGGCTGCCTATTCCAGCTCGTCGGGCGCGCCATTGCAGCATCCCACAGCGCGGTTCCAGCTCACCGTTGCCACAGGCGCAACTCACCGCGGCCGTGCGTGTATCTCGCCGCAGCAATGGGCACAGCTCGCCAAGTCATGTTTCCCATCGTCAAAGGGGAAAGAGGAGGTTGTGGTGGCCACGGCCGTAGCAGGATAGAAGAAGAAGAAAAAGGGCAGCAGCCATGTCCGGACGGCACCGCCTGTCGCCGGTGGCAGAGGGCAAGCACAGATTAAGGAAGTGTGTGTGTGTGGTGGCGGAGCTCGCGTGCGGAAGAGATGGTGTTCGTGGCGAGGAAGAACGAGCGGATCAGGTTCGTCCTGAAGAGATAACGTAAGAGGGGACGAGGAACCGGTCTGGCGCGTGTGCCCTGCAATGCGCGCGTGGCTAGCGAGGGGACCGGCCCAAGTTTGGTCCGGTTTGCCGGCTGCAAACATTTACCTTATTTTTATTTATTTTTAGACGAGGTAGATATTGGAGCGGGTCTCTTGAAGCCGTTGGATCGCTCTTGCCTTCGATCTCCTCCGTACAGAATCTACAATGTGCCTCGGGGCAGGGGCATGTGTGCGCTGTGAGACCAAAACTCACAAGCTCCAACATCTATCTGTAGTGGTATGTGTCGGTGTCAAAACCGGCGGATCTCGGGTAGGGGGTCCCGAACTGTGCGTCTAGGCGGATGGTAACAGGAGACAAGGGACACGATGTTTTACCCAGGTTCGGGCGCTCTCGATGGAGGTAAAACCCTACGTCCTGCTTGATTAATATTGATGATATGGGTAGTACAAGAGTGGATCTACCACGAGATCAAGGAGGCTAAACCCTAGAGCTAACCTATGGTATGATTGTTGTAATGTATGTTGTCCTACGGACTAAAGCCATCCGGTTTATATAGACACCGGAGGAGGCTAGGGTTACACAGAGTCGGTTACTATGGTAGGAGATGTACATATTCGTATCACCAAGCTTGCCTTCCACACCAAGGAAAGTCCCATCCGGACACGGGACGGAGTCTTCAATCTTGTATCTTCGTAGTCTTGGAGTCCGGCGGACGATGATAGTCCGGCTGTCCGGACACCCCTAGTCCAGACTCCTCAAGAGCCCCCGAACCAGGCTTCAATGACGATAAGTCCGCGCAAGATAATGTTCGGCATTGCAAGGCGGGTTCCTCCCTTGAATAATCCAGAGAAGATCATGAACACCAGGATAGTGTCCGGCTCTGCAAAATAAATTCCACATTCCACCGTAGAGAGAATAAAATGTACACCAGTCCAATCTGCTGACGTATTACGCGGCATGCCATCACACCGCTACCAAGCCTTTACTTGAATCATTTTTTACTATACCACCTCAGCACGTTTAGCGAAGCGGTTTCCTTGGCACGTCTTGTCGAAGCAGAGATTGTGTTCCCTTTATTCCGGGATTCTCATCAATACGTGCGTGGGTAACCCAACCGTGCCCGTCGCCACGCCTCCTCTATCGAAGGTGAATCCCAAACGGTCACGGAGCCGGCTCTTGGTATTTTCCCCCTTTATAAGAGGACCAAGGCTCGTTCTTTTTCTTCAATCTCGCAGCGAATCTCTTCCTCGCTCCCAGTTCTAACACCTAGGGCCTCAGATTCGAGCGCTTCGGATTCTCAACCATGTCCGGCTCCGACCTTCAGGGCCGGTGGATGCCCTCCTCCGTCACGGAGGAGGACATATTGAAGCTACGTGAGGCCAAGTACCTGGCCTACGAGATTTCGCACAGGTTGCCTGCCCAAGGGCAGGCCGTGCCCGCCCCTGAGCCCGGCGAATACGTTGTCTTCGTACCCCACCTCCGTCGGGGTTTAGGCTTCCCGACGGACCCCTTTGTGAGAGGGCTCATGTTCTACTACGGGCTGGATTTTCACGATTTGGCTTCGGAGTCCATCCTCCATATCTCCGCATTCATTATCGTCTGCGAAGCCTTCCTCCGCGTCACTCCCCACTTCGGCCTGTGGCTGAAGACCTTCAATGTGGAGCCGAAGATGACCGGGGGGCGTCAAGCGGAGTGCGGCGGGGCGGCCATAAGCAAAAAGGCCGATGCCCCATGGCCCGAGGGTTCCTTCCAAGAGGAACTCGGACTGTGGCAGCAGGAGTGGTTCTATATCACCGCTCCAAAGGGAAGCAAGCAGAAGCCGCCGCCTTCATTCCGCCCGGGACCTCCATGTCAACTGATGTCGTGGGTCAACCAAGGGCTCAATTGGGGGCCGTCCGAAGACGTGCCCTTACTGCAGGGTCGGATTCGAGACCTCCAAGCGAGGGAGATCAATCTGGTCGTGGTGATGCAGGTTATGCTAATCAGGCATCTTCTGCCCTGCAAACGCCGTCCTCTCCGTCTATGGGAGTTTAACCCGGAGGGACCTCGGATTCTCCAACACTTCATGGGTGCGACACCCATGGAGATGTACAAGTTGTTCTTCGGACCGCAGGTGGCGTGTCCGGAATTGGCCGAGGACGTAGGCCTAAGCCGCAATCGTCCGGATACTCAGGTAAATAGCTCAGAGTCCGGACGTTCTGTTTATCTGCTTTTCTAGAGTTCGCCTCCTGACCCATTACTCCTCACAGGAGTGGGTGGCGCGATCGAGGCTGATAAGGTGTCCGGCCCCCCTCCCAGAG
This sequence comes from Aegilops speltoides, assembly GCA_021437245.1. NCBI lineage: Eukaryota > Viridiplantae > Streptophyta > Magnoliopsida > Poales > Poaceae > Aegilops > Aegilops speltoides. The sequence goes on from CM038142.1 coordinate 55,368,813, forward strand.
ACCGCACTGGAGCCCGTGCTGGTCAGAATGTTGGAGGTCGCACCCATAGAAGGGAGCGATGGGGAAAACAGAGGAGCTATTACTTCTCCCAAAGGCGCTCAAGAGGGGGAATCGAAACCCTCCTTCCGGGGGAGAAGAGGACCGCCTCGAGGATCCGGAGGCCAAAGCCCTAAGCGGGGAAGAGATCTTCCCGGTCCGGCGTCCGGGAGAACCCGGACGCACAATCATCGCTAAAGAATCAGCCTCCAATGAGCCGTGAGTATGAAAAGGGATTTCATTAGTAAGAAAATACCTCCATTTGTGCTTCAGGGTAATCAAATTTTTATCCTATGATTCGGATTTGCAGCCTTCTCGAATGAGTTCGTCTTGGGGACCTTCTTCCGAGATGATGGAGAGCGAACGCCTCCGTCTCGCTGCGCCGTCAGATAATGCGACGAGCCTCAAGTATCGCCACGGAGGGTATCCTCGAGTCCGGAGGGGCCGGAGAGTTCTGCGCCCGCCGGTATCCGCCGAGAATCAAGAATCTGCTTGAGAGGGCGTCCATCTCGAAAGATCACCGTGCGTTGATGCGCATGGTGATTGAAGGATTTCGTCCGCCGAGAGCGGATTGCGTAATGCCGCTATGAGTTTGCTGGCGGGATTTGAGGTACGCGAAAATGACGCACCTTCTATTTTTGACAGTTTTGCACATAAAAGTGTGCCCTGTATAGATAGTAGCCCCTGAGACTCGGTAGGTTTTCGAAGGCGACAGCGTGCCGAGGATCAAAATCGCAAGTAATGAATGTCGCCGTTCCTATGCAGGTGGCGGATAGTCCGAGGGCTAGCCGGACTAGTGGGGTTGCCGAGTTAATGCGGCAACTTGACGCGGCAGATACGGACATCGCACTTGTCAACCGGCGACTTGACGAGTCGCAAGGTAAATGAGTTCTCCACGGTCGCTTTATTAATGGGGTCAAAGCCCTCCTCTGATAAATTATATGCTGTTATACAGACGCTGCTGCTGCTGTGGAGAGCCTTCGAGCCGAACTTGCTCAAGCTAAGGAGCAAGCCCGAAGGAGTGACGCGGCTGCCTCGAGGGCGGCCGAGGAGTTGAAAGCCGAAAGGGCTGCTCACTGTCTAAGCAGGGAAGAGGTGGCCGAATTGGCCGTGAAAGCAAAAGATGCTGCCGACCGCAATGAGGCTCTTGAAAAGGAGCGCTTATCGGAGCGGGAAGACCTGAGGAAGGCCGCCGCCGAGGCCAAGGATGCCCGCTCTGCAATGCAGGCCATGAGGGAGGAGCGGCGCCAGGCCGGAGATATCGTGGCTGGCAAGCCTTATCTGCTGCATCGCCGGTTTATGGATCAAAAGTATGCTCAATTTGATCGGCTCAGGAGTCCGGAGGATCCGTGATATGGACTTAGCGGCAAGTGCGGCCGATGCCGCTGAGCACTTCCGGAGCCGGAAGGATCACAAGACGGAAGAGCTATTTTGGTCTCAATTCCATAGTCCGGATCGCCACTTCCGCTGACCGACCGGTTGGCGAATGGGCCGAGCTAAATAGATTATCCGGACTTGCCATGATCGACATCGTGGCTCATATCCGCCGAGAGGCCCAAGGCGACGAGCTACTTCGGCTTCCTGCAGCAATTCCTTGGAGCGGTGCCGCATATCAAGGAGATGAAGCGGTCGGCTTGTATCGGCGGCGCGGATGGCTCTTGCCCGCGTGAAGACGCATTGGACAGAGATGGATGCCACCGCTGTTGCTGCCCAGGGTTCGATGAAAACCGGCTCCCCGCCGAGCACTATTTCGGGGAAGTTATGCGTGGTGCTCGTGTAATAGAGTCGCAGTGCTCAAAAAATGTCATGTTCAAATGAACATTTTTAGCTTGTAAAATGATGATTATACTATAACTGCTTTTTATACTTGTGCGTCCCAAGTAGTGAAACTTCTCCAATGCGGCCGCTTATGATACTTTTGTATAACCCGAAGATTGCGCTTGACTTCAGCCCCCACGCACAAGGTGCGGGGGTGTTCGCAAATAGCGCGTTTTCACACTTAATCCGACGTCTCGGTCCTGTTAAGGAGGTGGTAGTGTAGCGAACGAGGCAATCCGGACTATAATGCTTTATCACTTTCACTTAGCCAGTGGAGTTCGAGATTGGGGCTATGATATAGCCCCTGGGGGCACCGCACTTCTCCGATTTCGGGGCGCATGTGTGCCTGACCGGGAAACGCTCCTTCGTCAAAGCGGGGAATTCTAAACATTCCGGTGGTCGATCGAGTGGTTGACCAGTCTCTCGCTATATCATGACAATCGGTTTTCGGCTTTCATCGAGGTGCTCGCCAAATTAATCGGGCACAATCGCAGAGTTCTCCGGTGCCGCATTAGCCGATGATACGAACGTAAGGCAGCAAAACACAGGAGCCGGGCAAACCCAACATTTGACCAAAGACATGATTCGGAGCTGATGCATATAATGCCTAACTCGAGACGCCGAACACTCCCTAAGGTGTTTGGTCTTTATGATAATGGGCAGAATAATGCCCTAAGCCCCTAGTGTCCAGGTACGGGCATGCTCTTCTGACGCGGCCGATGCCAAAACGTCAGGCTCCGCTTTGGTTGTAGGAAGAAACCAAGGGAAAATAACAACAAGAGATAGTAAAAAAGGTTAACGCAGGGTCTTAATCTGAAAAGAATCCTCGCAACGGGTCCCTACTGCATGTCTGCGCCTGTGTCTCCGTTGTGCTGTTATCCTGGACGGGTACGCACTTTGTTCATCTGTAAAAAGAGAGGAAAGTTTAGTTTGAAAACAATTTGTGCGAAAAAAGGTATGTGTGAAAGAAAAAATATAAACAAGCAAAGTGGGGTTTGAATGAACCCGCGGTTGAGTGTGCGCTCAGCCCCTTGTGAAGGGGTGTGCGGCTAGGGAGCCCCTAGCCTACTGATGCCGGACTCGTCTATCCGTGTCCGGGGTCTTTGGGTGACCAAGATCGAGATGATGCCACGCGGACCGGCATCTTGAGTGTAAGAGACGCGTAATGTGGTATGACGTTGAAACGGACAAAAGCCTTTCGTCCCCAAGAGTGCTTGATATCCACTTTTAAATGGGACGATATGAAAATTAGTTTTTCATACGAAAGTTGTTCGGTGGTCCGAACACGACTTCTAGTAATAAGGAGCCTGTGCACTTGGCATAAGGGCCTGGCGTCACTCCTTTGAAGGAAGTGCGGCTGTGTCGAATTTTGGTAGGGTCTATCCCCATCTTGCGGATTGTGTTTGAATACAGCAGGTTTAAGTCGCTGCCTCCGTCCATTAGGACTTTAGTAAATTGTAATCCGTCGATTATGGAATTCAATATCAGGGCAGTCCGTCCCGCGTTTCAAACGCTTCTGGAATAGTCCAGGTGGTCGAAAATGATTGGTTTTGATATCGAATTTCTATGGTCTGCTGGGTTGGACCGTGCGAGGCTCTTTTTAGGAAGTGCCGCACTATTTTTCCGTATTATCACATGAAGTGAGTTTACTGATTTGACCTTTTGTGGGAAAGTCTTTTGTTTTCCGGTGCTCTGCTGGTGGGGTTTATCGTCTTCGCTTGACGCGTCGAGCCCCTTGTGTTCGGCGTTTAATCGGCCGGACTATTTGAAAACCCAACAATCCCTGTGGGTGTGGTTTGCAGGCCTTCCGGGGGTACTGTGGATTTGACATATCCGACCCAAAATCTTGTTTATGCTGGACGACTCATCGCTGTCATCCTTAAGAGGCGGTGTTTTGTTGTTTGGCCGCGAGCTTTTGAATCCGGCGTTGACTGCCGTGCTCTTTGGGCTTTTCTCTTTATTCCGGCGCTGCTCTTTTCTGCGCCGTGATTTTCCGTTTCCGTCTCTTATCTCGGATGTACTTGGGTCGCTGGTGCTGCATATTGCTAGCCAGCTATCCTCTCCCGCACAGAAGCGGGTCATGAGGCTTGTTAGTGCGGACATTGTCCTCGATTTCTCTTGGACGAGGTGCCTGGCAAGCCATTCATCCCGGACATTGTGTTTAAAAGCTGCTAAGGCTTCGGCGTCCGGACAGTCGACTATTTGGTTCTTTTGGTGAGAAACCTGTTCCGAATTTCATGCACGACTCTCCGGACTGTTGAGTTATATGACTTAGATCATCTCAAGGTCCTGAGGGCGGACATAAGTCCCTTGAAAATTTGCTCTAAACGCGCCCTCGAGCTCTTCCCAACTTTCAACAAGTGTTTTCGGGAGGCTTTTAAGCCAATGACGGGCTGGCCCTTTGAGCTTGAGGGTAGGTATTTTATGGCGTGGAGATCATCTCCTCTGGCCATGTGTATATGTAGTATATAATCTTCTATCCGCACTCCGAGTGCTCTGTTGTTCCATCGTAGGCCTCTATGTTTATTGGTTTAAATCCTGCTGGGAATTCATGGTCCAGCACCTCATTGGTGAAACATAGCGGGTGTGCGGCGTCCCTGTATTTGGGTGTGCCGCTATCTTCGGACACTTGACGTTATCGCTCTCTTTTGGGGTATCCACCATGTATATGTCGTATGACGAGGTGGTCCTCGCGTGCCCTATAGGCGCTGTTTCTTGTTCGTCTCCGGCGTCGTCGTCTATAGCGTCGATGTCTCCGGAGTCGTAGTCTAGCATGTCGGTTAAGTCGTCGACAATGGCTACAAAGTGGGTGGTGGGTGGGCTCTGAATTTCTTCGTCGCCAGATCCCAACCATCCCGCCATAGTCCGCCAGGCTCTCCGATAACGAGAGATACTTTAGTGAATTCAAGATGTCGCCAAAGGGCGAGTATTGGAAGATGTCCGTGGCGGTGAATTCCATAACCGGCGCCCAATCCGATTTGGTTGGTAGGGGCGCGAGAGGTTCGGAGTCCGGCAGGGAGTTCGGCACCTCGGAATTACGAGTTTTGCGAGGGACAAGATTAGTGTTCGGCTCCATCGCCGTGGTAGTTGAAGTCCCCGAGGCGGTGTCCATCCACTGATCCTCTATCTGGGCAATCGGCTCCGGACTAATGGCTGGAGCGGATTCGTGTGCGGCCACTAAGGCACTGTTCGGCGGCAGAGTTAGATCATACCCATCGCAACAGTGCGGCGCGCTTGGCTGTGGCTCGGGTTCGTCGAAGATTAAGTCTCCGCGGACATCGGCCGTGAAGTTTAGGCTTCGAATCGACTGACGCCAGGGCGAAGCTTCGATCTGCTCCAGATGGCTGTTAATTAGCCGGCAAAGCGGCCGCCGAATACGAAGATCTGTCCGGAGAGAAAAGTCTCACCCTGGACAGCGTTGTTGGTTGTAGATGCCATCAAGCCTATCGGTGACGACACCGAGGAACTCTCAATGAAAGCACCAATGTCGGTGTCAAAACCGGCGGATCTCAGGTAGGGGGTCCCGAACTGTGCGTCTAGGTGGATGGTAACAGGAGACCAGGGACACGATGTTTTTACCTAGGTTCGGGCCCTCTCGATGGAGGTAAAACCCTATGTCTTGCTTGATTAATATTGATGATATGGGTAGTACAAGAGTGGATCTACCACGGGATCAAGGAGGCTAAACCCTAGAGCTAGCCTATGGTATGATTGTTGTAATGTATGTTGTCCTACGGACTAAAGCCCTCCGGTTTATGTAGACACCAGAGGAGGCTAGGGTTACACAGAGTCGGTTACAATGGTAGGAGATCTACATATCCGTATCGCCAAGCTTGCCTTCACGCCAAGGAAAGTCCCATCCGGACACGGGACAGAGTCTTCAATCTTGTATCTTCGTAGTCTTGGAGTCCGGCGGACGATGATAGTCCGGCTGTCCGGACACCCCCTAGTCCAGGACTCCCTCAGTATGTATAAAGCTTATCAGCCCAACCCAGCGAATTAAGCAACCCAACAAGTAATGGAAAGAATTCTCGACCGACCCCAACCCTAGCCATCATCGACCAAGCTCCCCCCACTGCCACATCGGGCCCCTCCTCTTCCCCGCCCGTCGGCCTCGCCAGCGGCAAGAGGATCCATCTGTTTGTTTCTTTTTTCTCCTTAGTTTTTTGTTTTCCTGGCGGCATTAAGGAGGAGGTGGTGGTGATGGTGTTGGAGTATTTTTCCGCAGATCCCTCGATAGGGTATTAAGGCTAGGTGAGTAGACCGAGACGAAACATGAGATTGTTACCCAGGTTTAGGCCCTCATGGTGAAGGTAAAGCCATACTTCCTGCTGGTGTTGTATTGCTTGAGTATAGGGGTGTAGAATCGAGAGTATTTTTCTCAGCTTGAGCTCAAATGTTCTTGGTATGAATAGTAAATTCCAAAATAAATTCAAAAAAACTTATTTTTTTGGGTGGTAAAACATTAAGTAATGTTTGGAGTGCTTGCAAAGTTTCATCATGGAATCACATTCGTGGCAAAAAATAGAGCTTAAAAATGCGTTCAAAAGTACCATTTTCAGAGCATCAACCGAAACATTCCTTAATGCCCCCCCCCAAACAATTCGGAACTTTGGATTTATTGTCATTTTTTTCTTCTGAATTTACTGTTCATTGAAGAGCATATGAGCTCGTGAGCAGATACTCTGCATCCGTGTACAATGACGATCGGGGGATTGAGAATAATCTCTATGGTTCTATCTCTATCGACTAGTCTAGCTCCGACTTATATGGGTACTTGCGCCTAGGGTTACAAGATCCTAGTTGGTAAGGATTACGAAGGAGTTGTCTTGGACGCCAATATCCTTGCCATGTACTTCAAGTCTTTCGAGTCCTCATCTGTAATGGGCTTGTAGGCCGGTACAATAGCTCAGGGCACAAACCGACTTAGGGGCCATGGGTCGGCTTCCGGTATGATGAGGCACCCCTAGGCCATTACACCATCTGTAGCCCCTGGACCAGTCCTCAAACTTGGCGGCTTCATAGTTGGTGCCAATCTTGAGGCACCGTCTTCTGTAAATTTGTCAAGGTTGTACCGTTCACAAAGCTCTCCTGGAAGTAAACATGCATAACAAGTTCTCCTAAGAAAATGGGACATGCTTCACAGCTGATCCCTTTCAGGTGTCATGTCCTAGCTTTCCACTATATCCAGCGAAAGACACTTCTTTTAAATGATACTCCCTCCGTAAAGAAATATAAGAGCGTTTAGATCACTAAAATAGTGATGTAAACGCTCTTATATTTGTTTACAGAGGGAGTAGAAAAGAAAAGCAATGGACAACTACTGTTAGAACAAAGAAATAAACTCTGGTTTAGTGATCTGCTTGTTGGCAATCTTTTCACCGTTATAGAATCTTGAAAACAAGATAAATGCACTTTTTGAAACTTTGATCTTGTATGTTTCCGTGGCAGTCAGCATATTTAAAATGCGACTGTCTGACATGGGGTCATGGGTTGCTATGGAGGGTTCAGAACATGTCAAATTTTGAGTCTTTGTGCAGGACTTTTTTTTAGGAAGTAATGAATGTAGTAGGAACAAAGGATTCTACCAGAACTTATCATAGTCTAGTAGCCGATACTCACCAAATAGTAATGAGAAAACAAATGACTGTTATGCCCGACCATTTTCATAACAAAATTTAGTAATAGTTGTGTGCAACAGAGTTCACCATAAACAACAATAAAATACGTTCACAAGTTTGCCAATTAATTATTGAAGGGCTGCACTAGCTCATGGACCCCCGAAAGCTGCACTTGGCACCTGAACATTCCATGAGAAGCACCATAGAGCAAACGATACTTCCAGTACAACAGAGTTTACCATAAACCATAAGACAAGACGAGTTCATAATTTTGCAAATTAGTTATTTATTTAAGGGCTGCACTACCTCCTGGAGCCCCCGAAAGCGGCACTTGGGACCTGACCAAAGGTAGATAGATACACATGTGTCAATCTAACGAATCATTTCGAAAAGTGTATGAAGGACACTTTTTTAGGTGATACAGTAGTAAAGAAAAGCAATGAACAACTACTGCTAGAACGGAGAAATAAACTCAGTTTAGTGGTCTGCTTGTTGCAAGTATTTTCACACGCAAAAAAAAAGACAAAACCTAAAAAAACACAACTATTTAATACATTTTTTGAAAATTTGGTCTGCCAAGCTTGTGATTTAGAGCATATTTAAAATGCTTCTGTTCTACACGGGTTGCTACGGAGGGTTTAAAACAGGTCAAATTTTGAGCCTATGTGCAGGTTTCATCATGAAGTAATGAAGGAGCAAAGGATAAGGATCGGTAGCTAACTAATTGCATCTTCTCTCTGCCTAAACCATATGAGCAATGTATGGTTTCTCATGATTACAGCAGAACTTGATATTTTCACCATAGTCTTGTTGGCGATGCTCGGCCAAATAGTATGTAGGGGATCTAAGCAGCTCGACCACACAAATAACTTCTATGCCCTACACTTTTCATAACGGAATTTAGTGATGGTTGTGTGCAGAATGCAAGCTAAAGAAGACTGACTGAACATAGCAGGTTCACGGTGGCAAAAGAACAGTCTTTTATACCCTAAAAAACCGAAATTGTCTGCCAAATTCACTACACATAAGAGCGGAAGACATACATGCAAATGCAGGAAGTATAGCTTTTATTAAAACTAGACGAGTTCAGATAATAACGAAGTAATGCACAGTAGCGCTGGTAGAGCTTGGATTATTTTTCTTACCACGAGGAGGAAACCGCCGAGCAATCTCCGCCTTAGTCATATCTGCAAATGGGCCCAGTTGAGACACTTGCGACGATCCAGAATTGTTGTTTTTGTACACATGCATTGCACAAGCCCTAAATGACCTGAACCGGCGGGTCATTTCTTCATGGCTACGAGATGCCCCATGATACTTGCACCAGCATTTATACAAGGCCCACAGAGATTCCTTGGACTTAATGGAATTCTCATCAACAAGGGGAAAGGTTTCTTTTGGATTTATGTCTGCCGCAAAGCCGCGGAGTCTGAGAATTTCTTCTATCTCAGAACCGTCTGCCATTCAGTAGCACGGAGTTAAAATTCAATTGTAAAATAACATCATTTGTAATAATGCTCTCAACGGAATTAGTTTGATTGAAGGCGGAGACATTAAGATACCATGAATCATCATAAACCAGTTTTTTAACCTCTTAGTTTTACTAAGAAAAATATGCTTGCTAGATGTCCGAATGAATAGGGCCCAATCTCTGCCAGCTTATTCAAATAGATCTACTGACAAGAAGAAATAATATGGTAATTTTGGGTATTAAATTAAGTTCAGATCCAAGTAAGGCGAATTCCTTTTCATACCCAAAGCCCGAGAATCCTTTAGTATTCAGAAGATACAAATTCTGAAAGAGCTATCATCCAAGTAATGAGAATTCCTTTGGCATTCGGGATTCAGATCCAATTTCGAAAAGAGCTATCAGAATAACATGGGAATTTTGGCATTCAGGACTTAGATCCAAATTACGAAAGAGCTGTCTCGGATTACCTGCAGCTGCAGACATGCGACGGATGGAGCCGCCAGTCGGATAGAGCCGGGGGAGACACGGGGAAATGCTACCAGCAATATCTCCGACGGGGCGTGATGCGAGGGCTGCTCGAACGAGCTTGGACACGATGAAAGCCATAGCCAGGGTACGTGAGGAGGCAACAGAGCAGAGAAACCTCCTCGTCACGGTTAGACCCCGTTCGTTGCGGAGATCGCGGAAAAGTGGGCACGGATGGGAACAATTAGGGCTGACCGCTTTGGTCAGAGCTTAACTGACATAGGAAGGTGAGTTTTTTTTAGGATATTATAAGGAAGGTGATTGTACATATGCCATATGCTTTTTCCCGTTGACGTGCATGTCAGAAGATTATAACCATGAAATTATGATATATATTTTTGCGAGAAAACTTTAGTCTATTTATCAACTATCAAGGTAGTACAAAGAACAACAAAAGAAAAAAAAATTACATCTAGGTCCATAGACCACCTAGCGACGACTACAATCACTGGAGCGAGCCGAAGGCGCGCCACCATCATCGCACCTCCCTTATCGGAGCCGGACAAACCTTTTTGGCCCAATAGGACCAGCGCACCAAAACAACAGCCGCCGCTGATGAAGAGAAGCGTAGATCGAAAGGATCTAACCTGTAGACACACTGACATAGACGAACAAAGATCGGATCCATCTAACACAAACGCCGACCGAATCCCACGAGATCCGTCGGAGACACACCTCCACACACCCTCTGAAGATGCTATAAGCACCACCAGGACAGGGGCTAGATGGGAGAACCTTATTCCATCTTCAAGAAGTCGCCCCCGCCTCATCTTCCTGAGCATGACACAAACCCTAACAAAACTGAAAAAAAAAACACCTAAAAACGGAGCCCTCTCGCCGGAAAGTGCTGGGATCCGCCGCGCCTCCATGGTCCTAGGACCAAATTATGATATATATATATATATGTAATGTAATCTCTTTAGTACTCCACGGTAATGGTTATGGATTTAGGGTTTGTAGATATGCATCGGTGGTCACCAATTCTTTTAATTGTTTTTGACAAATCGGTGGTCACCAATTTATATAGAGCGAAGGGTCTTTTTTTCCCGAGAAACTGGCAGGAGCGCTGCCTTTAAATTAGAAGAAGAGAGAGTGTTACAGATAGTTTTCACAAGGCTTTTCCGCATAAGAGTCGGGCGACAGGGGAGCTTCCCTAACATCATCAGCATGCGGATTACTCGCTAATGAGAAAGCAACTGGATCTGTGCAAGCGAATATCTGTCAAAGCTAGGTGGGCGACTTCTTGGTAGGTCAACCTCTTGCCAATGAAAACCCGACGGTTCCTCTCCTTCCAAATGTTCCAGAGCGTGTAGATCATGGCACCACTACGCTCCCTCCTGTTCTGAGCTGGAACACTGGCAAGGAAGCCCTCCCACCACGTGTTGATGGAGGTTCCATCATCCGATGGGCTCGGATTAGGCATTCCCTCCACGGCATTGATGGTCCTCCACACCGCCAGCGAGAAGGGACAATCTCTACAGAGATGAGCGACCGTCTCATTGGATGCCATGCAAAGGCGGCATATCGGATTGTGTGGCCATCCACGGATTGCCAGGTTTTCCGCCATGAGGATTCTTCCATGCAGCACAAGCCAGACGAAGAGCTTGCATTTGGGGGTGGCCTGTGCTTTCCAAACCTTAGCAGAGCGGAAAGGCACCACGCGACCAGAGACCTGCATATGGTAGGCAGACTTGCTGGAGTATTCCCCTGAACCCGTCCAGTTCTAGCGGATGGAGTCTGGACGGGAGGGGTCAATGCCGGTGGTCCGCAGAAGCTGCCAAATATCGAATACTCTCTTGAAGTTGTTGGATCGCTCTCGCCTTCAATCTCCTCCGGACAGAATCTACAATGAGCCTCAGTGCAGGGGCATGTGTGCGGCTGTGAGACCAAAACTCACAAGCTCCAACAGCTATTTGTAGTGGTATGTATAAAGCCCATCAGCCCAATGCTACGTCTTGAGCTTGCGTTGGTTTTCCTCGAAGAGGAGAGGGTGATGCAGCGATAGTAGCGTAAGTATTTCCCTCAGTTTTTGAGAACCAAGGTATCAATCCAGTAGGAGGCTCCTCAAAAGTCCCACGCACCTACACAAACAAACAAAGAACTCGCAACCAATGCAATAAAGGGGTTGTCAATCCCTTCACGGCCACTTGCGAAAGTGAGATCTAATAAAGATAGTAAGATAAGATAAATATATTTTTGGTATTTTATAATATAGATGCAAAAAGTAAAGATGCAAATAAAAGTAGATTGAAAGCAAATATGATAAGAGATAGACCCGGGGGCCATAGGTTTCACTAGAGGCTTCTCTCAAGATAGCATAAGTATTACGGTGGGTGAACAAATTACTGTCGAGCAATTGATAGAAAAGCGAATAATTATGAGATTATCTAGGCATGATCATGTATATAGGCATCACGTCCATAACAAGTAGACCGACTACTGCCTGCATCTAATACTATTACTCCACACATCGACCGACTCCTGCCTGCATCTAGAGTATTAAGTTCATAAGAACAGAGTAACGCATTAAGCAAGATGACATGATGTAGAGGGATAAACTCAAGCAATATGATATAAAACCCCATCTTGTTATCCTCGATGGCAACAATACAATCGTGCCTTGCAACCCTTTACATCCTTTGGTAAGGACACCGCAAGATTGAACCCAAAGCTAAGCACTTCTCCCATGGCAAGAAAAATCAATCTAGTAGGCCAAACCAAACTGATAATTCGAAGAGACTTGAAAAGATAACTCAATCATACATAAAAGAATTCAGAGAAGATTCAAATATTATTCATAGATAAACTTGATCATAAACCCACAATTCATCGGATCTCGACAAACACACTGCAAAAAGAGTTTACATCGAATAGATCTCCACAAGAGAGGGGGAGAACATTGTATTGAGATCCAAAAAGAGAGAAGAAGCCATCTAGCTAATAACTATGGACTCGTAGGTCTGTGGTAAACTACTCACAACTCATCGGAGGGGCAAGGATGTTGATGTAGAGGTCCTCCGTGGTCGATTCCCCCCAGTGAACATGGCGAAGGCTCAAGATGGGATCTCATGGATCTGAAGGTTACGGTGGTGGAAATTGTGTTTTGTCCTGCTCCTGGATGTTTTCGGGGTACGTAGGTATATATAGGAGGAAGAAGTACGTCGGTGGCCGCCCGAGGGGCCCACGAGACAGGGGGGCGCGCTCTATAGGGGGGGCGCGCCCTCCTATCTCGTGGGAGCCTCGGCTGCTTCTTGACTTGCACTCCAAGTCCTCTAGATCACGTTTGTTCCAAAAATCACGCTCCCGAAGGTTTTATTCCGTTTGGAGTCCGTTTGATATTCCTTTTCTTCGAAATACTGAAATAGGCAAAAAAACAACAATATGGGCTGGGCCTCCGGTTAGTAGGTTAGCCCCAAAAATGATATAAATGTGTAAAATAAAGCTCATAAACATCCAAAAGAGGTAATATAATAGCATGGAACAATCAAAAATTATAGATACGTTGGAGACGTATCAAGCATCCCCAAGCTTAATTCCCGCTCGTCCTCGAGTAGGTAAATGATAAAAAAGAAATTTTTGATGTGGAATGCTACCTAGCATAATTCTTAATGTAATTTTCTTTATTGTGGCATGAATGTTCAGATCCAAATGATACAAATTAAAAGTTCATATTGACATAATAAATAGTAATACTTCAAGCATACTAAGCAAAGTAATCATGTCTTCTCAAAATAACATGGCTAAAGAAAGTTATCCTTACAAAATCATATAGTCTGGCTATTGCTCTATCTTCATCACACAAAGTATTTAATCATGCACAACCCCAATGACAAGCCAAGCAATTGTTTCATACTTTAATAATCTCAAACTCTTTCAACTTTCAGGCAATACATGAGCGTGAGCCATGTACATAGCACTATATGTGGAATAGAATGGTGGTTGTGGAGAAGACAAAAAAAGAGAGGAGAAGATAGTCTCACATCAACTAGGCGTATCAACGGGCTATGGAGATGCCCATTAATAGATATCAATGTGAGTGAGTAGGGATTGCCATGCAACGGATGCACTAGAGCTATAAATATATGAAAGCTCAAAAAAAGAAACTAAGTGGGTGTGCATCCAACTCACTTGCTCATGAAGACCTAGGGCATTTTTGTGGAAGCCCATCATTGGAATATACAAGCCAAGTTCTATAATGAAAAATTCCCACTAGTATATGAAAGTGACAACATATGAGACTCTCTATCATGAAGATCATGGTGCTACTTTGAAGCACAAGTGTAGAAAAGGAGATAGTAGCATTGTCCCTTCTCTCTTTTTCTCTCATTTTATTTTTTCTTTTTCTTTTCTCTGGTCTTTCTATTTTTTTTTGTAAAGTCCGAAGTCTCATCTCGACTTGTGGGGGAATCATAGTCTTCATCATCCTTTCCTCACTAGGACAGTGCTCTAATAATGAATATCATCAAACTTTTATGGATTTACAACTCAAGAATTACAACTCAAAGCTAGAACAAGATATGACTCTATATGAATGCATCCGGTGGTGTACCGGGATATGCAATGAATCAAGAGCGACTTGTATGAAAATTATGAAGGTGGCCTTGCCACAAATACAATGTCAACTACATGATCATGCAAAGAGCAATATGACAAAAGTAATGCGTGTCATATGAACGGAACGGTGGAAAGTTGCATGGCAATATATCGCAGAATGGCTATGGAAATGCCATAACAGGTAGGTATGGTGGCTGTTTTGAGGAAGGTATATGGTGGGTGTATGGTACCGGCGAAAGTCGCACGGTACAAGAGAGGCTAGCAATGATGGAAGGGTGAAAGGGTGCGTATAATCCATGGACTCAACATTAGTCAAAAGAACTCATGCACTTATTGCAAAAATTTAGAAGTCATCAAAAACCAAAGCACTACGCGCATGCTCCTAGGGGGGTAGATTGGTAGGAAAAGACCATCGCTCGTCCCCGACCGCCACTCATAAGGAAGACAATCAATAAATAAAATCATGCTCCAACTTCATCACAAAGCGGTTCACCATACGTGCATGCTACGGGAATCACAAACTTCAACACAAGCATTCTTTAAATTCATAATCACCCAACTAGCATGACTTTAATATCACTACGTCCATATCTCAAAACAATTATCAAGCATCAAATTGATCATAGCATCCAATTCACTTTCTATGATAGTTTTTATTATACCCAACTTGGATGCTCATCATTCTAGGACCAACTTTATGACCATAGCAAATACCATGCTGTTCTAGAAGACTCTCAAAATAATATAAGTGAAGCATGAGAGACTAGAATTTTTTTCAAAATTAAGAGACCACCGTGCTCTAAAAGATATAAGTGAAGCACTAGAGCAAAAACTATCAAGCTCAAAAGATATAAGTGAAGCACATAGAGTATTCTAGCAAATTCTAATCAAATAGGCTTCTCACAAAAGGTGTGTACAGCAAGGATGATTGTGGTAAACTAAAAAGCAAAGACTAATATAATACACGACGCTCCAAGCAAAACACATATCATGTGGCGAATAAAAATATAGCTCCAAGTAAAGTTACCAATGAACGAAGACGAAAGAGGGGATGCCTTCCCGGGGCATCCCCAAGCTTAGGTTTTGGCTATCCTTGAATATCTTGGGGTGCCTTGGGCATCCCCAAGCTTAGACTCTTGCCACCCTTTATTCCATAGTCCATAAAAGCTTTACCCAAAACTTGCAAACTTCACAACACAAAACTCAACAGGAAATCTTATAAGCTCCGTTAGTGAAAGAAAACAAAACCACCACCTAAGGTACTGTAATGAACTCATTCTTTATTTATTTTGGTGTTAAACCTACTGTACTCCAACTTCTAGATGGTTTATAAACTATTTTACTAGCCATAGATGCATCAAAATAAGCAAACAACACACGAAAAACAGAATCTGTCAAAAACAGAACAGTCTGTAGCAATCTGTAACTAACACAAACTTCTTGAACTCTAAAAATCCTACCAAAATATGAAGTCCTGGAAATTTTTTTTATTGATCAGCAGCAAAAAGAATCAATGCAAAAGCATGTTCCTGTGATTTAACAACATTATATTCGTGCGTGCAAAGTTTCTGTTTTTCAGGAGAATCAAATCAACTATCATCATAGGTTATCCCATAGGTTCTACTTGGCACAAACACTAAATAAAAGATAAAAACACATCTAAACATAAGGTAGATGCAAGATTTATTACTAAACAGGAGGAAAAAACAAAAAACATAAAGAAAATTGGGTTGCCTCCCAACTAGCACTATCGTTTAACGCCCCTAGCTAGGCATAAAAGCGAAGATAGATCTAACGAGTGCCCTCTTTGGCACTAAATTCATCAATAGAGCGCTTGTGATCTCTAGGGATTTCTCCCTTTTTAGCAATAGATAAACCTTTAGGCAAAAATTCAAGAAATTCATTGGTAGCAAAAGGCTCCTTAACGATAGAAAGACAATTGGGAAGAACACTTATGGATTTGAGATCCCCGTCTCCCTTACTAGAAGATTCACCCTTATTTTTAGGAACATAAATAAACTTGGCAGTTTTAGTAGGGGCTTTTGGAGTGTTTTTCATGGGGGAAAACACGGAACCTAAGTTTGTAATGATATCCTCAAGTTTACCGACTCTAGCAGAGTCTAGATCTATTTTTCATTGACTATAGGTTCTTTTTCTTTAAGATTTTTCAAAGTAACTCCAACCCTAGATCCAAATTGGGTTATGTGATTATGAATCTTTTTATCCAAATTTTCAATCAACTCAACAGTGGCAATTTTATTTTCAATAATCTCATGCCGTTGCATGACGTGTTCTAAAGTTAAAACAGTTCCATTGATCAAAAGAGGTGGTGGGCCAAACAAATCTAACATAGCATTATAAGCATCAAACGTATGGCTACTCATGAAATCACCACTGGTAGCAATATCAAGAACACATCTATTCCAAGGAGTAATGCCTACATAAAAATTGTGGAGAAGAACGGAAGTAGCAAGCTTCCTAGTAGCTTTATATTGGGCATTGCAAATTCTATGCCAAGCATCTTTTAAATTTTCTCTCTCCCTTTGCTTAAAATTGAGAATTTCTTGTTCGGGAGTGAGAATAAGGATA
This sequence comes from Aegilops speltoides, assembly GCA_021437245.1. Classification (NCBI taxonomy): domain Eukaryota; kingdom Viridiplantae; phylum Streptophyta; class Magnoliopsida; order Poales; family Poaceae; genus Aegilops; species Aegilops speltoides. The sequence continues at coordinate 55,385,427 of CM038142.1, forward strand.
GGAGGACTAGCCATAACGACAAGGTAACGAACTAGCACACGAGCAAACAAAAAAATGCAAGCGAAAAAGAGAGGAGGAGATTGAGAAAGAGAGGGCGAATAAAACGGCAAGGGTGAAGTGGGGGAGAGGAAAACGAGAGGCAAATGGCAAATAATGTAAATGCGAGGGAGATGGGTTTGTGATGGGTACTTGTTATGTCTTGACTTGAGCGAAGACCTCCCCGGCAACGGCGCCAGAAATCCTTCCTGCTACGTCTTGAGCTTGCATTGGTTTTCTCGAAGAGGAGAGAGTGATGCAATGATAGTAGCATAAGTATTTCCCTCAGTTTTTGAGAACCAAGGTATCAATCCAGTAGGAGGCTCCTCAAAAGTCCCACGCACCTACACAAACAAACAAAGAACTCGCAACCAATGCAATAAAGGGGTTGTCAATCCCTTCACGGCCACTTGCGAAAGTGAGATCTAATAAAGATAGTAAGATAAGATAAATATATTTTTGGTGTTTTATAATATAGATGCAAAAAGTAAAGATGCAAATAAAAGTAGATTGAAAGCAAATATGATAAGAGATAGACCCGGGGGCCATAGGTTTCACTAGAGGCTTCTCGCAAGATAGCATAAGTATTACGGTGGGTGAACAAATTACTGTCGAGCAATTGATAGAAAAGCGAATAATTGTGAGATTATCTTGGCATGATCATGTATATAGGCATCATGTCCATAACAAGTAGACCGACTCCTGCCTGCATCTACTACTATTACTCCACACGTCAACCGACTCTTGCCTGCATCTAGATTATTAAGTTCATAAGAACAGAGTAACGCATTAAGCAAGATGACATGATGTAGAGGGATAAACTCAAGCAATATGATATAAACCCCATCTTGTTATCCTCGATGGCAACAATACAATACGTGCCTTGCAACCCTTTACATCATTTGGTAAGGACACCGCAAGATTGAACCCAAAGCTAAGCACTTCTCCCATGGCAAGAAAGATCAATCTAGTAGGCCAAACCAAACTGATAATTCGAAGAGACTTGCAAAGATAACTCAATCATACATAAAAGAATTCTTAGAAGATTCAAATATTATTCATAGATAAACTTGATCATAAACCCACAATTCGTCGGATCTCGACAAACACACCGCAAAAAGAGTTTACATCGAATAGATCTCCACAAGAGAGGGGGAGAATATTGTATTGAGATCCAAAAAGAGAGAAGAAGCCATCTAGCTAATAACTATGGACCCGTAGGTCTGTGGTAAACTACTCACAACTCATCGGAGGGGCAAGTATGTTGATGTAGAGGCCCTTCATGGTCGATTCCCCCTCCGACATAACGCCGGCGAAGGCTCCAAGATGGGATCTCGCGGATACAGAAGGTTACGGTGGTGGAAATTGTGTTTCGTCCTGCTCCTGGATGTTTTTGGGGTACGTAGGTATATATAGGAGGAAGAAGTACGTCGGTGGCCACCCGAGGGGCCCACGAGATAGGGGGGCGCCCTCCTATCTCGTGGGAGCCTCGGCTGCTTCTTGACTTGCACTCCAAGTCCTCTGGATTACGTTCGTTCCAAAAATCACGCTCCCGAAGGTTTCATTCCGTTTGGACTCCGTTTGATATTCCTTTTCTTCGAAATACTAAAATAGGCAAAAAAACAGCAATATGGGCTGGGCCTCCGGTTAGTAGGTTAGTCCCAACAATGATATAAATGTGTAAAATAAAGCCCATAAACATCCAAAAGAGGTAATATAATAGCATGGAACAATAAAAAATTATAGATACGTTGGGGACGTATCACCCAACCCAGCGAATTAAGCAACCCAACAACTAGTGAAGAGAATTCTCGAGCGACCTCAACCTTAGCCATCATCAACCAAGTTCTCCCCACGGACCACCGCCACATCACCCCCCTCCTCTTCCCTCTCCGGCGGCCCTGCCATCGGCAAGATGATCCGTCTATTTGTTTCTTTTTTCCTTAGGTTTTTGTTTTCCCAGCTGTCGGTGTCAAAACCGGCGGATCTCGGGTAGGGGGTCCCGAACTGTGTGTCTAGGCGGATGGTAACAGGAGACAAGGGACACGATGTTTTTACCTGTGTTCGGCCCTCTTGATGGAGGTAAAACCCTACTCCCGCTTGATTGATATTGATGATATGGGTAGTACAAGAGTGGATCTACCACGAGATCAAGGAGGCTAAACCCTAGAAGCTAGCCTATGGTATGATTGTTGTAATGGTTGTTAGTCCCCACGGACTAAAACCCTCCGGTTTATATAGACACCGGAGAGGGCTAGGGTTACACAGTAGTCGGTTACAATGGTAGGAGATCTACATATCCGATCGCCAAGCTTGCCTTCCACGCCAAGGAAAGTCCCATCCGGACACGGGACGAAGTCTTCAATCTTGTATCTTCATAGTCTTGGAGTCCGCTAATGATGATAGTCCGCTATCCGGACACCCCTAGTCCGAACTCCTCAAGAGCCCTGAACCAGGCTTCAATGACGATGAGTCCGGCGCATATTGTTCGGCATTGCAAGGCGGGTTCCTCCTCGAATAATTCATAGAAGATTGTGAACACCAGATAGTGTCCGCTCGCAAAATAAATTCCACATACCACCGTAGAGAGAATAATATGTACACAAGTTCAATCTGGCGACGATTTTGTGGCACGACGTCACACCACCACCAAGCCTTTACTTGAATCGTTTTTATTATACCACCTCGGTAGCGTTTAGCGGCGGTTTCCTTGGCACGTCTTGTCGAGCGGATCGTGTTCCCTTATTCCGGATTCCCATCAATACGGACGTGGGTAACCCAACCGTGCTCGTTGCCACGCCTCCTCTATCGAAGGTGAGTCCCAAACGGTCACGGGGACGGCTCTTGGTATTCTCCCTCTTTATAATGCGACCAAGGCTCGTTTCTTTTCTTCAATCTTCAATCGAATCTACCCCTCGCCCCGAGTTCCAACACCCAGAGCCCCAGATTCGAGCGCTTCGGACCTTCAACAATGTCCGGCTCCGACCTACAGGGACGGTGGATGCCCTCCTCCGTCACGGAAGAGGACGTGCTAAAGCTGAGAGAAGCCAGGTACCTGACCTGCAAGATTTCGCACAGGTTGCCCGCCAAAGGGCAAGTTATTCCTACTCCCGAGCCCGGCGAGAGCGTCGTGTTTGTTCTCACCTCCGTCGGGGTTTAGGCTTCCCGACGGATCCTTTTGTGAGAGGGCTCATGTTTTACTATGGGTTGGAATTCCATGACCTGGCTCCGGAGTCCATCCTCCACATCTCATCATTCATCGTCGTCTGCGAAGCCTTCCTCCGCACTACTCCCCACTTCGGTTTGTGGCTCAAGATCTTCAACGTGGAGCCGAAGATGATCGAGGGGCATCAAGCAGAGTGCGGCGGGGCAGTTGTAAGCAGAAGGGCCAATGCTCCATGGCCCGAGGGCTCTTTCTAGGAGGATCTCGGCTTGTGGCAACATGAGTGGTTCTACATTACCGCTCCTAGGGGCAGCAGGCAGAAGCCGCCGCCCATCTTTCGCTCAGGCCCTCCACAGCGGCTGATGTCGTGGGTCAACCAAGGAGCTCAACTGGGGCCGTCAAGGACGTACCCTATTGCGGGGCGGATTCGAGACCTCCAAGAGAGGAGATCAATCTGGTCGTAGTGATGCAGGTTATGCTGATTCGGCGTCTTCTGCCCTGCAAGCGTTGCCCCCTCCGCCTGTGGGAATTCAATCCAAAGGGGCCACGAGCTCTCCAACACTTCATGGGTACGACACCCGTGGAGATGTACAAATTGTTCTTCGGATCACAAGAAATGTGCCCGAAATTGACCGAGGGTTCCGGCCTAAGCTGCAATCGCCCGGATACTCAGGTAAGTGGCCCTGCGTCTCGACACACCGTTTGTTTGCGCCTTCTTGAATTTTCCTTTTAACCAATCGTCTCCTGAATAGGAGTGGATAGCGCATAAAACCGTCTGATGTCCGGCCCCCCCCGGAGACCCGCGGGATCCGTCTGGCGGGTCAGATCTTTGAAGGTTGCGCCTTCAGAGGAAGGCGAAGGGGAGAACAGAGGGACTACCGCCTCTACCAAGGAGGCTTTGAGAAAGGAGGAATCGAGAATCCCTCCTTCCAGGGGGAGAAGAGGACTACTTCCGAAAACCCGGAGGCCAAGGCCTCGAAGCGGGGGAAGAGATCTTCACCAGAGGGTCCTGCGTCTAGGGAGGCCCCGGCCGCACTATCTCCCCTAAGGAATCAGCCCTCCAGCGAGCCATAAGTAGAAAAAGGGGGGTTCTGTAATGAGAGACATCCCTATTTTTGCTTATGAGGATAACCGAAGTTTTTACCTTGTAGTTCGGATCTCCGTCCTTCTCAGATGAGCTCGTCTTCGGGGGACCTTCGTCCAGAGATGGTGGAGAGCGAGACGCCTCCATCTGCCGCACCATCAGGTAGGGCGGACGAACCTGAGGTGTCATCACGGAGGGTATCCCCGAGTCCGGCAGGGCCGGAGAGTTTGGCACCAACTGGTGTGCGGCCGGGGGAGCTGAAGGATTTGCTTGAGAGGGCGTCTATCTCAGAAGATCACCGTACATTGATGAGTATGGTGATTGGAAGAATTTCGTCCGCCGAAGGCGGGTTGCATGATGCCGTCAGAAGTTTGCTGGCGGGGTTTGAGGTACGTAAAAATGACATACCTTTTGACAGTTTTACACATAAAGTGCGCCCTGTATAGATAGTAGCCCCTGAGACTCGGTATGTTGTCGAAAGCGACATCGTGCCAAGGATCGAAATCGCAGGTATTAATTATCGCCTTTCCTATGCAGGTGGCGGATAGTCCGGTGGCCAGCCGGACTGATGGAGTTGCCGAACTAAAGCGGCAACTCGACGTTGCGGATGCGGACATCGCGCTAGTCAATAAGCGACTTGACGAGTCACAAGGTAGGTTGTATCTCCGTGGTCACCTAGTAAGGGAGCCAAAGCCCACTCCTTACAACATGTGTGCTTAATGCAGATGGTGCCGCTGCTGTGGAGGGCCTTCGGGCAGAACTTGCTCGAGCCAAGGAGCAGGCCAGAAGGAGTGATGCGGCTGCCTCGAGGGCGTCAAGAGCTAGAAGCGAAGGGCTGCTCACTTTGCCGAAGCGAGGAGGAGATGGCGAAATGGCCGTGAAGTTGAAAGATGTTACCGACCGCTATGAGGTTCTTGAAAAAGAACGCCGAGCAGAGCAAGAAGACCTGAGGAAAGCCACCGCCGAAGCCAAGGATGCCCGTTCTACAATGAGGGCTATAAAGGAGGAGCTGCACCAGGCCAGAGATATTGCGGCCGGCAAGCCCTTTCTGCTGCGCAGGAGGTTTACAGATCCGAAGTATGCTCAGCTTGGCCAGCTGTGGGGTCCGGAGGATCCTTATATGGATTTAGCGGCGAGTGCGGCAGATGCTGTTGTGCACTTCCGAAGTCAAAAGGATCACGAGGCGGAAGAGCTTTTTTGGTCTCAATTCCATTGTCCGGAACGTTCACTTCCGCTGACCGATCGGTTGGCTGAGTGGGCTGAGCTGAATAGATTGTCCGGACTTGCCATGACGGATATCGTGAATCATGTCTGGCCGGATAGGCCCAAGCCGAAGAGTTATTTCGGCTTATTGCAGCAATTCCTTGGGGCGGTGCCGCATATAAAGGCGATGAAGCGGCCGGCCTGCATAGAGGGTGCATGGATGGCCCTCACCCGTGCGAAGACATACTGGACGAAAATGGATGCCACCAATGTTGCAACCCGGGGTTCGGATGAGAGCCGGTTACCCGCCGAGCACTATTTTGGGGAAGTTCTGCGTGGTGCTTGTGTAATAGAGTCGCAGTGCTAAAAAATGTCATGTTATAATGATCTTTAATGTTTGTAAAATGATGTTTATAATATAAGCGCTTTTTGTACTTGTGCGTTCAAGTATTGAAATATCTCCTGTGTGGCCGTTAATGTATACTTGTGTATAACCTGAAAGATGGCAGTCTTCGGCTTCAGCCCCCACGCACGTGGTGCGGGGGTGTTTGCGAAATAGCGCATTTTCACACTTAATCCAACGTCTTGGTCCTGTGAAGGAGGTGGTAGCGTAGCAAACGAGGCAACCGGACTATAATGCTTTATCACTGTCACTTAGCCATAGGAGTTCGAAGGTGGGGCTACGATATAGGCCCTAGGGGCACCGCGCTCTCCGGATTTGGGGCGCGTGTGTGCCTGACCGGGAAGCAGTCCTTCGTCAAAGCGAGGAATTCTAAACATTCCGTGGGTCGATCAAGTGGTTGACCGATCTCTTGCTACATCATGATGATCGGTTTTCGGCTTTCTCTCTTGAGGTGCTCACCCGCCGAACCGGGCACAATCGCATAGTTCTCCGGTGCCGCGTTAGCCGATGATACGGAACGTAAGGCAGCAAAACACAGGAGTTGGGCAAACCCAACATTTGACCAAAGACATGATTCGGAGCTGATGCATATAAGGGCTAACTCGAGACGCCGAACACTCCCTGAGGTGTTCGGTCTTTATGATGGCGGGCAGATCAATGCCCTAAGCCCCTAGTGTCCAGGTACACGCGAGATCCTCTTACGTGGCTGATGCCAAAACGTCAGCCTCCTCTATGGTTATGATGAGAAACCAGGGGATGTATAGCAACAAGAGACAGTAAAAAAGGTTTACGCAGGGTCTTAATCTGAAAAGAATCCTTGCAACGGGTCCCTACTGCATGTCTGCGCCAGGTTCTGCGCGTTGTCAGTATCCGGGCCGGGTGTAACACGCTGTTCATCTGTAAAAGAGAGGAACTTAGTTTGAAAAGAAATCGTGTGAAAAATGTATTTAAAACAGAGTATGAATAAATGAATAAAGTTGAGCTTTTGTTGGCTCTTTATTGCTCATACGTGCAACCCCTTGTTAAGGGGTATGCGGCTAGGGAGCCCCTTGTTTATTTATGCCGGACTCGCCTAGCCGTGTCCGGGGTCTTGAGCGACCTTTTAATGAGATGATGCCGCGTGGACCGGGCATTTTAAGTGTAAGAGACGCGTAGTGCGGTATTGCGTTAAAGCGGACAAAAGCTTCACGTCCCAATAGTGCTTGATGGCTACTTTTGAATGGGGCAACATGAAAGATTAGCTTTTCGCGTCGGAAGTTGTCGGGTGATCCGAACACAACTTGTAGTAGTAAGGAGCCCGTGCATTTGGCGTAAGGGCCTGGCGTCACTCCTTTGAAGGAAGTGCGGCTATGACGAATTTTAGTAGGGTCTATCCCCAACTTGCGGATTGTGTCCGGATATAGCAGGTTTAAATCGCTGCCGCCATCCATTAGGACTTGTGTAAATTGTAGTCCGTCGATTATAGGATCCAATATTAGAGAAGTCCATCCTGCGTTTCGAATACTTCTGGAATAGTCCAGGTGGTCAAAAGTAATTGGTTTTGACATCCAATCTCGAGGTTCCGCTTGGGTGGACCGTGCGACCCGTACTTTGGTGGGTGCCGCACTATTGTTCCGTATTATCACATGAAGTGAGTTTACTGTTTTGACTTCTTGTGGGAAAGTTTTTTGTTTTCCGGCGCTCTGCTGGTGGGGTTCGTCGTCATCCTCGCTTGGCGTGTCGAGCCCCTTGTGTTCGGCGTTGAGTCGGCCGGACTGTTTGAAGACCCAACAATCTCGGTGGGTGTGGTTTGCAGGCTTCCCGGAGATACTGTGGATTTGACATATCCGATCCAAAATTTTGTTTAGGTTGGATAGCTCGTCACTGTTGTCCTTAAGAGGCAGTGTTTTGTTGTTTGGCCGCGAGCTTTTGAATCCGGCATTGACCGCCATGTTCTTTGGGCTCTTTTCTTTATTTCGGCGCTGGTCCTTTCTGCGACGCGATTTTCCGTTTCCATCTCTGATCTCGGATGTACTCGGGTTGCTGGTGCTGCATGTTGCTAGCCAGCTGTCCTCCCCCGCGCAAAAGCGGGTCATGAGGCTTGTTAGCGCGACCATTGTTCTCGGCTTCTCTTGGCCGAGGTGTCTGGCAAGCCATTCGTCTCGGACATTATGTTTAAAAGCTGCTAAGGCTTCGGCGTCCGGACAGTCGACTATTTGGTTCTTTTGGTGAGGAACCTGTTCGAATTTGCTTGTGACTCTCCGGCTGTTGAGTTATGTGACTTAAATCGTCTGCATCCGGAGGGCGGACATAGGTCCCCTGAAAATTTGCTCTAAACGCGTCCTCAAGCTCTTCCTAACTTCCAATGGTATTTTCTGGGAGGCTTTTGAGCCAATGCAGAGCTGGCCCCTTGAGCTTGAGGGGTAGATATTTTATGGCGTGGAGATCATCTCCTCTAGCCATATGTATGTGCAGGATGTAATCCTCAATCCGCACTCGGGTCTCTGTTGTTCCGTCGTATGCCTCTATGTTTACGGGCTTGAACCCCGCTGGAAATGCATGATCCAGCACCTCATCGGTGAAACATAGTGGGTGTGCGGCACCCCTGTATTTAGGTGTGCCGTTATCTTCGAACACTCGGTGTGTTGTGTTGCTTCCTGGGGCCCTCTTCTTTGGCCCATAAATGGACCTCACCGGGCCGTCCGTTTTGCGAGGATCTTTATGTTTTTCATGTGCCGGCTTATGTGCGGCGCCGCTTGCTGCTCTTGGCCTATCATCTGGTCGTCTATCCGGCCAGGCGACCTCTTTGCTTTTTGATTGTGGGGGCTTTATGGCCTCCTCGTCGAATTCGGGCAGCAGCTTGCGCTTCGGGTAGCTCTTTATTTGTTGGCTATTGCCATATTTGTCCGCGGTCTTGAGTACTTTGCTCCACCTCATTCTGAGTATGTCTTCCGCTGTTTTGAGCTTCCGTTTCTCCTTCTTCAAACTTCTTGCAGTGGCGACAAGCCTTTTTTGAAGGTTCTTATGCTCCGATGGTGTGTCCGGCGTGAGATCGTCTGGACTATTGTTTTCGCCGAGGATGAGTTGATTATCCGATTCATCCTGTTCGGATGGTTGCTTGGTTGCATGTTCGTCGCCCACTGGTTTGTCCTGCTCTATGGCTGGGTCATTATGAGTGCTGTTGTTATCGAGGCGGGACTTGGGGCGGCGCTTGCATCGCCGTTTTGGTTGTTTTTCGGGGGAATCATCCTTCGCCGCATCTCGTTGTTCCTCGTTATCGCTCCCTTTTGGGGTGTCCACCATGTATATATCATGAATTGAGGTGGCCTTCCCGTGCCCAGTAGGCGCTAGTTCTTGGTCGTTTCTGGCATCGTCGTCCATACCGTTGATATCTTCGGAGTCGTAGTCTAGCATGTCGGTTAGATCGTCGACAGTGGCTACAAAGTGGGTGGTGGGCGGGCTTTGAATTTCTTCGTCGTCCGCATCCCAACCATCCTGACCGCAGTCCGGCCAGGTCTCTCCTGATAACGAGAGATATTTTAGCGAATTCAGGATGTCGCCAAAGGGTGAGTGCTGAAAGATGTCCGCAGCGGTGAACTCCATGATCAGCGCCCAATCGGATTCGATTGATAGGGGCGCGGGGGGTTCGGAGTCCGGGGCGGAGTCCGGCACCTCGGAGTCACGAGCTTTGCAAAGGACGAGGTCAGTATTCCGCTCCATCGCCATAGAAGTTGCAGCCCCCGAGGCGGTGTCCAGCCACCTATCCTCGATCTGCACGGTCGGCTCCGAACTATGGGTCAGAGCGGACTCATGTGCGGCCTCCAGGGTACTGTCCGGTGGCAGAGCTGAATCGTGCCCATCGTGACAGTGCGGCGGGCTCGGCTGTGGCTCGAATCCATCGAAGATCAAGTCTCCGCGGATGTCAGCCGTGAAGTTTAGGCTTCAAACCTGACTGATGGCGGGGTAGCTTCGATCTGCTCCAGATGGCCAGCGAATTGGCCCATGATGCAAAGCCGCCCGAACACGAAGATCTGTCCGAGGAGAAAAGTCTCACCACGACTACGTTGTTGTTGATTGAAGAAGCCATCAAGCCTATCGGTGACGACACGAGGAACTCTCAATGAAAGCACCAATGTCGGTGTCAAAACCGGCGGATCTCGGTAGGGGGTCCCGAACTGCGTCTAGGCGGATGGTAACAGAGACAAGGGACACGATGTTTTACCCGTGTTCGGGCCCTCTCGATGGAGGTAAAACCCTACTCCTGCTTGATTGATATTGATGATATGTGTAGTACAAGAGTGGATCTACCACGAGATCAAGGAGGCTAAACCCTAGAAGCTAGCCTATGGTATGATTGTTGTAATGGTTGTTCGTCCTCATTTAACTAAAACCCTCCGTTTATATAGACACCGGAGAGGGCTAGGGTTACACAGAGTCGGTTACAATGGTAGGAGATCTACATATCCGTATCGCCAAGCTTGCCTTCCACGCCAAGGAAAGTCCCATCCGGACACGGGACGAAGTCTTCAATCTTGTATCTTCATAGTCTTGGAGTCCGGCTGATGATGATAGTCCGGCTATCCGGACACCCCCTAGTCCAGGACTCCCTCACCAGCGGCATTGAGGAGGTGGTGGGGGTGATGGTCTTGGGAGTCTTTTTCGGTGGATCCCTCAATAGGTATTAAGCCTAGGTGAGCAAACCAAGAGGAAACATGAGATTGTTTACCCAGGTAAAGCCATACTTCCTGCTCGTGTTGTAATGCTTGAGTATAAGGGTGTAGAATCGAAAGTATTTTTCTCAGCTCGAGCTCAAATGTTCCTGGTATGAATAGTAAATTCCAAAATAAATTCAAAAAATCTGATTTTTTGGGTGGAAAAACATTAAGTAATGTTTGGAGTGCTTGCAAAGTTTCATCATGGAATCACATTCATGGCAAAAAATAAAGCTTGAAAATGCGTTCAAAAGTACCATTTTCAGAGCATCAATTTTTTTAACCATGACTTCCACGAATATGATTTCATAATGAAACTTTGCAAGCACCCGAAACATTACTTAATGTTATCCCAAAAAATCAAAAGTTTTGAATTTTATTGTCATTTTTTTCGAATTTACTGTTCATCGAGGAGCATTAGAGTTCATGAGCAGATATTATGCATCCGTGTACAATAATGATCAGGGGATCGATAATAATCTCTATGCATGGTTCTCTCTCTATTAACTAGCCTAGCTCTGACTTATATGGGTACTCTACTAGCGCCTAGGGTTACAAGTTCCTTTTGGAAATATTAGCAATTTACCATATGATTTTATTAACAGAAATGCTAGATAAAGCATGACTAAAGTAGCAGAGATAGAACAAGTCATGCAATCTGACAGAAAGAAGGTAAATAACACATGCAAATATGAACTAGAACCAAACATCTCTAGAGTAGACAGTAGATCAAGTTGCATATATGAAGTAGAGCCTAACATGTCTACGACAAATACTAGAACAAGGAACTATGGCAGGACCTCTAACAGGAAAAACCAGAACACGTACGGGACAGCAGCAGCAACAGTAGCGCTGGACTTGGGGTCGGTGTCCTCGGTAGCCATGTCGTCGAGGAGGTTGTCGACATTGGGGAAGTAGTCGTTGGAGTCCGGGGCGTCCGTGACGAAGAAGCCAGTAGTCGCGTAGAGCGCTCTCCAAAAACCTTATCACCCTTCTCCCGTACAGGACTCAAAGAAGTGCGGTTTCGGAGGCCTACTATCCCGACATGCGGTGCATGCCGCAAGCCGGGATGAGCAAGATCGTAGCACCAACGCAGTGTTCAGGAACTGGTGGCGAGAGGAAGAATGAGTTCTGGTACGTCTCTCTGAGAGGAGCGACCTCCCTTTTATAGGCGCAAGAGAAGGAGGCGAGAGGGCAGCGACGGAAGGTGAAACAAAGAGACGAAGATGAAGCGAACAGCCAGCAGCCAAAGGGCTGCACTGTTCACATGCAAACTCCACTATCGCAAAACCTTTTTGGCTTTCGTGTGACCTTTCGTATACCCGTCGTGTGTGACAAAAATTTAGACATCATCTCGGCTCATTCCCGCAACCCGCGACGCGTCATGGGGAGGGGTGGCATGGCGAGGCGGGTGGCGGAGGAGGAGCGCGCGTGGATGTCCCTCTTGTTCTCATCCTCATACATGTGGGGAAAGAACCTCCCTTATAAAGAGGTCCAACTCCCTCTAAACTAGCAAGGTGGGACTAAACTTTAGCTCCACCCTTTGCCTTGCATGAATGGGCTGCGTGTGTCTCTAGGATTTATTAGGAATTTTTGAAACTACTATTGGGCTAGGCCCAAATCAAAATTCCAGCAATCCCCACCAGATCCTAGAGGCACAGAAAATTTGCCTTTGGTTCCAAAAAACTGTTTTATATACTGGTACTGCAGTGGAGACTGTTAAGTTAAACTTCCACCTAGAACTCTCTGCTACACTAGTAAGCAACTTGAACAGTGGACTGGGCCTTGAATTGCAAGTTTTCTGCGAATCTAGCTTCACACAAAGCCTTGACCGATACTGGGCTATCGTGGGTCTTCCCCACGGATGGAGCTTATGCATCATACTTCGAGACCTTTCATGAGTTTATTAGAGAGAACCCTACTCTCATAAATTGCGATGTTTAACAATCAGACTCATATAGGTGCGTTCTTCAAAAGATGTTCTACAGGACAACATCTTTGCTTCAATGAGCCACTTAGAACACATTAAGATATACATCAACCTGCCATGCAGATTAGGAGAGTATTGCATCTTCATGGAGTGGTACTGTTAATAGTAAGGATCTTCATGGAGTTGACTAACAGCTTATCTTCCACATCTAATTCACGGGATCTCCGATCACAAAGAATAGGTTACCACTGGGAACAACTCATATTGTGGGTCTCATACCCATCTCCCTCGATGCATTATCTATCACATTATGTGATAAACCCTTAGTAAAAGGATCTGCTAGATTTTTAGACGTTTGGATATAATCCAATGCAATAACTCCGGAGTTTCTCATTTTCCTGACAGACTTTAACCTTCTCTGAACGTGTCTTGATGACTTCATGTTATCCTTTGAGCTGCTCACTTTTGTGATCACAGTTGGATTGTCGCAGTTCATAAGGATTCCCGGTACAAGTTTCTCAACAACCGGCGTGGCGTGGCGAGGCGGGCGGCGGAGGAGGATTGCGCGTGGATGTCCCTCTTGTTCTCATGCTCATACAAGTGGGGAAGGAGCCTCCCTTATAAAGAGGTCCAACTCCCTCTAAACTAGCAATGTGGGACTAAACTTTAGTTCCACCTCTTGCCTTGCACGAATGGGCTACGTGGGCCTCTAGGATTTATTAGGAATTTCTGAAACTACTATTGGGCTAGGCCCAAATAGACAAAAATTCCAGCAATCCCCCACCAGATCCCAGAGGCACACAAAATTTGCCTTTGGTTCCAAAACACTGTTTTATATATCGGTACTGCAGTGGAGACTGTTAAGTTGAACTTCCACCTAGAACCCTATGCTACACTAGTAAGCAACTTGAACAGTGGACGCCTTGAACTGCAAGTTTTCTGCGAATCTAGCTTCACATAAAGCCTTGACCGATACATGGCTACCGTGGGTATTCCCCGCGGGTGGAGCTTATGCGTCATACTCCGGGACCTTTCATGAGTTTACTAGAGAGAACCCTACTCTCATAGATTGCGACGTTTAATAATCAGACTCATATAGGTGCGTTCTTCAAAAGATGTTCTGCAGGACAACATCTCTGCTTCAAAGAGCCACTTAGAACACATTAAGATATACATCAACCTGCCATGCAGATTAGGAGAGTATTGCATCTTCTTGGAGTGGTATTTTAACAGTAAGGGTACTCTCCTCCCAGTTGATCAACAACTTGTCTTCCACATCTAATTCACGGGATCTCCGATCACAAAGAATAGGTTACCACTGTGAGCAACTCATATTGTGGGTCTCATACCCATCTCCCTCGATGCATTATCTATCACATTACGTGATAGACCCTTAGTAAAAGGATCTGCCAGATTTTACACGTTTGGATATAATCCAATGCAATAACTCCGGAGTTTTTCATTTTCCTGACAGACTTTAACCTTCTCTGAACGTGTCTTGATGACTTCATGTTATCCTTTGAGCTGCTCACTTTTGTGATCACAGTTGGATTGTCGCAGTTCATAAGGATTCCCGGTACAGGTTTCTCAACAACCGGCTAGTCACTCAAGAGCCGGCGAAGCCATTCTGCTTCGACCGTAGCTGTATCTAGTGCTGTGAGTTTTGCTTCCATTGTTGACCTCGTTAAGATGGTCTCCTTGCAAGATTTCCAAGAAACAGCGCCACCTCCATGAGTGAATACATATCCGCTCGTGGCCTTTATCTCATCAGCATATGAGATCCAGTTTGAGTCACTATACCCTTCAAGCACCTTTGGGTGCCCAATGTAGTGAATTCCATAATTCGCAGTGCCTTTCAAATAATGCAAAACTCTTTCTAGAGCTTTCCAATGCACATCTCCTGGTTTCGAGACAAATCGGCTCATTTTGCTAACAACAAAAGAGATGTCCGGTCTTGTAGCACTGGTTAAGTACATAAGCGAGCCAATAATATGAGAATATTGCAATTGGTCTCTAGCATTTCTTCGATTCTTTCGAAGCAACACACTAGCATCATATGGTGTTGAAGAGGGCTTGCAGTCACTATAGCCAAAGCGACTCAAGATCTTTTCCACATAGTGAGACTGAAGCAATGTAATCCCACCATCATCGTCTCTCAACAACTTGATGTTCAGAATGACATCAGCCACTCCTAAATCCTTCATCTCAAAGCAACGAGATAGGAAATCATAGACCTCCTTAATAACCTTTATATTTGTTCCGAAAATCAGTATATCATCAACGTAAAAGCAAAAGATAACTCCCTCGCCCCCACCATGGTGATAATACACACATTTATCAGCTTCATTTACAACAAAGCCTGCGGCTGTTAAAGTTCTTTCAAACTTATCATGCCACTGCTTGGGTGCTTGCTTAAGTCCATACAAAGACTTTAGCAACTTGCACACTTTTCCTTCCTGACCATCTACTACAAACCCATCTGGTTATTCCATATAAATTTCCTCTTCCAACTCTCCATTTAGGAAAGCAGTCTTAACATCCATTTGATGAACGAGAAGACCATGTGAGGCAGCTAGTGAAAGTAGTACTCGAATAGTGGTCAGTCATGCCACAGGTGAGTAAGTATCAAAGAAGTCTTCACCTTCCTTTTGAGTATATCCCTTAGCCACAATCCGTGCCTTGTACTTTTTGATAGTACCATCAGGCCTAAGCTTCTTCTTGAATACCCATTTGCACCCTATAGGTTTGCACCCATAAGGACGATCAGCTATCTCCCAAGTTTTATTTGCCAAGATGGAATCCATCTCACTACGGACTGCTTCCTTCTAGTAGCCAGCATCTTCAGATGCATAGGCCTCTGAAATAGAACTGGGAGTGTCATCCATGAGATACACAAGAAAATCATCACCAAAGGACTTTGCAGTCCTCTGTCTCTTGCTCCTAGTAGGAACTTCATTGTTCTCCTCCACGGGACTTTCAAAGTGTTCCATCGAAATGGCAGGTTCAGTAATTGTAACTGGTTCCTGAGTCGATGAACTAGGCATTTCCTGATTAGATGAGGTAGCCATATCCTTCATGGGAAAGATATCTTCAAAGAAAGTTGCATCATTCGACTCCATGATCGTACCGACATGCATGTCAGGTACCTCAGATTTTACAACCAAAAATCTATAACCAATGCTATGAAAAGCATATCCCAAGAAAACACAATCCACAGTCTTTGGTCCAAGCTTCCGCTTCTTTGGAATTGGCACATTGACTTTCGCCAAACAGCCCATGTTTGTAGATAAGAGAGCTTTAACCTTTTCTTCTCCCATTCCTCGAATGGAGTTATCTCTTTATTCTTTGTGGGAACTCGGTTTAGGACATGACATGCAGTCAATATCGCCTCCCCCCACCGTGCCTTGGAGAGCCCGATGTGTCTAACATGGTGTTAACCAAATCAGTTAGAGTACGGTTCTTTCTTTCAGCCACCCCATTTGATTGAGGTGAATAGGGAGGCGTCCTCTCATGGATTATACCATGTTCCGCACAAAAGGAATCAAATTCATTTGAGAAATACTCTCCACCATGATCATACCTAAGCCTCTTGATCTTTCGATCAAGTTGGTTTTCTGCTTTAGCTTTATAGATCTTGAAATAGTTCAAAGCCTCATCCTTAGATTTCAGAAGGTACACATCACAATATCTAGTGGAGTCATCAATTAACGTCATAAAATACTTCTTTCCACCTTTTGTCAAAACACCATTCATTTCACATAGATCTGAATGTATGAGTGATGACCCACAAGTGTAGGGGATCTATCGTAGTCCTTTCGATAAGTAAGAGTGTCGAACCCAACGAGGAGCAGAAGGAAATGATAAGCGGTTTTCAGTAAGGTTTTCTCTGCAAGCACTGAAATTGTAGGTGATAGATAGTTTTGTGATAAGATAAATAGTAACGAGTAACAAGTAAATAAAGTAAACAAAGCGCACCAACGTGGCCCAATCCTTTATGAAGCAAAGGATAAGCCTGGACAATTTCTAATAATGACAAAGGAGCTCCCGAGGACACATTGGGAATTAACATCAAGCTTGTTTTCATCACGTTCATATGATTCACGTTCGGTACTTTGATAATTTGATATGTGGGTGGACCGGTACTTGGGTACTGCCCTAACTTGGACAAGCATCCCACTTATGATTAACCCCTATTGCAAGCATCCGCAACTACAAAAGAAGTATTAAGGCAAACCTAACCACAACATTAAACATATGGATCCATATCAGCCCCTAACGAAGCAACGCATAAACTAGGGTTTAAGCTTCTGTCACTCTAGCAACCCATCATCTACTTATTACTTCCCCATGCCTTCCTCTAGGCCCAAATAATGGTGAAGTGTCATGTAGTCGACGTTCACATAACACCACTAGAGGAAAAGACAACATACATCTCATCAAAATATCGAACGAATACCAAATTCACATGACTACTAATAGCAAGACTTCACCCATGTCCTCAGGAACAAACGTAACTACTCACAAAGCATATTCATGTTCATAATCAGAGGGGTAATAATATGCATAAAGGATCTGAACATATGATCTTCCACCAAGTAAACCAATTAGCATCAACTACAAGGAGTAATCAACACTACTAGCAACCCACAGGTACCAATTTGTGGTTTTGATACAAGATTGGATACAAGAGATGAACTAGGGTTTTGAGAGGAGATGGTTCTGGTGAAGATGTTGATGGAGGTTGACCCCCTCCCGATGAGAGGATCGTTGGTGATGACGTTGGTGATGATTTCCCCCTCCCGGAGGGAAGTGTCTCCGGCAGAATAGCTCTGCCAGAGCCCTAGATTGATTCCGCCAAGGTTCCGCCTCGTGGCGGCGGAGTTTTGTCTCGTAAGCTTGCCCACGATTTTTGCCAAGGTAAAAGTGATGATATAGCAGAAGATGGACGCCAGAGGCCCACCAGGGGGCCCAGGAGATAGGAGGGCGCACCATATAGGGGGGGGGCGCCTCCTGTCTCCTGGACAGGGTGTGGGCCCCCTGGCGTATTTATTTTGCTCAGAAATTCTTATTAATTCCAAAAAGTTGTTTCGTGGAGTTTTAAGACTTTTGGAGCTGTGCAGAATAGGTTTCCAACGTTTGCTCCTTTTCCAGCCAGAATTCCAACTGCCGGCATTCCCCCTCTTCATGGTAAACCTTGTAAAATAAGAGAGAATAGCCATAAGTATTGAGATATAATGTGTAATAACAGACCATAATGCAATAAATATTGATATAAAAGCATGATGCAAAATGGGCGTATCAACTCCCCCAAGCTTAGACCTCGCTGTGTCAAGCGGAAGCCGAAATCGAAAAATATGTCCACATGTTCAGAGATAGAGGTGTCGATAAAAATGAAATACGGACATGAGGGCATCATGATCATTCTAATAACAACAACATATATAGATTTTGTCATATGATTTCCTATGCTCAAGTGACAAGCAATTCACAATGTAAAGTATGGTTCAAAAAACTTCATTGGGAACTAACAAACTATAATCTCAGTCATTGAAGCAATTGCAATTTATCGTAACATCTAAAAGAGTCAATAATAGAGCTTTTCAGCAAGCTCACATACTCAACTATCTCGTAGTCTCCTACAATTGCTAACACTCACGCAGTACTTGTGATTATAGAGTTTCAGCCGGACACTGAGAAAGATATGGGCTTATTGTGTTGCCTCCCAACGTATTCACCTTTAGGTGATGTCAACAATAATAGCCTATACTAACTTACATCCAATTTGATATATATATCATGATCTTTCAAACACGAGAGCTTGCCAAAGGATAAAATGAAAAAGGGAAAGGTGAGGATCACCTTGACTCAAGCATAAAGTAAAAACATAAAGTAAAAGATAGGCCCTTCGCAGAGGGAAGCAGAGGTTGTCATGCGCGTTTAGGGTTGATGCACAAAATCTTAATACAAAAGAACATCACTTTATATTTCCCCTTGTATGTGGACCTTTATTATGCAGTCCGTCGCTTTTATTACTTCCACAAAAAGTTCGTACAAAGCTTATTTTCTCTGCACTAATAAGTCATACATATTTAGAGAGCAATTTTTATTGCTTGCACCGATGACAACTTACTTGAAGGATCTTACTCAATCCATAGGTAGGTATGGTGGACTCTCATGGCAAAACTGGGTTTAAGGATATTTGGAAGCACAAGTAGTATCTCTACTTGGTGCAAGGAATTTGGCTAGCATGAGGGGGAAAGGCAAGCTCAACATGTTTGGAAGGTCAATGACAATATACTTTAACTGAGATGTCGGAAAACATAAACCATTACACTGTCTTCCTTGTCCAACATCAACTCTTTTAGCATGTCTACTTAATGAGTGCTTCACAATCATAAAAGATGTCCAAGATAATATATTTATATGTGAACCCCTCTTTCCTTATTACTTCCTATTAATTGCAACAATGACCAAGGCTACGTTCATCAACTCTCAACAATTTGTATGCCTCATACTTTCTATGTGTGAAGTTATCACTATCCATAATATCAATATGAACTATTTTATTCTTTCTACTTTCTCAAGATCATAGCAACATAGCAAAGCCCTTGACTCAACACTAATCTTTATTATAGGTAGCACACGGACTCGATTACATAAAGAAATCACAATGCAAAACTCAAAACTACTTGATATCAAAACTTCAAACAACTAGATCAAGACACTACTAAAAGGATCGAACTAAATAAAGCGGTAAAGATAGGAGTGTGATGGTGATACGATACCGGGGCATCTCCCCCAAGCTTGGCAGTTGCCAAGGGGAGTGCCCATACCCATGTGATTATTTCCTCGGAGGTGGTGAAGTAGGAGTTGTTGATGATGTAGGCTTGTCGTTCGTATTCCAAGGCATAGGCTCTCCATCATAAAAGGATGATCGAGTCTCCGGGATCCTTAAATCTGCAGCCAAACTCATTCGCTTGAATCTATATTCGTACTCACAGTTCTGGTTTTGCAGGTCATAAATCTGGGCTTGGAGGTGCTCGATTTTCTCTTGAAGCTTGAAGATGGTATCCCCAATGACTTTAGCATCTAGCTTGTGGTTGTTGGTGAACCCCGTGATCATCATCTGGTTGGCGTTGTGTCCACGCTCCACCATCCCTTGACACTTGAAAACTTCCTGCTCCACGGCTTCGAGCTTTGTCTCCACGCTCCCGGTACGCCTTGGTCCCTCCACATCGCGGATGTGCAGCACCCCCTTACGCATCTCGATGGTTTGAGGGTGTTGCAACACCTCCACGAGATAGGGGTTGATAACCCTCTCGAAAAACTTGTCCTTGGGAGCGCTTGGAGACGCCATGATGCTGTAGATATGAAAAAGAAATAGCTTGAAACGAAAACAGAGGATATTTGTGTGATACGGTGGTCCAAACCTTTGGGAGTATATATAATGAATTTTTACCGACCAAAATACGTAACGTGCAAGAAAACGGAGTCCGGGAGGCACACGAGGTGCCCACGAGACAGGGGGGCGCACCCTACAGGGGGGCGCCCTCCATTCTCGTGGGAGCCTCGTGTCTCTTTCGGACTACTTCTTTCTTCCTAAAATTCTTAAATATTCCAAAACTGATAAAAATTGCCATTGGAGTTGTTTTGGAGTCGATTTACTTACCGTACCACATACCTATACCTTTTCGGAGTCTGGAACGTTCTCGAAAGTGTCCCTTATGTATTCCTCAGGGGTTACGGTTTCAATAATATTAGTTTCAACATTGATAGGATTATCTGAAGTATAATGTTTAATTCTTTGACCATTTACCACCCTCGGATTTGTGCCTTCGAAGTTGTTGATTTTTATAGCACCAGAACGATAGACCTCCTTGATAACGTAGGGACCTTCCCATTTTGAGAGAAGTTTTCCTGCAAAAAATCTTAAACGAGAGTTGAATAATAACACATAATCTCCTACGTTAAACTCACGCTTTTGTATCCTCTTATCATGCCAGCGTTTGACTTTTTCCTTGAATAGCTTGGCATTCTCATATGCTTGGGTTCTCCATTCATCAAGTGAGCTAATATCAAATAACCTCTTCTCACTGGCAAGTTTGAAATCATAGTTGAGCTCTTTAATATCCCAATATGCCTTATGTTCAAGTTCAAGAGGTAAATGACACGCTTTTCCATTAACCATCTTATATGGAGACATACCCATAGGATTTTTGTATGCAGTTCTATAGGCCCATAATGCATCATCAAGTTTTTTGGACCAATTCTTTCTAGATCTATTCACAGTCTTTTGCAAAATTAATTTGAGCTCTCTATTGCTCAACTCTACATGACCACAAGACTGCGGATGATAAGGAGATGCTATTCTATGATTGACATCATACTTAGCAAGCATCTTACGGAAAGCACCGTGAATAAAATGTGAACCACCATCAGTCATAAGGTATCTAGGGACTTCAAACCTCGGAAAAATAACTTCTTTAAGAATTTTAATAGAAGTGTTATGATCAGCACTACTAGTTGGAATAGCTTCTACCCACTTAGTAACATAATCAATAGCAACTAAAATATGTGTATAACCATTAGAGGCAGGAAAAGTTCCCATATAATCAAAGCCCCAAACATCAAACGGTTCAATAACAAGAGAATAATTCATAGGCATTTCTTGATGTCTACTAATGTTACCTATTCTTTGACATTCATCACAAGATAAGACAAACTTACGAGCATCTTTGAAGAGAGTAGGCCAATAAAAACCATATTGTAGTACCTTGTGTGCAGTTCTATCTCCAGCGTGGTGTCCTCCATAAGATTCAGAGTGACAGTTGCGTAGAATCTGTTCCTGTTCATGCTCAGGCACACAACGTCTAATAACACCATCTACTCCTTTATAAAGGCGTGGATCATCCCAGAAGTAATGTCTTAAATCATAAAAGAACTTTTTCTTTTGCTGGTATGTCAAACTAGGCGGTATATATTTAGCAACAATGTAATTAGCATAATCAGCATACCAAGGAGCAGTACGAGAAGCATTGACGACCGCTAATTGTTCATCAGGAAAGCTATCATTAATAGGCAGTGGGTCATCAAGAACATTCACTAACCTAGACAAGTTATCTGCAACAGGGTTCTCAGCTCCTTTTCTATCAATAATATGCATGTCAAATTCTTGGAGCAAGAGAACCCATCTAATGAGTCTAGGCTTAGCATCTTTCTTTTCCATAAGATATTTAATAGCAACATGACCAGTGTGAATAGTAACTTTGGAATCAACAATATAAGGTCTAAACTTATCACATGCAAACGCAACTGCTAAGAACTCTTTTTCAGTAGTAGCATAATTTATCTGGGCAATATCAAGAGTCTTACTAGCATACTGGATAACATTCAATTTCTTATCGACTCTTTGCCCTAAAACATCACCTACAACATAATCACTAGCATCGCACATAATTTCAAAAGGTAAATTCCAATCAGGCGGCTAAACAATAGGTGCAGTGATCAAAGCTTTCTTAAGTACTTCAAATGCTTCTACGCAATCATCTTCAAAGACAAAAGGAATATCTTTTTGCAATAAATTAGTCAGAGGCCTAGAGATTTTAGAAAAGTCCTTAATGAACCTCCTATAAAAACCGGCGTGACCAAGGAAACTTCTTATACCTTTTATGTCCTTGGGACATGGCATCTTTTCAATAGCATCAACTTTGGCTTTGTCAACTTCAATACCTCTCTCGGAGATCTTGTGCCCCAAGACAATGCCTTCATTGACCATAAAGTGACACTTTTCCCAATTCAGGACGAGACTAGTGTCTTCGCATCTCCGCAAAACTCGATCAAGGTTGCTCAAACAATCATCAAAAGAGGATCCATAGACAGAGAATTCATCCATGAATACCTCACAAATCTTTTCACAAAAATCAGAGAATATAGCCATCATGCATCTTTGAAAGGTAGCAGGTGCATTACATAAACCAAAAGGCATACGTCTATAGGCAAAAGTACCAAAAGGGCAAGTAAAAGTAGTTTTAGATTGATCCTTCACGGACACATGTATTTGAGAGAAGCCAGAATAACCATCTAGAAAGAAAAAATGTGTGTGTTTGGATAGCCTTTCTAGCATTTGATCAATAAAAGGTAAAGGGTAATGATCTTTCTTAGTAGCTTTATTTAACTTACGGAAATCAATTACCATCCTATAACCTGTAATAATTCTTTGCGGGATCAATTCATCTTTATCATTAGGAACAACAGCAATACCTCCCTTTTTAGGAACACAATGGATAGGGCTTACCCATTCACTATCAGCAACGGGATAAATAATACCTGCCTCAAGGAGCTTTAGTATCTCCTTTCTTACCACTTCCTTCATCTTGGGATTTAATCGTCTTTGAGGGTCTCTAACTGGTTTGGCATCATCCTCCAATGTAATTTTGTGTTGACCTAACATGGGACTAACGCCCTTAAGATCATCCAGAGTGTATCCAATAGCAGCTCGGTGCTTCTTCAGAGTTTTCAATAATCTTTCTTCTTCTTTCTCTGAAAGGTTAGCACTAATAATAACAGGATATATTTCTTTTTCATCAAGATAAGGATACTTAAGATTATCAGGTAATGGTTTGAGTTCAAACACGGGATCACCCTTGGGTGGAGGGGGATCCCCAAGAATTTCAATAGGAAGGTTATGTTTCAGCATAGGTTCCTGTTTAAGGAACACTTCATCTATTTCCTTCCTTTCCTTCATAAACATATCGTTTTCATGGTCTAGCAAATATTGTTCTAACGGATCAGTTGGAGGAACAGCAATGGAAGCAAGACCAATAATCTCATCCTTACTAGGTGGTTCCCTTTCACGAGGTTGTCTACTAAACTTAGCGAAATTGAACTCATGAGACATACCATCTATGCCATCAGTGACAATATTCTTTTCACAATTAATCTTAGCACTAGGTGTATTCAAGAGGGTCTACTAAAAATAATGGGACAAAAATCATCTTGTGGGGAACCAAGAACAAGAAAATCAGGAGGGTATTTAACCTTTCCACACAAAACTTCAACATCTATAACAATCCCAATAGGTTTAATGGTATCCCTATTAGCAAGCTTAATAGTAACATTAATGTCTTCTAATTCAACGGGTGCAATTTCGTGCATAGTTTTTTTATATAGATCATAAGGTATTGCACCAGCACTAGCACCCATATCACATAAGCCATGATCCTATTTTAATAGAAATAACAAGCATGCCTACAACAGGTCTATGTGTCTTAGTATTAGGTCTAACAATATTAGCAGTCTCACCCAAGAAAGAAATAACATGCCCATCTAAGTCCTCATCCAAGAGATCTTTAACCATAGCAATACTAGGTTCAACATTAATTTGCTCAGGAGGGGTATAAGTCCTAGTATTACTCTTATGAACAACAGTCAAAGCTTTAGCATGATCCTTTATCCTAACAGGGAAGGGAGGTTTTTCAACATAAGCAGTAGGAACAATAGGATCACTATAGGTAATAGTCTTTTCTTCGACTGTAATAGGTGCAACTACTTTCACTTCAACAGGAGGATTATATTTAAACCACTTCTCTTTAGGGAGATCAACATGAGTAGCAAAAGATTCATAGAAAGTAGCTACTATCTCAGAGTCAAGTCCATACTTAGAGCTAAATCCACGGAAAGCATCGGTATCCATAAAAGATTTAACACAATCGAACTTAGGTGTCATACCTGACTCCATACCATCGTCGGAACCCCAATCTTCAGAGTTGCGTTTAATTCTTTCCAATAAGTCCCATTTGAAATCAATAGTCTTCAGCATATAAGAACCAACACAGGAAGTATCTAGCAGGTTGCGATTATCAAGAGAAAGCCGAGCATAAAAATTCTGAATAATCATTTCCCGAGAGAGCTCATGATTGGGGCATGAATATAACATTGACTTAAGCCTTCCCCAAGCTTGAGCGATGCTTTCTCCTTCGCGAGGCCGAAAATTATATATGTAATTACGATCACGATGAACAAGATGCATAGGATAGAACTTCTAGTGAAATTCCAACTTCAGTCGCTTATAATTCCAAGATCTCGTATCATCACATAGCCTATACCATGTCAATGCATCTCCATTCAAAGATAAAGGGAAGACCTTCCTTTTGACAACATCATCGGGAATACCTGCAAGCTTAAATAATCCACAAACTTCATCCACAAAGATAAGGTGTAAATCGGGATGCAACGGTCCATCTCCTGCAAATGGATTAGCTAACAGTTTTTCTATCATACCCGAAGGAATCTCAAAGTAAATATTTTCATGAAGTTCAGTAGGTTGAGGAGCAACTATTTGCTCTTCTGGTTGGGGTGAATATACCCCAAGCAAGCCCCTCAAAGGATTAGTTTCCATAGTGACAAGTAACAGAAAATTTCAGCACACTATATAAATGTTTCCTTACCAAGTTCCACTCACCAGAAGCGCTACACTCCCCGGCAACAGCGCGAGAAAAGAGTCTTGATGACCCACAAGTGTAGGGGATCTATCGTAGTCCTTTCGATAAGTAAGAGTGTCAAACCCAACGAGGAGCAGAAGGAAATGATAAGCGGTTTTCAGTAAGGTTTTCTCTGCAAGCACTGAAATTGTAGGTGATAGATAGTTTTGTGATAAGATAAATAGTAACGAGTAACATGTAAATAAAGTAAACAAAGTGCAGCAAGGTGGCCCAATCCTTTATGAAGCAAAGGATAAGCCTGGAAAATTCCTAATAATGACAAAGGAGCTCCCGAGGACACATTGGGAATTATCGTCAAGCTAGTTTTCATCACGTTCATATGATTCGCGTTCGGTACTTTGATAATTTGATATGTGGGTGGATCGGTACTTGGGTACTTCCCTAACTTGGACAAGCATCCCACTTATGATTAACCCCTATTGCAAGCATCCGCAACTACAAAAGAAGTATTAAGGTAATCCTAACGACAACATTAAACATATGGATCCATATCAGCCCCTAACGAAGCAACGCATGAACTAGGGTTTAAGCTTCTGTCACTCTAGCAACCCATCATCTACTTATTACTTCCCCATCCCTTCCTCTAGGCCCAAATAATGGTGAAGTGTTATGTAGTCGACGTTCACATAACACCACTAGAGGAAAAGACAACATACATCTCATCAAAATATCGAACGAATACCAAATTCACATGACTACTAATAGCAAGACTTCACCCATGTCCTCAGGAACAAACGTAACTACTCACAAAGCATATTCATGTTCATAATCAGAGGGGTAATAATATGCATAAAGGATCTGAACATATGATCTTCCACCAAGTAAACCAATTAGCATCAACTACAAGGAGTAATCAACACTACTAGCAACCCACAGGTACCAATTTGTGGTTTTGATACAAGATTGGATACAAGAGATGAACTAGGGTTTTGAGAGGAGATGGTGCTGATGAAGATGTTGATGGAGATTGACCCCCTCCCTATGAGAGGATCGTTGGTGATGACGTTGGTGATGATTTCTCTCACCCGGAGGGAAGTGTCCCCGACAGAACAGCTCTAACAGAGCCCTAGATTGATTCCGCCAAGGTTCCGCCTCGTGGAGGCGGAGTTTCGTCCCGTAAGCTTGCCCACGATTTTTTCCAGGGTAAAAGCGATAATATAGCAGAAGATGGACGCCGGAGGCCCACCAGGGGGCCCGGGAGATAGGAGGGCGCGCCCTATAGGGGGGCGCCCCCTATCTCCTGGACAGGGTGTTGGCCCCCTGGCGTATTTCTTTTGCTCAGAAATTCTTATTAATTCCAAATTGTTTCGTGGAGTTTCAGGACTTTTGGAGCTGTGCAGAATAGGTTTCCAACGTTTGCTCCTTTTCCAGCCAGAATTCCAGCTGCCGGCATTCCCCCTCTTCATGGTAAACCTTGTAAAATAAGAGAGAATAGCCATAAGTATAATGTGTAATAACAGCCCATAATGCAATAAATATTGATATAAAAGCATGATACAAAATGGGCGTATCAATGAGCTCTAGTGGTGCAAGATTTGTCGTTTCCGCAGTCACATGAGACTTACGAGGTTGCTTAGCTTGCACACACACTTGTAGATCCCTTGACAGTGGTGAAACTAGGGATTAAGTTTAACTTCGCTAGTCGCGACATGCAACCAAGTTAACATGACAGAGACGTGAATGCCACACATTTTATTAACTATTGTTGCAAACATGATTAACAACTTTATTGCAAACGTCTGATAAGGATAAACGAAACAAGCCTCCTGACTCATAGCCTTTACCAACAAAGGTTCCATACTTGGATATTACAAATTATTCGACTCAAAGACAAGTTTGTAGCCATCTCTACACAAAAGAGATCTGCTAACAAGATTTTTATTGACGAAGGGGACATAATGCACGTTCTTCAGCTGCACGATCTTCCCCGAAGTAAACTTCAGATCGACCGTGCCAACACCATGAATAGAAGCACATGAATCGTTGCCCATCAGCACGGTGGAAGTCCCTGTGGTCTGATAAGATGAAAACATGGAAATATCACCGCATACATGCACATTAGCACCCGTGTCAATCAACCAATTAGGAGAATGACATACTGAAAGAATAGTGGGAAATATACCATACCCAACGTCCTTCATGTTAGTGTCTCCAATGACAACATTAGTGGTCTTGCCGCCTTTCCCAGGATGACGCTTGTCATAGCGATTCGGGCAACTAGGAGCCCAATGATCAGGATCCCCACACACATGACAAACACCTTTCTTATTGTCATTCTTCTTCTTGAAGTTCGTGTGCTGCACATCCTTGTTCTTCCCATCAAACTTTGCATTACCATTAAACTTGCCCTTGTTCTTGAACTTGTGGGGCTGGAAGTTCTTCTTCTGTACCAGATTGGCACTAGAACCTCCCTCAATACCTCGAGCAGGGTTGTCCTTTGCTCTCGCCTTTTCTTCCACATCAAGAGTACCAATGAGATCCGAAACGGAAAACTCCTATCGCTTATGCTTCAATAAGGTAGCAAAGTTCCTCCACGTGGGAGGAAGCTTAGTGATGATACCTCCAGCAATAAACTTGTCCGGTAGGATACAATTGAAGTGCTCAAGTTCTCCAGCAAATGACTGTTTCTCATGAGCTTGCTCAACCACGGAGCGCTCTTCAGTCATCCTGTAGTCATAGAATTGCTCCATGATGTACATCTCAGTGCTAGCATCCGAGACCCCAAACTTGGCCTCGAGTGCGTCCCACATATTTTTTCCATTATCAATTGATGCATACGCATCAACTATGTTCTCACAAAGAACACTCAAGAGAGCAGCCTTAAACAAGGTATCCATTTTCTAAAAAGCTTGTGCCTGTTGAGCATCATGCTCTCCTTCAGGTTTGCCAGGAGTGGTGTCATAGCAACTCATGGTTTGAAACCACAAGACTGCTCTTACACGCCACCTCTTATAGTGGATACCCTCAAACATAGGAGGTCTCATGGAAGCAGCAAAACCACTTGGGGTAAATTGCCTATAATAAGGTTTTTTTGATTGTTGGAAATATTAGCAATTTACCATATGATTTTATTAACAAAAATGCTAGATAAAGCATGACTAAAGTAGCAAAGATAGAACAAGTCAGGCGATCTGACAAAAAGAAGGTAAATAACACATGCAAATATGAACTAGAACCAAACATCTCTAGAGTAGACAGTAGATCAAGTTGCATATATGAAGTAGAGCCTAACATGTCTACAGCAAATACTAGAACAAGGAACTGTGGCAGGATCTCTAACAGGAAAAACCAGAACACGTACGGGACAGCAGCAACAATAGTAGCACTGGACTTGGGGTCGGTGTCCTCGGTAGCCATGTCGTCAAGGAGGTTGTCGACATCGGGGAAGTAGTCATCGGAGTCCGGGGCGTCTGTGATGAAGAAGTCAGTAGTCGCGCAGAGCGCTTCCCAAAAACCTTATCACCCTTCTCATGTACAAGACTCAAAGAGGTGCGGTTTCGGAGGCCTACTGTCCCGACCTGCGGTGCATGCCGCAAGCTGGGATGAGGAAGATCGTAGCAGCAGCGCAGTGTTCAGGAACCGGTGGCGAGAGGAAGAATGAGTTCTGGTACGTCTCTCTGAGAGGAGTGACCTCCCTTTTATAGGCGCAAGAGAAGGAGGCGAGAGGGTAGCGACAGAAGGTAAAATAAAGAGATGAAGATGAAGCGAACAGCCAGCAGCCGAAGGGCTGCACCGTTCGCATTCAAACTCCACTATCGCAAAAACTTTTCAGCTTTCATGTGACCTTTCGTATACCCGTAGTGCGTGGCAAAAATTTAGACATCGGCTCTGCTCATTCCCGCAACCCGCAAGCCGCGGTGTGGCACGTCGCATCATGGCGAGGCGAGCGGCGCAGGAGGAGCGCGCATGGATGTCCCTCTTGTTCTCATCCTCATACATGTGGGGAAAGAACCTCCCTTATAAAGAGGTCCAACTCCCTCTATAGCAATGTGGGCCTAAACTTTAGCTCCACCTTTTGCCTTGCACGAATGGGCTGTGTGGGCCTCTAGGATCTATTAGGAATATCTAAAACTACTATTGGGCTAGGCCAAAATAGACCAAATTCCAGCAGTTCCTAGTTGGTAATGATCATGGAGGAGTCCTCTTGGACGCCAGTTGCCTTGCAATGTACTCCAAGTGTTAAGAGCACTAAAAAAATAGCGCCACTAATAGTACGTTATAGCGTATTGAGAATTGGCTCACTAAATAAATCCATGTACAATGTCTCTTTAATAATATGCTATAGCGCGATATAGCACACTAATAGCATATTTTAAGGCCGACGCTATTTGGTTATAGCATGCTATTTTTTACCTTGCTTAAGACTCCTCATCTGTAATGTGCCCGTAGGTCGGTACAATGACACAGGGCACAAACCTACCTAGGGGCCATGGGCCGGCCTGCTTGGGTCGGCTTCCGGTATGATGAGGCACCCATGGGCCATTACACCGTATGTAGCCCCTGGACCAGTCTTCAAACTTTGTGGCTTCACAGTTGGTGCTAATCTTGAGGCATCGTCTTCTGTAAATTTGTCGAGGTCATACCGTTCACAAAGCTCTCCTGGAAGTAAACATGCATAACAAGTTCTCCTGCGAAATGGGACATGCTTCACAACAGGTCCCTTTCAGGTGTCATGTCCTCCGATCTCGGCATGCCCATTGAGGGAGTCCTGGATTAAGGGGTTCTCGGACAGCTGGACTATATACTTTGGCCGAACTGTTGGACTATGAAGATACAAGATTGAAGACTTCGTCCCGTATCCGGATGGGACTCTCCTTTGTAACCGACTCTGTGTAACCCTAGCCCCCTTTGGTGTCTATATAAACCGGAGGGTTTAGTCCGTAGGACAAGAACAACAATCATAATCATAGGCTAGCTTCTAGGGTTTAGCCTCTATGATTTCGTGGTAGATAAACTCTTGTAATACTCATATCATCAAGATCAATCAAGCAGGAAGTAGGGTATTACCTCCATCGAGAAGGCCCGAACCTGGGTAAACATCGTGTCCCCCGCCTCCTGTTACCATTAGCCTTAGACGCACAGTTCGGGACCCCCTACCCGAGATCCGCCGGTTTTGACACCGATATTGGTGCTTTCATTGAGAGTTCCACTATGTCATCGCGGTAAGGCTTGATGGCTCCTTCAATCATCTTCAACAATGCGTTCCAAGGTGAGGTTTTCCTCCCCGGACAAATCTTCGTATTCGACGGCTTCATACTGCGGGCCAACTCGCTTGGCCATCTGGAGCAGATTGATGGCTACGCCCCTGGCCATCAGGTCAGGTTTGGAAACTTGAACTACACCGCCGACATCCGCGGAGAATTGATCTTCGACGGTTTTGAACCCATGTTCGGAGCACCGAACAGTCACGACGGGCATGACTTAGATCTGCCATCGAACGGTGTTCGGGAGATCACACCTGCGGTTGCCCCGACCCTTAATCTGGAGTAGATTGTGCCATCCGAGGACGGGTGGATGGACCCCACCATGGAGGCCGCATATTCATCGGCGATTGAGCCAAACACAGACTTCACCTCCAAAGAGATCTGTGTCATCGGACCCCCGGACCCACAGGGAGAGATATCCCTCCCCGCCGCCTGTTGAGCACCCGACGCTCAGCGGCCGGCTGGGCCGCCGCGAAGGAATCGGCGAGAACGATGCCCGCCATCGGATCGACCGCCTGGCGCGATCCCTGGCGCTAGAAGAAGAGGACACAGTCAGCCTGCCTTGTTTTGGCCCCCGCATTTGCGACGACTTCCCAAAGGGTTCTCGCTCCCAAGAGACACGCCCAAGTACAACGGCTCGGTGAAGCCGGAAGACTGGCTGATCGACTACTCCATCGCAGTCAGCATAGCAAACGGCAACAGGTGCGTTGCCGTGAAGTACATCCCCCTCGTGCTTCAAGGCACAACACGCACCTCGCTGAACAGCCTCAAGCCCTACAGCGTCAACAGTTGGGTGGATTTCACGGAAGTCTTCATCCGCAACTTCACCAGCACGTACAAGCGAGCGCCCAAGCCTCGCCAACTCTCTCTGTGCGTCCAAGGCCCCACCGAGTCCAATCATGACTACCTGATGCGTTGGGCTGAGCTCCGCAACTCCTACGAAGGGGTGCATGAGGTGCAAGCTATAGAGTACTTCACCGCCGGGTGTAGAGAAGGCACCCTCCTCAAGCACCGACTCCTCTGTGATGAGCCGGCTACACTTGACGAGCTACTGATCATAGTAGACAAGTACGCCACTGCCGACTCCTGAATGAAGTCGGAGCTTCAGGTGGATGCCTCTGGGAAGGTGCTCCCTCCGTCTCCTAGAACGCCAGCTGGCGACACCAATCGGCGCCCGCAGTAGAACGACAACAAGCGCAAGGCCTCGATGCCGACTTCCACAAGCCGACAGGTGGCAACGGTTGAAGATCAGCAGCCAAGAGGGCAGCCCATACCCAAGCGTCAGAAAGGCGGGAAGCCGGCTTGGCAGCCCGCTTTCTCCTACGAGCAAACCCTTGATGCCCCCTGCAAGTTCCACAGCGGCGCGAAGCCATCCAACCACATAACCCGGAAGTGCCACTGGCTCACCCAAATTTCCAAAGGCGAGGGGCTGCTGCCTCCTCCTCCTGCTGGCTAGCTGCCTCCGGCTCCTCAGCAGCCGATAGACCGCCCAGCAGTCGATGCCATCCAAGACGAGTTCCCCGGAGAGCACGCATCCTATGTCATCTTCACGAGTCAAGCCGATGATAGCCGCAGCCGGCGCCGGCAGCACCAAGAGGTCAATGCCGTCACCTCCAAAGTTCCAGAGTTCATGCACTGGTCTGAGAAGCCCATAAGCTGGAGCCGAGCTGACCACCCGGAGGTGATGCCTTCTCTGGGCTCATATGCCATGGTGTTGGATGCCACCTTTGCAATAGAGAGGCAAGCTGCTTGTTTCTCCCGAGTCTTGATTGATGGCGGAAGCAGCATCAACATCCTGTACCGCGACACCATGGAGAAGTTAAACATCAAGATGAAGCAACTCTTGCCCAGTCGGACTGTCTTCCATGGCATTGTACCCGGCCTTTCATGCTCACCAATCGGCAAGATCAAGATAGATGTCCTCTTCGGAGACAAAGACCACTAACATCGTGAAGTAGTTTGGTTTGAGGTGGTGGGTCTGGAGAGCCCCTATCACGCTTTACTTGGCCGACCTGTTCTGGCCAAGTTCATGGCCGTGCCCCACTATGCCTACCTCAAGATGAAGCTGCCAAGCACCAAGGGCATCATCACCATAGTCGGAGACTACAAGAAATCATCCGCCTGCGCTGTAGCCAGTAGCCGACTGGCCGAGTGCGTCGTGATTGCTGCAGAGAAAAAGATCCTTGACCGAGTTGTGGCCATGGCTGGCAAGCAGCCACACCTGTCGCCAAATCCCAAGGATTCGGAAGCTCAGGGCTCCTTCCAGCCGGCCAAGGAAACCAAGAAGATACCTTTGGACCCAGAGCACCCGGAGAGGTTCGCCCTTGTGGGAACAAACCTGGACAACAAATAGGAAAGCGAGCTCGTCGATTTCCTCTATGAGAATCGGGATATCTTTGCATGGTCCCCCAAGGACATGCCGGGTGTTCTGACGGATTTCGCCCAGCAC
This sequence comes from Aegilops speltoides, assembly GCA_021437245.1. Classification (NCBI taxonomy): domain Eukaryota; kingdom Viridiplantae; phylum Streptophyta; class Magnoliopsida; order Poales; family Poaceae; genus Aegilops; species Aegilops speltoides. Next base: position 55,418,090 of record CM038142.1, read on the forward strand.
AAACTACATGATCGAGTAGATGCAAAACCAGTCAAGCAACCCCTCCGCCGACTGTCGGAGGAGAAGAGAAGAATTGTTGGTGAAGTGATAGCCCGACTTCTAGCAGCCGGCTTCATTATGGAAGTGTTCTTTCCAGAGTGGCTTGCCAATCCAGTCCTTGTACTGAAGAAAAACAACAAGTGGCGCATGTGTATAGATTATACCAGCCTTAATAAAGCCTGCCCGAAAGATCCGTTTGCTTTGCCTCAGATTGATCAAGTGATAGACTCCACAGCCGGATGCGAGCTGTTGAGTTTCTTGGATGCCTACTTAGGATACCACCAGATCAAGTTGGACCCGGCCGACCGCCTGAAGACCGCCTTCATCACACCATTCGGAGCCTTCTGCTACCTGACTATGACATTCGGCCTGAGAAATGCCGGTGCCACTTTTCAGCATTGCATGCAGAAGTGTCTCCTCAAGCAACTCGGCAGAAATGCCCACGTCTATTTAGACGATATTGTGGTGAAGACGGAGAAGCGCGACACCCTGCTGGAAGATCTCAAGGAAACATTTGATAATCTGCGCCGCTTTCAGATCAAGCTCAACCCTAAGAAATGCGTCTTTGGAGTACCAGCCGGCCAGCTCCTTGGCTTCCTGGTCTCTGAACACGGCATTGAGTGCAACCCGGTGAAGATCAAGGCCATCGAGAGGATGGAGATTCCCACCCGGCTGCAAGACGTCTAGAAGTTCACCGGGTGCTTGGCTTCCCTTAGCCGCTTCATCAGTCGGCTGGGAGAGAAGGCTGTTCCCCTGTACCAGCTCATGAGGAAAACCACTCACTTCGAGTGGAACGACCAGGCGGACAAAGCTTTCCACCAGCTAAAGAAGATGTTAACCATGCCGCCTGTCCTGGCGGCTCCGACTGACAAAGAGCTCATGCTCCTTTACATTGCCGCAACCAGCCGGGTGGTCAGCACAGTCATCGTGGTTCAGCGCCCAGAGGATGGCAAGGCACAGCCGGTCCAGAGGCCTGTGTATTATCTGAGCGAAGTACCGTCAACCTCAAAGCAAAACTACCCCCATTACCAAAAGATGTGCTATGGCGTGTATTTCGCTGCCAAGAAGCTCAAGCCCTACTCTCAAGAGCACCCCATCACGGTCGTTTGCACTGCCCTACTTGCTGAGATCATGGGCAGCCGGGATACATCAGGCTGGGTGGCCAAGTGGGCCATCACACTGGCTCCTTATACCATCTTCTACCAGCCTCGCACCGCCATCAAGTCCCAAGTGCTGGCCGACTTCCTCATCGACTGGGCCGAGACCCAGTACCTGCCGCCAGCACCCGACTCCACCCATTGGTGGATGCACTTTGACAGATCCAAGATGCGCACCGGTTTGGGAGCCGGCATCGTCCTCACCTCTCCCAAAGGCGACAAGCTCAGATACACATTGCAAATCCATTTCGCCACCTCCAACAATGTGGCCGAGTATGAGGTGCTCATACACGGGCTCCGGTTTGCCAAAGAACTCGGCATCCACTGGATCCTGTGTTATGGCGACTCAGACTTGGTGGTCCAACAGTTGTCCGGCGACTAGGGCGCCAAGGATGCAAACATGGTGAGCTACCGCTTCCTCGTTCAGCAACTCGACGGATATTTTGAAGGGTGTGAATTCCTCCACGTGCCACGGGCCGACAGCGAGCAAGTAGATGCCCTGGCACGAATAGGCTCAACCCGGCAAGCCATACCAACCGGCGTCTCCCTTCAGCGCCTCCTCAAGCCGTCTATCAAGCTGTCACCAGAATCAGATTCCATCTTTATGCCGGCCGACCCTGATGCAGTCGGATCCGACTTGGGGACATCAGCAGCCGGCTCAGGGACTTTGGCAGGCGGCTCGGGGACTGCTATGGTCGCACCCGGCCCGGGGACTGCAGTAGTCAGCCCGGGAACTTCATGAACACAGTAGGCGGTGGCCGGCTCCAACCAACCACCTCCCAGCCCAATCGCCGTAGTTGCAGTAGCCGTGCCGACAATAGAAGAAGTTGCTCCATCATGGGCCCAACCCATCCTCAACTTTTTGGTAAACAGAGAGTTGCCGGCTGACGAGATCTCGGCCAGACAAGTTCAGCGGCGGGCAGGAGCCTACACGATAGTAAACATAGAGCTCTTCAGGCGCAGCGTGACTGGAGTCTTCCAGCGTTCCGTTGAGCCAGAGAAGGGCATGGCAATCCTCAAGGACATCCATCAATGCGAGTGCGGCCACCACGCGGCCTCAAGATCACTTGTGGCCAAAGCTTTCCGCCATGGCTTCTTTTGGCTGACTGCTTTGGAAGATGCCAAGGACTTAGTCAAGCACTGCAAGGGATGTCAGATGTTCAGCTCCAAGCAACACCTGTCGGCTTCTGCACTCAAGACCATCCCCCTCACCCGGCCCTTTGCCGTCTGGGGGTTGGACATGGTGGGCCCATTCAAGACGGCACGCGGCGGCATGACACATCTGCTTGTCGCCATAGACAAGTTCACCAAGTGGATTGAAGCAAAGCCAATCAAGAAGCTGAATGGGCCGACTGCTGTGACCTTCATTGCGGATATCACCGTCCGGTATGGCATATCACACAGCATCATCACCGACAATGGCACAAATTTGCCAAAGGAGCATTGGCCCATTTCTGCGCGATGCTGGGCATCTGACTGGACTTAGCATCTGTTGCCCATCCGAAGTCAAACGGCCAAGTAGAGCGAGCAAACAGCCTCATCCTCTCTGGCATCAAGCCCCGACTTGGTCGAGCCGCTAGAGCACTCGGGCGGCTGCTGGATCGGTGAGCTGTCGGTCGTCCTCTGGAGTCTGCGCACCACTCCAAACAAGTCAACCGGCTTCACTCCTTTCTTCCTTGTGTATGGTGCCAAGGCCGTCATCCCAACTGACATCGAGTTCGACTCACCCCGCGTCACCATGTACATGGAAGTAGACGCGAAGGAAGCGCGAGAAGACGGCGTCAATCTGCTGGAAGAGGGCCGGCTGTTGGCACTAAGTCGATTCGCCATCTACCAGCAGAGCCTACGCCGCTACCATAGTCGGAAGGTCAAGCCAAGATCCTTCCAAGAGGGTGACCTTGTGCTTCGGATGATCCAGCGAATAGCCGGCCAGCACAAGCTCTCGGCCCCTTGGGAAGGCCCCTTCGTCATCAGCAAGGCCTTGGGCAACGACTCCTACTACCTGATCGATGCACAGAAGCCCAAGGCACACAAGAGAGATGACTCCTACAAGGAGTCGGAACGCCCATGGAACGTCAATCTCCTTCGAAGATTTTACGGTTAATGCAGTATGTACCATGCTATCTTTTGTATTAAATACAAGACATCAGGTCCCCCGAGGAGCACTCGGGGACTACCCTTTTTTATCTATATGATAAGTATTATGCCTATGAATGTGTCACTACATTTTTCTCGTCCTGCACCGGGTTCGACCAGTCGGCCCGGGGACTTGCCGCCTTGTATTATGTTAGCGCTACCTGCAGTCGGATAAGTAGTGTGCCAGCATCTAAGCCCTCTCTTGCCGAAAGCCGCAGCTCGCAGAGCGGCTGTCCGGCTGGCAAGAGTCAAAGGCGGGAAACGGTGCCCACACGAAAAATGGCTAAGGACCAACGCGCTTACATAGCATAAGCCGGCTCCCCGCCTTGCCGATCGGCTGCTCAGCAGCCGGCCGGCCAGCTTCCCGCTTACCTTGCCATGACCTAAAAGGGTTGAAGTACTTGCCCTCCCAAACAGCTAAGTGTTTTCCCAGCCACAGACCGCAGAGCTGCTGTTCGGCTGGGAAGGCGGCAACCAAGGGAGGGCGACAAAGGAAAAAGCCAAAAGGATCAAAAAGCAAGCAAAGTCGGAACCCGACACAAGCATAGCACATGCGGGATAATATTTACATGAAGAAAGGCTTTTAAGATGGAATTCAACATAGTTTGAATACACCCCCAGTTGGTGGAATTGCGCAAATTTAACAAATATTGTTCAAATGACTACTGGGCAGGAAGAAAAAGATAAAAGTGGCCGCCTAGATCAAGGGAGCAACAGGCGAGTCCGGCAGGTCGATGGAGATGGCGGTCCTGGCTGGTGGAGTGGCCAGATGGAGAGTCTCGGCTTGATCGTCACCAGCAGCAGTCGGCGTGTTCGCACGTGCCTCGTTGCTGGAGGCACGGTCGGGTTGAGGCTGGCCGTCTGCCCCACCGTTTGGCGCGGCGTCTTTACCATCCTCATCCTCATCGTCCTCGCCCTCACCCTCGTCACTGGAGTCGATCTCCTCCACCGAGTTCTCGCTGTCCTCCAGGTTCAGCCCAAAAAATTTCGCCGGCATCTCAACACCGTCTTTGTTTAACTCAGGGACGAAGATGTTGGTGTCGGTGTAGTCGGCGATCACCGCGGCGCGATGAATGATAGTGGGCCTCACTGCCACCAACTCCTCGTTGGCCTCCTGCCGGAACGTGGCCAACTAGGCTAGATCCAGCCCAAGGTACCACGCGCTGACAAACTCCAGCGCCCGCCTGGCGCCTGCCCGGGCCGAAGAAGCCTTCCACACCTTGAAGCGGCCGACTGCCACTTCCAGCCAATCGGCAGTCCGACTAGGGGTGCACGGTGCTGGCGTGTCGGGCCAGAGGGCCGAAAGCACCTGGGCTCTGATGCGCTGCTGGCGGCGAAGCATCCGGTGGGCCAGCTAGAGACGGGCCTGGATGGCTAGGAGCTGCTCCTAGAGCGTCCGATGGGCATTCAGTGCAATCTCTGCACCAGCCTGCCTTCATGCTTCATGGTGGGCCTCGATGGCCTGGCTGGCAGCGACGGAGTAGCCGGGGAAATATTCAGCACAAAGAAGCAAAAGGGGACGTGAAGTCAGAAGCCAGACCAGATAACAGGCGGCAGACGAAGGAAAGAGGAGGAAGGCAACTCACCGTCGACCATGTCCTCAATTCGGCCGTAGCCGTCGCTCAGCGCCCGCTCCGATTCGGCCTAGTTAGCCGTCTGGGTCTCGTACTCAGCTTGGAGGGTGGTCTCACTGTCCTTCACTGCCTGGAGGACTGCCTTGTGATGCTTCTCCTAGTCAGCTAGCTGCTTGGCCAGGCGGTTGCGCTCCTGGGCCACCGTGCTGCACTCCACCTCCTTGGCGCGCAACGTGGCTTGGGCCTCACCCAGTTGCTGCTGCAAGGCGGCGTTGGCCTCTACAAAGACAGCAAAGAAGAATGATCAGTAAGAAAGAAAGAAAGCAAGAAGTCGCCAGAAGAGATCCGCCCGACCGCCGCCAGCCGGCCTGAATCTCGTGGATTACACCAGCAGGGTCTGACGCCGCCTCACGAGAGAAAGAAGGCAGAATACTTATGTGATAGCCTGGCTTATTAGGGATGATAGACTACTCATATCAATAAGGAATTCCTTCTTTTCCAGGAGCCCATTCAGACAGAACTCCAAAGTTAAGCATGCTCAGCTTGGAGTAGTCTCAGGATGGGTGACCGACCGAGAAGTTGCTCCCGGGTGCGCATGAGTGAGGACAAAGTGCGCAGAAAAGACTAGTATTGATCTGTGGGGCCAGTCTAGATCCCGCCAGGAGTAACGACCACCGCGGGTGTGTCCGAGGCGCTATAAGTTGGTATCGAGCCGACCCTCGCGGTACACGGATGGTTGCGACAGTGCACGGTCATGTTGTTCATGACGCTTGTGACCGTCGTGGCACACGGCATGGCACATGTACCGGACTGGATGCATGAGCGGTTGTGCCAAGAGGGAACGTTTCGTGGCCCGGACGAGTACGCCGGTTCCTCCGATTGTGGGTGTATGTGATAGCCTGGCTTATTAGGGATGATAGACTACTCATATCAATAAGGAATTCCTTCTTTTCCGGAGCCCATTCGGATAGAACTCCAAAGTTAAGCGTGCTCAGCTTGGAGTAGTCTCAGGATGGGTGACCGATCGAAGTTGCTCCCGGGTGCGCATGAGTGAGGACAAAGTGCGCAGAAAAGACTAGTATTGATCTGTGGGGCCAGTCTAGATCCCGCCAGGAGTAACGACCACCGGCGGGTGTGTCCGAGGTGTTACAACTTACTCCGGCTTTTGGACAAGTCGGCAGTCCGCAGGGACAGCTCCCGGACATGGGAGTTGAAGGCGGCCACCCAGTGGGTGTGCTGACACGCCCCCACGGAAGAATACAAGAATAAAAAGCAAAAAAGCAAGAGGCATACCCGGATGGCAGTTCGCGTTGCTAGGAATTCCTGGTTGTAGTTGCGGAGGGCGGTGGCCTGGGCTTGGAGCCGGGCTCAGACGTCCTGCGCTACCTCGTTCTGCACGGCCATCTTGCCCCCAGGTGTCCAATCCAGCGAGCTGACGCTGGTCACCTCCAGTTCCAAGGACGACGAACTTGCACCCCTGGCCCCCTGCGGGTGCGGCACCGAGGCCGCCTGCCCCGCACGCCGGCATGCCGGAGATCGGACCGCGGGGTCCACTCCTGCCGCTAGTCCGCCGCCAGCCGATGGCGGTGTGTTGGTTTGGCCGCCTTGGTCCGCCACGATCGGCGCCGGCGGAGTCACGCCTGTCCTCGGGGCGATGCCGTCACCCCCTCCCTCTCCATGACCGGCTGGTCGGCGCCGGCTCCTTCAGGCGACGTCGTCGGGTCTTCGGGTGCTGGTGGCACGACGCGGAGGGGGATGACGAGTTGCGGGGGTTGGCCGCGTGTGGCCTCCCCCGCCCGTGCTTCAGCCGCAACATCTGCCTGGGCCTTGGCAACGATGTCGGCTTGTGCCTTCGCGGCCTCGTCCGCCTCCTCCTGCGCCGCCTTGGCTGCCACCGCCTTCTGCCGCTCCGCCTCTTGCTCCTCATGCGCCTCCCGCGTGTTCCTCTCGGTCGCTGCCAGGAGGTCGGCGCGCGGGTCCACGCGATGGGTGCTGGCGGAGCCCCCTGCCGTCCCAACCATGGAGGCGGCCGCCGACCGCTCAAGAGAGAGCGGGGCCCTGTTTAAGCAAGCAGAAGAAAAGTCCAGAAGGGTGTTTGCAAGAAAAAATAAGAAAGAATGCGATAAGAAGCTGGTACTTACGCAGAAACCGTTGGGGGCTCCTTCACGACCTTCTGGAAGCGATTCGCACTGGAGGTCGCCTCCTCTCGCTTGGTCGCCGCCGCCGAGCTCTTGGGCTTCTTCGGCCGGCTGCCGTACATCGACAGCGTGGCTCGACGTTTTTGCGTGCCGCCTCGGGCAGTCGGTGCGGCAGACAAGCTCGCACCCTCTTGGTCGGACGCTGGCTGGCGGCGCGGGACGACTTCTTCGTTATCATCATCAGGCCAGTCCTCGAGGCCACCTCCAGCTCCGGAGCTGCCTGCCTCGCCGCCTCTGCGTGCGGCGTCATCCTCCAGGGCGGCCGCCCCCAAGTCGGGGTCGTTCGCATCACTCTCCGCCCGGTCGGGGAGAAACTCACGCTCCGGCCCCGAGGCACTGGCTGCCGGCTGGATGAAGGCGCCTTGTTTCATAGTCGATTGGTCAGGACGACCAAAGAGAACCCGACAACTAAAAGGAAAAAAGAAGAAGTGAAGGCTTATCGCTGGCGGTGGATGCGCACGCGAGTACGGCTGCCTGCCGAACCACCACTCCTCCGCGTGCGGCATCTCCTTGGTGCACATCTGGCTTGGGTACCGGTGCCCGCTCATTTGGCATATCATGTGCGGCTGGCCGTGGAGGGGGAGCACCCGGCGCGCCACGAAGGCAGTCAGCAAGTCGGGCCCGGTGAGGCCCTCCGACTTCACCATCACCTTGAGCCACGCAACGACAGCGACACCTGCGACCGATAGCGTCTTGGGCCGGTACGGCCAGTTGGCACGCGTTCCAGTTGGCGGGCTGGCTGCGTAGGCCGGCAGGTTGACCCAGTCGCCCTCCGGGTGGACGCTCTTCACGTAGAAGTACGACTACTACCAGATCTTGACCGAATGTATCAGCGTGATGGATGGGCAGGGGTTGTCGGTAGCCGGCCTCCACACCGTGATGAAGGCACTGCACTGCGCTGCTGCTCCCTTGATGATGGTGCCGAGCTTCGTGTAGAAGAACTCACCCCAAAGCTCAACTGTGGGGAGGATGCCGAGGAAGCCTTCGCAGAGGGTGACGAAGGCGGACAACAGCACCACCGTGTTTGGCGTGAGGTGGTGTGGCTGGAGGCCGTAAAAGTTGAGGAAGGAACGGAGGAAGCCGCTTGCCGGTAGACCGAGGCTGTGCAGGCAGTGCAACCGGAAGATGACACGCTCACCCTCCTCCGGCGCATCTCCCTTTCGGGCGCCAGGCAAACCTTCATGTAGTCCTCGTCGGGTAGCCGCCGCGTCCGGCGGAGGAAGTCGATGTGGTCCTCATGGACGTTGGAGCTATCCCACGCTCCAGAACGCGCCATGGGCTCGAGAAGCTTGACGGAGGGGCGGCGCGGCAACATGTGTGCGGCCCTGCGGTGGCGAGCAGCAGCACAGTAGGGTGGCCGGAGGCGCGGTGCGGCGGCGGACAGCAGCAGTAGCAGAAGGAGGAAGAAGAAAATGGCGACGGGGGAGGTAGGCGCACGTGCGTCTGCCGCTCCCCTCCCCCCTACTTATAGCCCCAGAATGGCGAAGCCGAGGGGCGGGGGCGTGGGGGTCATGGGATTAACTGCGCCCACTCCCCCACGACCCCGCGTTTATCGCGCCATAAAGGCATGTATTAACCGCGCCTAGAATAACAACCGCCCGCCTTGGCCACAGCGGATCCGCGCGTGGGCCAAGGCGTGGTAGTGGCGGGCCCCAGCCTGCGGCAGCGCCATGTCGCGCGCGTGGGCTGGCAGGATGGTCCAGCTAGCTGGTGCTGCATGGCACGCCGGGAGAAGGTGGCCGGCCCGAAGCCCGATGCACGCGCCACCTGGTTCCCGCCTTCCCACTTCGAAATCTTTGAGACGGCGTGCCTGGTCATGACCGGCTCCTAGTGGTCGGCTCTTCAGAGTAGGAAGCTGCTTGGGCTTCTCACCCCTTTCTCAGCCGCGAAGCCCCACCAGATTCGAGGACTACTGTCGGAGTAAATGACCACGGGTATCCTTATCAGCTCCCCCTGGCTTTTCAAGACATCGGGCCGACTGCGCCCCTCAAGCATCCAAGACGAAGGGCCGCCTTCCCGTGGCCGGCTGCTCCGGCGGCCGGCTGCAGGAAGGCGGCAAGGCTCTTTAAGCGGTCCCAAAGTGTGCCGACTCCTAGCAGGCGGCCACCAGAGTGGCCGACCTCTAGCAGGCGGCCCGCCCCCTGCACCCTCAAAGTTTGCACCCACATAACAGCGATAAGACGGGGCATGGCTACAGTGCTGCCTGCCACCCCTAAATCCCGGAGTAGGCGTGGCCACAGTGCAACGTACCAGGCAGCCATCCCTCGCCCGGCGTGGCACTGTTGCCACGTTGACCATGACTTCATCCATGGCAAAACGGCCATGCCCCCACGACGAGCTGTCGGTACGGCCCGCAGGCGGCGGGCCCTACCTGCCAATGAGCTACTAGAAGACGGCATAACCAGACCAGTCGGCGCAGGTGGAGGCCGGCTCCCAACAGCCGACCTACCCTCCCCCTGGAAGTTTGTGCGCCATAAACCAGATAAGACGGGGTGCGACTACAATGAACGCCCGCCAGGCGGCGGCACTGTAGCCACGCCCGCCCCGACCAAGTCATCATCATTAGGGGCGAGGCTACAGTAATGAGCAGCCAACAGGGCCCACAGGCAGTGGGGCCAGCCTGTCGGCCTAGAGCCCGGCAGCCGCCGGGACCCACCAGTCTGCGGGCCCTAGTGGCCGGCGGAGGAGCCGGCGGCCATAGACACTGATGGCCTGGGTCCACAGCCGACCGAATTACCATTGTACCCCTAGGGGGTAGGCCTATATAAACCCCCAGGGCACCCATGCAAAGGGCTGATCTCTTAGAGTTTCACACACCATATAGAGAGAGGAGTAGTGCTAGCCGTGCCCTTCTTCCTCCTCTAGCAGAACAACTCAAGGAGCAACTTGTAGCCACTTGTTGATTTAGTGATCACGCGGAGATCCTGCAGAGCAGGACTAGGGGTGTTATCTCCTAGGAGAGCCCCGAACCTGGGTAAGATTCGCCAGCGTGCATGTCTTCGCCTCATCCCGTTTCCAGGCGCCGACGGCGTTGAAGGAAACATGCCCTAGAGGCAATAATAAAGTTATTATTTATTTCCTTATTTCATGATAAATGTTTATTATTCATGCTAGAATTGTATTAACCGGAAACATAATACATGTGTGAATACATAGACAAACATAGTGTCACTAGTATGCCTCTACTTGACTAGCTCGTTAATCAAAGATGGTTAAGTTTCCTAACCATAGACATGAGTTGTCATTTGATTAACGGGATCACATCATTAGGAGATTGATGTGATTGACTTGACCCATTCTGTTAGCTTAGCACTTGATCATTTAGTATGTTGCTATTGCTTTCTTCATGACTTATACATGTTCCTATAACTATGAGATTATGCAACTCCCGTTTACCGGAGGAACACTTTGTGTCGGAGTAATGGGCCACGGGTAGGCCGACCCGGGACCCAGGATCTTTCGAGACATCGGGGCAAGCCGCGCCCCTCTGACCGCCTCCCAGCTGGCGACCTTCGGGAAGGCCGAGTCCCGGCTGCTGACCTTCGGAGAAGCCGAGTCCCAAACGGCGACTGGGCAGGCCAACTCTGGGCTTGCGACCTTCGGGGCCGACTGTGAGAGTCGGCCCGCGACCCTTCACGAAGACCGATGCCGGCTACGGCCCCGATGTGGCCGCCCCTCCGCCCACGAGGGTGGGCATGGCTAAGATGAGCCGACGCCGGAAGATCTCCAAAGGCGTGGCATCATGCCATGCCTCCCCGACTCAGCTAAGCAAGGCGCGAGGCACTCAGGCTCACGATGGCGGCTCAGACGGCCGGAGATCGCCGGCCTCCGCTGCTGGGAGAGTAGAAGACGGCCTGAGCGCTGAGTCGGCCTCAGGGGAGTCGGCCTCCCGAGTCGGCCGCCTCGTCTGGGCCCCACGAGCCATAAACCAGATTGACGGGAGTGGCGACAAGGATCGCCGACAGACGGGCGGCACTGCTCCCACGACCCCATGACCAAGCCTGGCCACTGTGAGTGTTGTATAGTGTTCTCAGATGTCCGCTGGACCCACCAATGGGCGGGCCCTAGAAGCCGCGTGTAAGGGACAAAGGCATGAGAGACAGACGGTCAGCCACGCCAAATGATTACACTTGTACCCCGGGTAGGCCTATATAAACCCCCGGGCACCCATGCAAAGGGTTCGGCCTTGGATAGGTTTTAGATACATAGCAAGCAGGGGAGAGAGCCAGCCTTGCTCCCTCCTGCCCCCAAAACAGCTCAAGGAGCACCTTTGTATTATCATCCCATAGTGATCATGCGGAGACCCCGCAGAGCAGCAGTAGGGGTGTTATCTCCCCGGAGAGCCCCGGTTGGGTAAGATTCGGCCGCGCATGTTTGCGCCTCATCCTGCTTTCTGTGCACCGCGACGCTCTACTCGCCCCACCATGATAAGCCACCCGCTGGCATATGTCGATCCTACCCTCGACATTTGGCGCCCACCGTGGGGCGAGGTGCACCGTCGTCCGAGATCTTTTTCTCGACAGAACCCTTCCTCCTCGGGCGAAGCGCAGCCAGCCCGGCTCGCCAGATGGAGTTCAGATCGACACGCTGCGCTGCTGCGCCGCCGCCAAGGCGCGAGCGCCCTCGACGAACTCATCGGCGAGGTGCGCCTCGACGAGCCTGCACTAAGTGCGTGACGCTGGTGGCCCCAAGAGCCTTCTCGCGTCCTCCTCGACCAACTCCACGCCACCGCGAGCCCGCTGATTTGGAGTCCGTGAGGCTCCGACCCGATGCTGGTCGACTCGACGCCAGACGCCGATATCTTCCCCACCAACATGGTGGTCTACGACGAGCCGCTTCCGTACGAGGAGAGTGACGGAAGCGCCGTCACGGAGGTGCTCGTGATCGGCCACGGCGAGCACTCCGGCGAAGATGCCCAGGACCCGCTGCCTGCGGCCCTGCAAGACCTGACCGCGCCCATTCCAGAGGACGCGGACGCTGAGACACTCGAAGAACGCCGCCTTCAGATCATCGAAGGCGCTAAGAAGTTGGCAAGCATGAGACGCTTGTCAGAAGCATACCAGCGCGAGGTGGATCGCGCTGTAGGCAGCTCGCCGGCTCCGACTGGGCCGAGCCGTCTGGGTGCGGTCCGAGAGCGCGGCGCAGCCATCGCCGATTTGCTCGGGCGGCGCTCGGTACGCCACCTCGGCGGAGAACATTCTGCGCCGCCAAGCGGGCGTCAAGAGCTGAAGAACATCGAAGGCGAAGAGCGCCGTGTAATGACATAGCGAGTCCAGCAGCTCCTCGATGCGGTTGCTGCGCAAAACGCGGCGGGCGGCCATGCAGACGCGCTGCAGCAGCCGAACGACGACTTACCCCCTCGCCGAGATCAAGGCGCGACCTCCCGGACGCCGACTGGCGGAGTCCGCAGAAGGAAAGAGAAGGAGCCGGCTGTCAGTCACAGCCGGACTCGCATCACCATCGAGCGCGACCAAGACGGTCGCCCCAGAGCAGTGGAGCGGCGATATGATTATCTGCCTCCCCCACCCCGAAGAGAGCGGTGAATTTCTCCGCCGCCTGTTGAGCATCCGACTCTCGGAGGTCGCCTTGGCCGCCGAGAGGGAGTCGGAGAGAATGACGCCCGCCATCGGATCGACCGATTCCACAGGTCCCTAGCATTAGAAGAAGAAGATGAGTTGGGTCCGCCTTGCTTCGGGCCCCGCATCAGAGATGAGCCCTTCCCCAAAGGGTTCACGCTCCCCCGAGACACGCCCTAGTACACTGCCTCCGTGAAGCCGGAGGACTGGTTGATAGACTACTCCACAGCCGTCAACATAGCCAACGGCAACAAGCGAGTCGCCGTGAAGTATGTTCCCCTCATGCTCCAGGGCACGGCCCGGACATGGCTGAACAGCCCAAGCCCCGCAGATCAACAGCTGGGTCGACTTCACGTAAGCCTTCATTCAGAATTTCACCAAAGACGCATAAGCGACCTCCCAAGCCGCCAGCTCTCCTTGTCGCGCAAGGCCCCGAACAATCAACACGCGAACTACCTTACGCTACCGGGCGAACTCGAACTCCCCGCGAGGGCGCACGAGGTGCAGGCCATCGAGTATTTCACGGCCGGGTGCGAGAGGGCACCTCCTCAGCACAAGCTCCTCTCGCGACGAGCCCAAACCCTCGACGAATTGCTAGTCATAGCGACAAGCACGCCACGGCCGACTCTTCTATGAAGACGGAGATTCAAGTCAACGCGCTGGCTAGGTGATTCCCAGCCCCGTAACCCCGGTGGAGACGCCAAATGGCGACAAAGAAGAAAACGACAACAAGCGCAGGTTCCCTCACCGACTTCCAACAAATGGGCGTGTCGCAGCGGTAGAAGATCGCAGCCGGAGGGCAGCCCGCCAAGCGCGTATACGGCAAGTCCAACTGGTTGCCGCTTTCTCCTATGAGCAAACTTTGATGGACCTTGCAAGTTCCACAACAGCGCTAAGCCGCGAACCACACCACTAGAAAGTGCCACCGCTCGCCAGATCGCTAAGGTAGACGGCCTTGCCCTCCGCCGCTTGAAGGGCCGCCGCCTCCGCCGCCGCCTTAGCAGCCGGCGGCTCGGCCAGTCGGCGCGGTTCAAGACGAGTTCCCAGAGGAGCATGGAGCCTACGTAGTGTTCACCAGCATGGCAGATGACCGGCGCAGCAGGCGCCAACAATAGCAAGAAGTCAACGCAGTAGCAACGGATGTTCCAGAGTTCATGCATTGGTCCGAGAAGCCTATCAGTTGGAGTCGGGCGGATCATCTAGAAGTGATGCCGAGTCCGGGCTCCTACGCCCTGGTCCTAGGCGCGACCTTGGCCACTGATAGGCGGGCCACCCATTTCTCGCGGGTCCTGATAGATGGAGGCAGCAGCATAAACATCCTGTATAAGGACACAATGGAGAAGCTCGAATCAGGCGAAGGCAGCCGCAGCAGCCGCCGACAAGATTCCATGGAATTGTACCCGCCTCCCGCCACCAATCGGCAAGATTCTCGATAGACGCCCTCTTCAAGACAAAGATCACTTCCGCCGAGAGCCGCCTGTTCGAGGTGGTAGACTTGAGAGCCCGTACACGCCCGCTTGGCCGACCTGCCTTGGCCAAGTTCATGGCGGTTCCTCACTACGCCTACCTCAAGATGAAGATGCCGAGTTTCAAGGGGATCCTGACCATTGCTGGCGACTACAAGAAGTCGTCCACTTGCGCGGCCGAGAGCAGTCGGCTGGCCGAGTCTTTGGTGATCGTGAGTCGAGAAGCGGCCCTGACCGGTCATGGCGATGGCCGAAAGCAGCCAGAATGTCGCCCGACCCCAAGGAGTCGGAGGCGAAGGATCATTCAAGCCGCTAAAGAAACCAAGAAGATACCCTTGGACCCGAGCACCCAGAAATACGCTGTATAGGCACAGGCCTTGACAAAGAAATAGGAAGGCGAGCTCGATTTCCTTCGTGAGAATCGACATCTTCGCGTGGTCCCCAAGGACATGCCGGTGTACCGACGGAATTCACCGAGCACAAGCTACACGTCAGGCCGGATGTGAAGCCCGTCAGGCATCCCTTGTGCCGCCTGTCAGAAGAGAAGAGAAGAGTCGTTGGAGAAGAGATAGCCCGGCTCCTGGCAGCCGGATTCATCATGGAAGTGTTTTTTCCGGAGTGGTTAGCAAACCCAAAGATCGGTATTGAAGAAGAATAAGCAATGGCGGATGTGCATAGACTACACCAGCCTCAATAAAGCCTGCCCTAAGGACCCGCTTTGCTCGCCAAGGATTGATCAGTGATAGACTCCACACCGGATGCGAGCTGTTGAGTTTCCTAGATGCATATTCGTGGATATCACCGATCAAGCTGAATCCAGCAGACAGATCAAGACCGCATTCATTACGCCATTTGGAGCCTTCGCTGCGACAATGACGCTCGGCTTGAGGAATGCCGGCGCCACCTTTCGTTGTTGCATGCGAAGTGCCTCCTCAAGCAACTCGCGGCGAACGCCCACGCTTATGTAGATGATGTGGTGGTGAAGACGGAAAAGCGTGATGCTATCGAAGACCTCAAAGAGACCTTTGAAAATTTGCGCCGATTCCAGATCAAGCTCAACCCTGAGAAGTGCGTGTTCGGAGTCCCAGCCGGCCAGCTCCTCGGTTTTTTGGTCTCCGAACGCGGCATAGAGTGCAACCCTGTGAAGATCAAGGCCATTGAGAGAATGGAGGTACCCAGCCGACTGTTGGATGTGCAGAAGTTCACCAGTTGCTTGGCATCAATCAGCCGATTCATCAGTCGGCTGGGCGAGAAAGCTCTACCTTTGTATCAACTGATGAAGAAGACCACCTTTTTTGAGTGGAACCACAAGGCAGATGAGGCATTTCTCCAATCAAGAAGATGTCGGCGACTCCCCTGTCTTGGGGCGGCTCCGACTCCCAAAGAGCCCATGCTCTTGTACATCGCCGCCACCAACCGGGTAGTCAGCACAGTCATTGTAGTCGAACGGAAGGAGGAAGGCAAGGCGCTTCCGGTCCAGAGACCGGTGTATTACCTGAGTAGGTACTGTCGACCTCCAAGCAGAACTACCCTCACTATCAGAAGATGTGCTACGGCGTGCATTTTGCCACCAAGGAGCTGAAGCCCTACTTTCAAGAGCATCCGATCACGGTGGTTTGCACCGCCCCACTCGCCGAGATCATTGGAAGCCGAGACGCCTCCGGCCGAGTGGCCAAGTGGGCTATCGATCTAGCCCCTTACACCATCTACTACCAACCTCACACCGCCATCAAGTCGCAGGCGCTGGCCGATTTCGCCGACCGGGGCGAGACCAGATACGCCGCCAAATACCGACTCTACTCATTGGCGGCTGCATTTCGACGGCTCCAAGATGCGCACCGGCCTTGGAGCCGGCGTCGTCCTCACCTCCCCTAAGGGTGACAAGCTCAAGTACGTGCTGCAAATCCACTTCGCCGCCTCCAACAACGTCGCCGAATATGAAGCGCTCATCCACGGGCTCCGGCTTGCCAAAGAACTTCGGCATTCGCGGATCTTGTGCTACGGGCGACTCCGACTTGGTGGTTCAGCAATCATCCGCGATCGACGCCAAAGACGCAAACATGGCAAGCTACCGCTTCGTGCAGCAACTCAGCGGATATTTTGAGGGTGTGAATTCCTTCACGCATCGAGAAACGACAACGATCAAGCAGACGCCTTTGGCACGAGTCGGCTCCACTCACCAGCAATACCTTCCGGCCGCCCTTCAGCCTCCTCAAGCCGCCTATCAAGCCTTCACCAGAATCCGACTCCATCTTCGTGCGGCTCCACCAGAGATAGTCGGATCCGACTCAAGGCCCCAAAGAAGCGACCTCAAGAAAGCCACACTTGAAACAAGCCCGGGGATCTGCGCCACGGTCGGCCGGGACTTCCGAGCCCGGCCCGGGGACTACGCCAGTCGGCCCGGGGACTTCCAAGCCCGGCCCGGGATCAAGGCCAGCGGCCGGAGCTGCCCCACCAGCCGAGAGATTCCCCGATCCAAAGAAGCGGCGGCAGACTCCAACCCGCCGCCTCCCAGCCCAGCCACCCTTGTCCAAGTCGCTGTGGTAGCAATTGAAGAGATAGCAGCACCTTCATGGGCTCAGCCCATCCTCAAGTTCCTAGTGAACAAGGAATTACCAGCAGACGAGACCCTGGCTCGGCAAGTGCAACGCCGAGCAGCAGCCTACACCATAGTCAACAGAGAGCTAGTTAGGCGCAGTGTCACTGGTGTTCACCAGCGCTGCGTAGGGTCAGAGCAAGGCCAAGCGATCCTCAGAGACATCCATCGTATGAAAAGGCCACCATGCGGCTTCGAGGGCACTTCGTGGCCAAAGCCTTCGACGGTTTCTTTTGGCCGACCGCCTGGAAGAAGCTAAGGAGCTAGTCAAAAAATGCAAGGTGCCAGTGTTCGCTCCAAGCCCCTTCACCGGCTTCCACGCCAAGACAATCCCCATTGCTCGCCCTTCGCAGTTTGGGGCCCGACATGGTGGGACCATTCAAGACGGCCCGAGGCGGCCTAACTCACTTGCTTGTCGCGGTGGACAAGTTCACCAAGTGGGTGGAAGCAAAGCCCATCAAGAAATTAAACGGGCCTATAGCAGTGACCTTCATTGCTGACATCGCAGTGCGGTATGGCATACCGCACAGCATCATCACAGACAACGGCACCAACTTCGCCAAGGGCGCCTTGGCTCGTTTCTGCGCGACGCAGGGCATCCGACCGACTTAGTGTCCGCGCCCATCCGCAATCAAACGGCCAGTGGAACGAACCAACGGCCTCATCTCGTCGGCATCAAGCCTCGATTGGTCGAACCACTCGAGCGCCGGCGGCTGTTCGGTCAAGAGCTGCTGCCGTCCTCTGAGCCTCGCGCACAACCCCAAACAAGTCAACCGGCTTCACGCCTTTCTTCCTCGTCTCTGGTGCCGGCCGCTATCCCGACGGATATACAATTCGACTCTCCGCGAGTCTCCATGTACACCAAGAGGAGGTGAAGAAGACGCCAAGACGGCGCCGATCTGCTGGAAGAGGGCCGATTGTTGGCACTCGATCGGTCCGGCATCTACCAGCAGAGTCTGCACCGATACTACAATCGCAAGGTCAAGCCAAGATCGCTCCAAGAGGGCGATTTGTGCTCCGCTGATTCGAGAGAACAGCCGGCCAGCACAAGTTGTCGGCGCCTTTGGGAAGGTCCTTCATCATCAGCAAGGTGCTAGGGAACGACGCCTACTATTTGATCGACGCTCAGAAGCCTCGAGCACGCAAGAGGGACGACTCCGGCAAAGAAATAGAGCGCCCATGGAACGCGAATCTTCTTCGAAGATTTTACAGTTGATGCAGTATGTATCGCGCTACCCTCTTTTGTATTAAAGAACTAAGACCTTAGGCCCCCCGGGACGAGCTCGGGGACTGACTTTTTGATTATCTGTATGATATGGATTACGCTTCCGAATATGCTTTTCCCTTTTATCATACTGTCTGGCACCGGGTCCGACTAGTCGGCCCGGGGACTCGCCGTCTTGCGCTATGAAATGCTCCCTGAAGTCAGACAAGTAATGTGCTGCGCTCAAAGCCGTCTCCTGCCGAAAGCCGCAGCTCGCAGAGCGACTGTCGGTAAGCAGGGGACAGGAAAGAACGAGCGCACACATGAAAAACGGCTAAGGACTTAAGAGCTACGCATAGCCCAAGCCGGCTACCAGCCTCCCCTTACCGAGCCGACTCACGAGTAGTCGGCTCGCTGTCTCAATTTTCATCAAGGATAGCCGATTCTCGGTAGTCGGCCTTTCGGTTTCTAACCAACTTGCTAAAATATTCTAAACGACTAAGTACTTGCCTCCCTAAAGTAGCTAAGCACTTGACCCGGCGGCAGTCCGCAGAGCGGCTGCCTAGTCGGCAAGGCGGCAACTGAAGGAAGGCGGCAAAGGAAAAAGTCTAAGGAACAAAAAGCAAGGAAAGGCGGAAATTTGATAAATATTTACATGAGGCCCTTGGCCGAATACACCCAGTGGGTGGAATTGTTCGAACCTAACAAGTTTTTTAAAGAACAACAAAGACAGATAAACAGAAGCACTCTAAGGGGCGGCCTCCGGAGCCGGAGGGTCAGAGGTGATGGCGGTGTCGGACGCCGGGGCCGTCGGCTGGGCGATCTCAGCTTGGTCGCCTCCGGCGACGGTCGTTTTGTCCTTGTGCGGCTCGTTGCTGGAGGCGCGATCGGGCTGAGGCTGGCCGCCTGCCTCGTCCTCTGGCGCCTCCTCCTCGCTTCCGTCCTCCGACTCGTCCTCTTCCTCGGCGCTGGAGCCGATCACCTCCGCCGAGTCCTCCTCGTACTCCGGGTGCATCCCGAACCACTCCGGCGGTACCTCCTCGCCGCCTTCGGTCCGCTCGGGCACAAAGAAACTGGTGTCTGTGTACTCGGTGATGGCCGCCGCGCGCTCGGCAAGGGCGCCTTCTACGGCCTCCAGCTCGGCCTGGGCCTCTGACCGGAACGCGGCCAGACGGTCCAGGTCCAGCCCTGGATACCACCCTTTGACGAACTCCAAGGCTCGGCGTGCTCCGGCCCGAGCCGAGGAGCCCCTCCAAGCCTCAAAGCGACCGGCGGCGACCTCCAGCCAGTCGGCCGTCTGGCTGGCGGTGCGAAGAGTCGGCACTTCCGGCCACAGGGGCGGCAACCACTTGGGCGCTGGCGCTCTGAAGACGGCGCAGCATACGGTGCGTAGGGCGAAGTCGAGTCCTGATGCTCAGGAGCTGCTCATCGATGGTTCGGGAGGCGTTGGCGGCAATCACTTCGCCCTTCGCCCTTCGCTCCTCCCGAGCCGCCTCGATGGCCAAAGGAACGGCCTGCGAGTGGCCGGGAAAGAAGTCTGCTAAGATAGAAGGAAAGACAGTCAGAAAACCCAAAATCAGCCCGACGCAGAGTCGGAAGATCAAAGAAGAGAAAAAAAAGACTTACCATCGACGATATCCTCGAGCTCGTGGTAGCCGGAGGTCAGCATCGCCTCCCGGTCAGTCCAGGCGGAACGCTCGACCCCGAACTCGGCTATGAGGGCATCCTTCCACGACTTGGCATCGTCCTGCGCCTTCCGGCAGTTTTTCGCCGCCACCGGCTGCGTTGCGGCAGGTCGCGCTCTTGGACGAGCTTGTCGCACTTCTCCTCCTTGGCGCGGCGAGCGGTGTTGGCCTCACCCAGCTGCTCCTGGAGGGTGGCATTGGCGCCTGAAGATCGAAGAAGGAGACAAGAAAGTTATCAGCAAGGAAGGTCGCCGGAGATCCAGCCCGACCGCCGTGCAGCGGCCCGAATCTCGGGATTACAGCCAAAGGCGCGCTTAGCGCTTCCGGAGAAAAAGGAAAATAGAAATGCCGAGAGATCCGCCCGATCGCCAGATCGGCCCGAATCTCGGGATTACAGCCAGGTGCGCCAGCGCTTCGCCAAGAAGGAAGAATTAGCTTACCTCGGCTTTCCGTCAGATCGGCGGTCCGCTTCTTCAGCTCTTCAACATTGCGGTTGAAGGCAGTGGCGCGGAGATTGTGGTATTCTTGCGAAGCCAGCAAAACAAAGTCAGTCCTCGGAGCTCACGGAGGTTCGAGCCGCCGCTTCAGCAGCCGCCCGAACTCGGGATTACACCCAGTGGAGTCTGGCGCGCTTCACGGAAAAAGACGTAAACTAAAAAGGAAACAAACATACCCGGACGGAGGTCCGCAGAGCGAATGCGCTGCGTGCAGTAGCTGAGGGCGCCGCCTCTTGGCGCAGCTTCGACCGACATCCAGAGGGCTGGTTCATGGGCGGTGCCGCCTCCCGCAGCCAGCCGGTGGGCGACCGGAGGCCTCGACGCCCAGATTCGCCAACTTGTGGCGCCCGCCTTCCGAAGCCATGGCGCTGAGCTCGTCCTCTCAAGCCGGCGGCGTGTCGGCGTGGCAACTTGAAGAAGCAGCTGCGCCTCGGCGTCGTCCGCAGTCGGAGGATCCTGCGGGTCCACCGGCTGTTTGCCATGCGGCCTCGAAGACGGAGGCGGCGGAGGCGGCGGAGGCGGCGCGTGAGTGTCCGAGCCTGAGACGTCGCCGCCCTCCTCCGCGAGAGGGTTCACGGTGCCGACCTCCCCGGTCTGCCCCGTGAGCTCAGGAGCCGGCGGCGCCGACGACAGCGGGGGGACAAGCATCGCCGATCGGCGACGTGCGACCTCCTCGGCATGCCGCGTCGCTGCGGCCGCAGTCTCGGCCTCCTCCAAGCGTCGCTGGGCATTGGCGGCCGCCTTCTCGGCCTCCACCTTTTCCTGGCGGTCGGCCTCCTCCTCCTCGCGCTTCTCTCGCGCGTTCCGTTCCGTCGCCTCCCGAAGGTCGGCGGCAGGATCAATCCACCGAGTGTTGGCAGATGTCTCCGCCGACCCCATGACGGAGGGGACGGCGGCTCTCTCAAGAGAGAGGGGGGCTCTGGAGAAGATCAGAGGGAAAATCAAAAGACTCCAATAAAATCCAACAAAGAAGCGACAGAGTAAGAAGACTCATGAAGAAACTAGCGGCGGCCTTCTCACTTCCTTTCGGAAGCGGTTGGCCTTCGCGGCCGCCTCCTCCTGCTTGGTCGCGGCGGCGGCTCCCTTGAACTTCTTTGACTTGCCGCCGGGCGCACTCGGCCCGGCGTGACACCTCTTCACGCCGGCTTGGCTGGAAGGGCCGGCTCTCGGCTGGCGGCGTGGGACGACTTCCGCATCAACGTCGTCCTCAGGCCAGTCGGCGAAGGTCGCCGACGGTCTGAGGCCGCCGTCTGCCCCCTCTTCGCCGCCTTCGGCGTCGGCCTCCAGCGCCGCCGCCCCCAAGTCGGGGTTGTCAACGTCGCTGGCCTCGCGATCTGGGACGCAGTCGCAAGGCTCTCTTGTGGCGCCGGCTGCGGGTGCCGTGAGGGGGTTCTGCTCGGAAGATACCAACGAGGATCAGAGCTCGAAGTCAGACGCAAACAAGATCGAACTACAGACGGTGCGACTTACCATTGGGGGGGGTTGTCGCGCGAGTACGGCTCCTTGCCGAACTGCCACTCCTCCGTGAACCCGCAGTATGGCGTGTGGTTCACTGTTCGCCACCTCCCCACGCTGCATGTCCTTGGTGCACAGCCGCTCGGATCGTGGCGGCCGCCATCCGCGATAAGGTGAGGCCGCCCCGAGCAGAAGAACCCGCGCCACCACGGCCGGGCCAAGATCGGAGGCGACGAGCCCTCCGATCCGCAAAGATGACTCGAGTCAGCGCACGGCGCCGCTTCCGCGGTCGAAAGTGATTTGATCGATGGGACCAATCGCCAGCCGCCGGTCAATGCTCGGGTCGAAGGCGGCAGATTGACCCAGTCGCCGTCGGTGGAGACGTTCTTCACGTAGAAGTAGGACTTCGCCACATCTTCACCGACTTCACCAGCGGATGGGCGGAAAAGGGTTGTCGGCCGAAGGCCACCGACCGCGATGTAGGTGCCGTGACCGAGCCGGCGTCTTTGGCGGCCTGAGTGCCGAGTTTCGAAGAGAAGAACTCCCCCCATAGCTCGAGGGTGGGGAGAACGCCGATATGTAGCCTTCACAGAGAGTGGCGAAGGCGGAGAGAAGCACCACCGCGTTGGGGGTGAGGTGGTGCGGCTGCAGCTTGTGGAACTCGAGAAACGAGCGGAAGAATCCGCTCGCCGGAAGCCCCAGCCCACGCATAAGATGCGAGCGGAAGATGACCCGCTCGCCCTCCTTCGGCGCGGGCCAGATCTCTCCCGCCGGCGCGGGACGGGCATGCACCAGGTCCGCGCTGGGGAGGCAGCGGGTCCGACGAAGGAACTCGATGTCCTCCGCCTCCATGTCCGAGCCATCCCACACGCCGGAGTGCGAGGTGGGGGGCGCGGCGGAAGAAGAACTCATTGCCGGCAAGGAAGAGCGCCTTGGCTCGCGGCGGAGGAAGAACGCCTTGGCTCGCGGCGGAGGAAGAATGCAGTGGCTCGCTGCGAAGGCAGGAGAAGGGCGGGAGAGCGGGGGAGAGAGTGCACGTGTAGTGCCGCCCCGCTCCTCCCCGCCTACTTATAGCCTTACGGGCAGAGAAGCCGAGGGGGCGGCGTGGGGATTAACTGCGCCCGAGGCCCCATGCCGCCCACGACAACCCCCACGGTTATCAAGCAGCAGTAACGACGTGGATGCTAACCGCCCGCGCCACGCCGATCCGCCGGAGGCCGAGGCGCTGTAATGGCGGGCCCCACCGACGCCCGCCCGCCACGCGTGGGCAGTGTATTATCGCCCCACGTGGCGCCACACGATAAGACCGTCTCGATAATGGCAGGGAAGCCTGACCGATACGCCGCCCGTTTTCCCGCCGCGACTTGCGAACGGCGGCCCCTCGCGAACGAGTCCGACTTCGGCGAGGCCGCCCAAAGCAACAGCGGCCGAGTCTCAGAGTCGGCACTAGGAGAGTTGAAACTGATGAAGCCCTTCGAGGCGGCGCCCGCCGGGCTTCACCAGCTTCGGGGACTACTGTCGGAGTAATGGGCCACGGCTAGGCCGACCCGGGACCCAGGATCTTTCGAGACATCGGGGCAAGCCGCGCCCCTCTGACCGCCTCCCAGCTGGCGACCTTCGGGGAGGCCGAGTCCCGGCTGGCGACCTTTGGAGAAGCCGAGTCCCAGACGGCGACTCTGGGGCAGGCCGACTCTGGGCTTGCGACCTTCGGGGGGCCGACTGTGAGAGTCGGCCCGCGACCCTTCACGAAGACCGATGCTGGGTACGGCCCCGACGTGGCCGTCCCCTCCGGCCCACGAAGGGTGGGCATGGCTACAGTGAGCCGTACCACTGGAAGATCTCCAGCAAGGCGCGCATTTGCTGCCATGCCTCCTCGACCTCAGCTAAGGCTTGCGAGGCATCAGGCCCACAATGGCGGCTCAGACGGCCCGGAGATCGCCGCCCTTCGTCGCTGGGAGAGTAGAAGACGGCTGAGCGCTCGAGTCGGCCTGTGGGAGTCGGCCTCCCGAGTCGGTCGCCTCGCCTGGGCCCCACGAGCCATAAACCAGATTGATGGGGAGTGGCGGCGGTGATCGCTGACAGACGGCGGCACTGTTCCCACGACCCCATGACCAAGCCTACGCCACCAGAGTGCAGTCAGTGTTCAGATGTCCGGGACCCACCAGTCGGCGGGCCCCAGAAGCCGGCAGAAGGGACAGAGGCATGAGAGACAGACGGCTGGGGGCCATGCCCAGTCAGATTACACTTGTACCCCCGGGGGGTAGGCCTATATAAACCCCCCGGGGCACCCATGCAAAGGGTTCGGCCTTGGATAGGTTTTAGATACATAGCAAGCAGGGGAGAGAGCCAGCCTTGCTCCCTCCTGCCTCCCGAAACAGCTCAAGGAGCACCTTTGTATTATCATCCCATAGTGATCATGCGGAGACCCCGCAGAGCAGCAGTAGGGGTGTTATCTCCCCGGAGAGCCCCGAAGCTGGGTAAGATTCGCCGGCGTGCATGTTTGTGCCTCATCCCGTTTCCAGGCACCGGCGACGTTCTACTCGCCCCCACCATGATAAGCCACCCGTTGGCATATGTCGCATCCAACCCCCGACACTTTGTGTGCTACCAAATGTCACAACGTAACTGGGTGATTATAAAGGTGCTCTACAGGTGTCTCTGAAGGTACTTGTTGAGTTGGCATATTTCAAGATTAGGATTTGTCACTCCGATTGCCGGAGAGGTATCTCTGGGCCCTCTCGGTAATGCACATCACTATAAGCCTTGCAAGCAATGTGGCTAATGAGTTAGTTGCGGGATGATGCATTACATAACGAGTAAAGAGACTTGCCGGTAACGAGATTGAACTAGGTATTGAGATACCGATGATCGAATCTTGGGCAAGTAACATACCGATGATAAAGGGAACAACGTATGTTGTTATGCGGTTTAACCGATAAAGATCTTCGTAGAATATGTGGGAGCCAACATGAGCATCCAGGTTCTGCTATTGGTTATTGACCGAAGACGTGTCTCGGTCATGTCTACATAGTTTGAACGCGTAGGGTCCGCACGCTTAAAGTTCGATGACGGTTATATTATGAGTTTATGTATTATTGATGTACCAAAGGTAGTTCGGAGTCCTAGATGAGATCGGGGACATAACAAGGAGTCTCGAAATGGTCGAGACATAAAGATTGATATATTGGACGACTATATTCGGACTTCGGAAAAGGTTCTGAGTGATTCGGGTATTTTTCGGAGTACCGAGGAGTTACGGGAATACGGGGAAGAGTATTGGGCCTTAATAGGCCTTAGTGGGAAGGAGAGGCAGCAGCCAAGAGGTGGCGCGCCCCCCTCCCAAGCCCAATCCGAGTTGGACAAGGGGTTTGGGGCGCGGCCCCCTCTCCCTTCCTTCTCCCCTCCCATCCTTTCCCCCTTCTCCTAGTTGGACTAGGAAAGGAGGAAACCTACTCCTACTAGGAGTAGGAATCCTACTCCCTTGGCGCGCCCCTCCTAGGGCCAGCCTCCTCCTCCCTTGCTCCTTTATATACAGGGGCAGGGCGCACCCCATGGACACAACAATTGATCATTGATCTCTTAGCCGTGTGCGGTGCCCCCCTCCACCATAGTCCTCCTCGATAATATCGTAGCGGTGCTTAGGCGAAGCCCTGCGTCGGTAGAACATCATCATCGTCACCACGCCATCATGCTGACGGAACTCTCCCTCGACACTCGGCTGGATCGGAGTTCGAGGGACGTCATCGAGCTGAACGTGTGCAAGAACTCGGAGGTGCCGTGCTTTCGGTGCTTGATCGGTCGGACCATGAAGACGTACGACTACATCAACCACGTTGTGCTAACGCTTCCACTTTCGGTCTACGAAGGGTACGTGGACAACACTCTCCCCTCTTGTTGCTATGCATCACCATGATCTTGCGTGTGCGTAGGATTTTTTTTGAAATTACTACGTTCCCCAACAGTGGCATCCGAGCCAGGTTTTATGCATTGATGTTATATGCACGAGTAGAACACAAGTGAGTTGTGGGCGATACAAGTCATACTGCTTACCAGCATGTCATACTTTGGTTCGACGGTATTGTTGGATGAAGCGGCCCGGACCGACATTACGCGTACGCTTACGTGAGACTGGTTCTACCGACGTGCTTTGCACACAGGTGGCTGGCGGGTGTCAGTTTCTCCAACTTTAGTTTAACCGAGTGTGGCTACGCCTGGTCCTTGAGAAGGTTAAAACAACACTAACTTGACAAACTATCGTTGTGGTTTTGATGCGTAGGTAAGAACGGTTCTTGCTCAGCCCGTAGCAGCCACGTAAAACTTGCAACAACAAAGTAGAGGACGTCTAACTTGTTTTAGCAGCGCATGTTGTGATGTGATATGGTCAAGGCATGTTGCTATATTTTATTGTATGAGATGATCATGTTTTGTAACCGAGTTATCGGTGTCACATCCCTAGCTTCTGTTATTGCACTAGGCTAGCTTCATGTGTGCATCATATTTAAATTTTGCTTAATTTTGAAATGGGGATTGATCAAACCCTAGCATCAATGCAATTCAAATAGGTTCAACCAAAATATTTCAATGACCTCAAAATATCCTGTTAAAATGTTCATGATTTATGGAAAAAGGTGAAAGCCTCTACCAGAGATAATGCATATTTTTCTAGGACATTTTGGTCACTGAATTAAATCATTATGGTATTTGAGTTGGAGTTTAAAAGTTACCATTAAATATTGGTTGCTCCAAATATTCTGAAATTTATTGTGTGGTTTGAAAAATAATTCAAATATTCCTCACAAAAATTTACAGAATTAATCAAAGTGTTTCAGTTAGTATTTTATTTGCAAAACAATAACAGATAAATAGAAAACAGTAATTAAAATAGAAAACAGAGAGAGAGAGGAAACTACCTGGCCACTTACCTGGCGCAGCCCTCCTGGCAGCCCACCGGCGGCCCAAAGACTGTGTCTTGCCCGTGCCACCATTGCTTCCTTGCTGTGAGCAGGCAGGGAGGTGAGCATGGCGCGCCCGAGCTCGCCACGCACCACCCAGCCTCTCTGCATCGCCCTGGTCGCCGTTGCGCCGCGTGGATCGTCTCCTGGTCGCCGCTCCGACCCCGTGGACACCTCATTCGCCCCCCTGCCTCTCTCCCTCGCCATTCCCCATCTCACCGAGCGCCACTGCCGCCGCCGCACGCCGCCACCGCGCTCACCGGCCGTCCCTCGAGCGACCGTCGTGCTCGTAGGCTCCGCCTCGTCGTCCGCGTCATCCCAGATGAGCCACGCAACGTCGGGTGCCCGGGAACGCCGCCACCACCGTCGTCTTCATCTCCGGTGCCCGGAGATCGCCGCCGTTAATTCGCCGTCGCAGAAGCTTCCCCGAGCCCGCCGACCCCTCCGTTCGATCCACTGTGAGCCCCGCCGCTTTTTCCCCTCCTCCTAGAGCTCGTTCCCGCCCTCTAGCTGCCTCTCCCGCCATGCCCGAATTCCGCCGCCGCCGTGCCATGTCGCTGCCGCGGCCAGAGCTGCCTTCGCCCGCTTTTGAGCGTGTCGCCGTTCTCACCGTGCTCCCAGGAGCCGAACGCATGCACCAGCTCCTCCTGCCGTGCCTCCTAGCGACGCCCCCGAGCTCGCCCGAGCTCCGGCCGCCGCCGAGGTCGACGCCGGCGACAACTCCGGCCACCCCCGCACCCACCTCCTACACCACTCGACGCCATGAGTCCACCAGCGTCCGTAGATGCCCTCCGCCGCCATTTGGTCGCGGAGATGCAAACCCGAGGCTCGCCGCCGGTTGGCCTCGCCCAAGGCGTCAAGTCGCCGGTGGGTTGACCCGCCGACAGCTGACTTGGTGGGCCCGTTTGACCTGGTCATCGACGTGTGGGCCTCTGGCCACTAACTAAACTAGGATTAGCACTAGTTTAACACTAACTAATTTTAGTTAGTTAACTAACTACTGACACGCAGGACCCACCGGTCAGGTTTGACCTGGACCGGGTCTGTTGACCTGCTGAGGTCAGCATGACGTAGTGCTGACGCTGTAATTGTTTTCTGGGATTTTAAATAAATCAAAAATGATTTATTTAATTCAGAAAATATCCTAAACTTCTAAAATTCATATAAAATCAACCGTAGCTCCAAATCAAACAAATTATATATGAAAAATGATCAGAAAAATCCAATCTATCCATCTGTACCATTTTCATGCATGCTAGAACAACTTATAGCTGCTTTTTAGCACAAATCATTTAAATGGCATTTGAATAATCACATATGCAGTTTGAATTTGAATCTTGTATTCAAACCAACTTCATTTAATCTGTTGCTAGTTGCATTAGCTCAAACCACAGCATATTGCCATGTCATGATCATGCATCATATTGTGCATTTGCATTGATTGTGTTTCTTTCTCAGTTGCCGGTAATTGCCCCCTCTCGATAGACGCATTCCGGCGATGTGATCGATGACACCGATGAAGATCTATACTATCTTCTGAAGTGCCAGGCAAGCAAAACCCCCTTGTTCATTCCGATACAATCCCACTCTCTCGCTTCTGCTCTATTTTACTGCATTAGGACAACAACGATACAACTGTTACATGCTGCGGTAGTTGAACCCCTTTATCCTCTGCATGACCTATCATTCCACAGTAAATAGATGAAACCCACTAGCATGAGTAGGAGTTGTTTGAGCCCTGGTGTGCCTACTCATTCATGCTTGTCTGTCATGCCTGCTATTGCTTAGAGTTGTGTCAGGTCTGATTCATCGGGAATGAATCAGAGGTGTGTGAACATGTCCTTTTGTGTGTGAGCTAAGTGTGTGAACACGATTTGGTAAAGGTAGCGGTGAGAGGCCATGTAGGAGTACATGGTGGGTTGTCTCATTGCAGCCGTCCTCAGGAACTGAGTTCTGTGTTTGTGATCCATGAAAAGTTACTACCACACATTGGGCTCCGGGCGCTCCAAGCCCTCTCGGCTTCTTAATCATCCTTGTTCTCTCGTCCGTGAGTTGCAACTAGTTTCGGTGTTTGTAGGTAGTGTTAGTAGTCTACCAAGTGGCACCCGTACAAGTGGGCTTGGGACAGACTAGGCACATGTACGGTGTACCAAGTGGCACCCGGATGGTGGGCTTGGGAACCCTGCTCACATCGCTTGGGGCCGTGAGCGACACCCGGCGGATCTCCTTGCGGATGGAACCCGAATAGGCGATAAACCTGGACGAGAGACTTGAGTGTTTAGGTAGGCCGTGGCCGACTCCCTCGCCTGGCTTCCGCTTGAAGGTTGCCGCGGTACATGACGTGTACAGGGCGATAAGTGGCGAGAGCGTGTGTGAAGAAGTACACCCCTGCAGGGTTATCATTATCTATTCGAATAGCCGGATTCCTCGGATATGGAAACTTGGACCCCTTGTACAGTTCATAGACAAGTGAAAGTGGATACTCTAAAATGCGCAAGATAAGCGTGAGTGCTATGGATGGCGTTCTCGTAGGGAGACGAGAGCGGATCCATAGTGGAGTATTGATATGGTGAATATGTGGACTCGTGTGCGCCACCTCAAAAGAATTGCATTGCAGTCGTAGTTCAGGATAGCCACCGAGTCAAAGCTGGCTTGCTGCAGTCAAACTCCACCACCCCTTTATTGATAATGATGCATATGTAGTTAGTTCTGATGTAAGTCTTGCTGGGTACATTTGTACTCACGTTTGCCTATTTTATGTTTTTGCAGAGAGACTTCAGTCTCACTAGTAGTTCCGCGTGGACTTCGACGTTTAGCTTGTTACCTCAGCTACGATCTTGTGCCCTCGGCAGGATCTGGTAGATAGTCAGGCTTCTCAGCCTTTTCATTTGTAGATGTCTGTACTCAGACATGTTAAGCTTCCGCATGTGCTTTGACTTGTATGTTTCGAGTGTTGGGTCATGAGACCCATGTTTGTAATATCTCGCTCCTCGGAGCCTATTGAATAAAATACTTGAGTTGTAGAGTCATGTTGTGATGCCATGTTGTATTTGCACATATCGAGCATATTG
This sequence comes from Aegilops speltoides, assembly GCA_021437245.1. Classification (NCBI taxonomy): domain Eukaryota; kingdom Viridiplantae; phylum Streptophyta; class Magnoliopsida; order Poales; family Poaceae; genus Aegilops; species Aegilops speltoides. The sequence continues at coordinate 55,447,696 of CM038142.1, forward strand.
TGTGTATGTTATTGCAATGCATGGTATGTGTGGGATCTGACTATCTAGTTGTTTATCTTTAGTAGCCCCTCTTACCGGGAAATGTCTCCTAGTGTTTCCACCGAGCCATGGTAGCTTGTCGCTGCCTCGAACACTTAGGCTGGCCGGCATGTGTCCTTCTTCGCTCTCGTATTCATCCCTTCGGGAAATGTCACGCGATGAATACCGAGTCTGTTAGCCCGCTACAGCCCGGTTCACCGGAGTCTGCTAGCCCAAAGCTACAGCCTCGATTCACTACCGATGACCGACACGCTCGATGCTGGGTCATGGATGCCTGTCCTCGTAAGTTTGTGCCACTTTGGGTTTACGACTAGCCATGTCAGCCCGGCTCCTTATCATATGGATGCTAGCGACACTATCATATACGTGTGCCAAAAGGCTAAACGGTCCCGCAAAGGTAAGGCGACACCGTGGGAATACCGTGCGTGAGGCCGCAAAGTGATATGAGGTGTTACATGCTAGATCGATGTGGCATTGAGTCGGGTCCCGACAATCGGCAATCGGCGAGAGCCATATGGTTGTCGCTTTATTGTATGCAATGCAATCGCCCTGTAATTGCTTTACTTTATCACTAAGCGGTAGCGATAGTCGTAGAAGCAATATTTGGCGAGACGACAACGATGCTACGATGGATATCAAGGTGTCGCGTCGGCGATGATGGTGATCATGATGGTTCTTCGGAGATGGAGATCACAACCACAAGATGATGATGGCCATATCATATCACTTGTATTGATTGCATGTGATGTTTATCTTTTATGCATCTTATCTTGCTTTGATTGACGGTAGCATTATAAGATGATCTCTCACTAAATTTCAAGATAAAAGTGTTCTCCCTGAGTATGCACCATTGCCAAAGTTCGTCGTGCCTAGACACCACGTGATGATCGGGTGTGATAAGCTCTACGTCCATCTACAACGGGTGCAAGCCAGTTTTGCACACGCAGAATACTCAGGTTAAACTTGACGAGCCTAGCATATGCAGATATGGCCTCAAAACACTAAGACCGAAAGGTCGAGCGTGAATCATATAGTAGATATGATCAACATAGTGATGTTCACCATTGAAAACTACTCCATTTCACGTGATGATCGGTTACGGTTTAGTTGACTTGGATCACGTGATCACTTAGATGATTAGAGAGATGTCTACCTAAGTGGGAGTTCTTAAGTAATATGATTAATCGAACCTAAATTTATCATGAACTTAGTCCTGGTAGTATTTTGCAAATTATATTGTAGATCAATAGCTCGTGTTGTTGCTTTCATATGTTTATTTTGATATGTTCCTAGAGAAAACTGTGTTGAAAGATGTTAGTAGCAATGATGGATTGGATCCATGATCTGAGGATTGTCCTCATTACTGCACAGAAGAATTATGTCCTTGATGCACCGCTAGGTGACGGACCTATTGCAGGAGCAGATGCAGACGTTATGAACGTTTGGCTAGCTCAATATGATGACTACTTGATAGTTTAGTGCACCATGCTTAACGGCTTAGAATCAGGACTTCAAAGACGTTTTGAACGTCATGGGCCATATGAGATGTTCCAGGAGTTGAAGTTAATATTTCAAGCAAATTCCCAAGTTGAGATATATGAAGTCTCCAACAAGTTCTATAGCTAAAAGATGGAGGAGAATTGCTCAACTAGTGAGCATGTGCTCAGATTGTCTGGGTACTACAATCACTTGAATCAAGTGGGAGTTAATCTTCCAGATATGATAGTGATTGGCAGAGTTCTCTAGTCACCATCACCAAGTTAGTAGAACTTCGTGATGAACTATAGTATGCGAAGGATGACGAAAACGATTCCCGAGCTCTTCGCGATGTTGAAATCAACGAAGGTAGAAATCAAAAAAGAGCATCAAGTGTTGATGATTGACAAGACCACTAGTTTCAAGAAAAGGGCAAAGGGAAAGAAAGGGAACTTCAAGTAGAATGACAAGCAAGTTGTCACTCCCGCGAAGAAGCCCAAAGCTGGACCAAAGCCTGAAACTGAGTGCTTACACTGCAAAGGAAATTGTCACTAGAAACCGAAATGCCCTGAATATTTGGTGGATAAGAAGGATGGCAAAGTGAACAAGGGTATATTTGATATACAGGTTATTGATGTGTGCCTTACTAGTGTTTATAGTAGCCCCTGAGTATTTGATACTTGTTCGGTTGCTAAGATTAGTAACTCGAAATAGGAGTTACATAATAAACAGAGACTAGTTGAGGGGAAGTGACGATGAGTATTGGAAGTAGTTCCAAGATTGATATGATCATCATCACACACTCCCTATACTTTCGGGATTAGTGTTAAACCTAAATAAATGTTATTTGGCGTTTGCGTTGATCATGAATATGATTTGATCATGTTTATTGCAATACGGTTATTCATTTAAAGTCAGAGAATAATTGTTGTTCTATTTACATGAATAAAACCTTCAATGGTCCTACACCCAATGAAAATAGTTTGTTGGATCTCGATCATAGTGATACACATATTCATAATATTGATGCCAAAAGATGCAAAGTTAATAATGATAGTGCAACTTATTTGTGGCACTGCCGTTTGGGTCATATCGTTGTAAAGTGCATGAAGAAACTCCATATAGATGGATTTTCGGAATCACTTGGTTATGAATCATTTGATGCTTGCGAACCGTGCCTTTTTGGCAAGATGACTAAAACTCCAAAACAATAGAACAAGCTACTGAATTGTTGGAAATAATACATACTGATGTATGCAGACCAATGAGTATTAAGGCTCGTGGCAGGTATCGTTATTTTCTGACCTTCACAGATGATTTGAGCATATATGGGTATATCTACTTGATGAAACATAAGTCTAAAATAGTTGAAAGGTTCAAAGAATTTACAGTGAAGTGGAAAATCATCGTAACAAGAAAATAAAGTTTTGCGATCTGATCGTGGAGATGAATATTTGAGTTACGAGTTTGGCCTTCAGTTAAAATAATGTGGAATAGTTTCACAAACTCATGCCACCTAGAACACCACAGCGTAACGGTGTGTCCGAACGTCATAACCGCACTTTATTTGATATAGTGCAATCAATGATGTCTCTTACCAATTTACCATTATCATTTTGGGGTTATGCATTATAGACAGCTGCATTCACTTTAAATAGGGCACCATCAAAATTCGTTGAGACAACGCCTTATGAACTGTGGTTTGGCAAGAAACCAAAGTTGTCGTTTTTAAAGTTTGGGGCTGCGATGCTTATGTGAAAAAGTTTCAACCTGATAAAATCGAACCAAATCGGAGAAGTGCGTCTTCATAGAATACCCAAAGGAAACTATTGGGTACACCTTCTATCACAGATCCGAAGGCAAGATATTCGTAAGATGGATCCTTTCTAGAGAAGGAGTTTCTCTCGAAAGAAGTGAGTGGGAGAAAAGTAGAACTTGATGAGGTAATAGTACCTTCTCCCGAATTGGAAAATAGTTCAACACTGAAATAAGTTCTAGTGATTCCTACACAAATTAGTGAGGAAGCTAATGATGATGATCATGAAACTTCAGATCAAGTTACTATAGAACCTCGTAGGTCTTCCAGAGTACGGTCCGCACCAGAGTGGTACGGTAATCCTATTCTAGAAGTCATGTTACTATACCATGATAAACCTATGAACTATGAGGAAGTGATGATGAGCCCAGATTCCGCGAAATGGCTGGAGGCCATGAAATCTAAGATAGGATCCATGTATGAGAACAAAGTGTGGACTTTGGTGGACTTGCCCGATGATCGGCAAGACATAGAAAATAAATGGATCTTCAAGAGGAAGACGGATGTTGATAGTAGTGTTACTATCTATAAAGCTCGACTTGTCGCAAAAGGGTTTTTGACAAGTTCAAGGTGTTGACTACAATGAGATTTTCTCAACTGTAGCGATGCTTAAGTCTGTCAGAATATTGTTAGCAATTGCCACATTTTATGAAATCTTGCAAATGGATGTCAAAACTGCATTCCTTAATGGTTTTCTTAAAGAAGAGTTGTATATGATGCAACCGGAAGGTTTTGTCAATCCTAAAGGTGCTAACAAAATGTGCAAGCTCCAGCGATCCATCTATGGACTGGTGCAAGCATCTCGGAGTTGGAATATACGCTTTGATAAGTTGATCAAAGCATATAGTTTTATACGTACTTGCAGTGAAGCTTGTATTTACAATAAAGTGAGTGGGAGCACTACAACCTTTCTGATAAGTATATGTTAGTGACATATTGTTGATCAGAAATGATGTAGAATTTTTCTGGAAAGCATAAAGAAGTGTTTGAAAGGAGTTCTTTAAAAGAAAGACCTCAGTAAAGCTACTTACATACTGAGCATCAAGATCTATTGAGATGGATCAAGACGCTTGATAAGATTTTCAATGAGTACATACCTTGACAAGATTTTGAAGTAGTTCAAAATGGAACAGTCAAAGAAAGAGTTCTTGCCTGTGTTACAAAGGTGTGAAATTGAGTAAGACTCAAATCCCGACCACGGCAGAAAATAGAAAGAGAATGAAAGTCATTCCCTATGCCTCAGTCATAGGTTCTATAAAAGTATGCCATGCTATGGACCAGACCTATTGTATACCCTTCCCTGGTTTGGCAAGGGAGTACAATAGTGATCTAGGAGTAGATCACTGGACATTGGTCAAAATTATCCTTAGTGGAATAAGGATATGTTTCTTAATTATGGAGGTGACAAGAGGTTCGTCGTAAAGGGTTACGTCGATGCAAGTTTAGCACTGATCCAGATGACTCTAAGTCTCAATCTGGATACATATTGAAAGTGGGAGCAATTAGCTAGAGTAGCTCCGTACAGAGCATTGTAGACATAGAATATTTTGCAAAATACACACAGCTCTGAATGTGACAGACCCGTTGACTAAACTTCTCTCACGAGCAAAACATGATCACACCTTAGTACTCTGGGTGTTAATCACATAGCGATGTGAACTAGATTATTGACTCTAGTAAACCCTTTGGGTTTTGGTCACATGACGATGTGAACTATGGGTGTTAATCATATACAGATATGAATATTGGTGTTAAATCACATGACGATGTGAACTAGATTATTGACTCTAGTGCAAGTGGGAGACTGAAGGAAATATACCCTAGAGGCAATAATAAAGTTATTATTTATTTCCTTATTTCATGATAAATGTTTATTATTCATGCTAGAATTATATTAACCGGAAACATAATACATGTGTGAATACATAGACAAACATAGTGTCACTAGTATGCCTCTACTTGACTAGCTCGTTAATCAAAGATGGTTAAGTTCCTAACCATAGACATGAGTTGTCATTTGATTAATGGGATCACATCATTAGGAGAATGATGTGATTGACTTGACCCATTCCGTTAGCTTAGCACTTGATCGTTTAGTATGTTGCTATTACTTTCTTCATAACTTATACATGTTCATATAACTATGAGATTATGCAACTCCCGTTTACCGGAGGAACACTTTGTGTGCTACCAAACGTCACAACGTAACTGGGTGATTATAAAGGTGCTCTACAGGTGTCTCCGAAGGTACTTGTTGAGTTGGGATATTTCAAGATTAGGATTTGTCACTCCGATTGTCGGAGAGGTATCTCTGGGCCCTCTCAGTAATGCACATCACTATAAGCCTTGCAAGCAATGTGACTAATGAGTTAGTTATGGATGATGCATTACATAACGGGTAAAGAGACTTGCCAGTAACGAGATTGAACTAGGTATTGAGATACCGACGATCGAATCTCGGGCAAGTAACATACCGATGACAAAGGGAACAACGTATGTTGTTATGCGGTTTGACCAATAAAGATCTTCGTAGAATATGTGGGAGCCAATATGAGCATCCAGGTTCCGCTATTGGTTATTAACCGGAGACGTGTCTCGGTCATGTCTACATAGTTCTCGAACCCATAGGGTCCGCACGCTTAAAGTTCGATGACGGTTATATTACAAGTTTATGTATTATTGATGTACCGAAGGTAGTTCGGAGTCCCAGATGAGATCGGGGACATAACAAGGAGTCTCGAAATGGTTGAGACGTAAAGATTGATATATTGGACGACTATATTCGGACATCGGAAAGGTTTCAAGTGATTCGGGTATTTTTCGGAGTACCGGGGAGTTACGGGAATACGGGGAAGAGTATTGGGCCTTAATGTGCCTTAGTGGGAAGGAGAGGCAGCAGCCAGGAGGTGGCGCGCGCCCCTCCCAAGCCCAGTCCGAATTGGACTAGGGGTTTGGGGTGCGGCCCCCTCTCCCTTTCTTCTCCCCTCCCCTCCTTTCCCCCTTCTCCTAGTTGGACTAGGAAAGGAGGAAACCTACTCCTACTAGGAGTAGGAATCCTACTTCCTTGGCGCGCCCCTCCTAGGGCCGGCCTCCTCCTCCCTTGCTCCTTTATATACGGGGGCAGGGGGCACCCCATAGACACAACAATTGATCATTGATCTCTTAGCCATGTGCGGTGCCTCCCTCCACCATAGTACTCCTCGATAATATCGTAGCGGTGCTTAGGCGAAGCCCTGCATCAGTAGAACATCATCATTGTCACCACGCCGTCGTGCTGACAGAACTCTCCCTCGACACTCGGCTGGATCGGAGCTCGAGGGACGTCATCGAGCCGAACGTGTGCAGGAACTCGGAGGTGTCGTGCTTTCGGTGCTTGATCGGTCGGACCATGACGACATACGACTACATCAACCGCGTTGTGCTAACGCTTCCGCTTTCGGTCTACGAAGGGTACATGGACAACACTCTCCCCTCTTGTTGCTATGCATCACCATGATCTTGCGTGTGCGTAGGAATTTTTTTGAAATTACTACGTTCCCCAACAGACGTCTTACTAGCTCCCACAATGATTAGCCATCCTTTGGCATATGTCGCACCTACCACCCGACATATCTATCCATCGCTTTCTTCTCAACGCGCACGCCCACTGACGACAGATGGCTACCTAGTCGACCAAGATCCAGGTGATGAAGAGGGGTGCCACAGGCAAGGAGGCCAGCGACGGCAAGGGAAAGCTCAAGGTTGCCTCCACCTCAAAGGGGAAGTGGATGGCCTCCACCACCACTGATGCACATTGACGGTGCAATACACCGAGGTGGCCCATCATCCAGAAAGTCTGCAGTTGGGCCGGCCTTGAGGCCTAGGGGTCTGGAGGCTGTCCGGCTCGGGAGAGGAGCCCAGCTCTAAGGGGGAGACCATCTTGGTGTACAAGCCAAGAAAGCCATGACGCGAGCTCTATTAGGAACTTGTAAACCGTGGCTCTCGTTCCCCATATAAGACGAGGGTAGGGGTAGTCATTCCCATCTACTCTCATAGGCAATACTCTTGGTAGCCATATCCATCACCATCCTTGAAAACCCCGCGCACAAGCTGCTCCATCATCAATTCAAAACACAAAGCATGACATAGGGTATTACCTCATGATGAGGGCCTGACCTCGTTAACCCCCTTGTGTGAATTCCCTTTCAGTACTTCTATCCACATTCGCCACCCTACAAGGGTACTAGCGCTTTCCTGTACCATCACACATATCCACCATCTCCCCGAGTCGGGGTTGTCGATTGCCGCTCACCATTGACGATGACCACCCAGGGCAATGCAGCAGAGGTAAACCTGAAACCGTACGGTGATGAGCGAGTGTGCTTCATTCCCTTCCTCCCATGTGGTGTTGGATTCCTAGTACATCCTTTCTTTCAAGGACTCCTTCATTTTTACAGGCTACAACTGCGTCACCTCACCCTAAACGGCGTCCTGCACATTGCTTGCTTCATGGCTTTGTGCGAATGCTTTCTCGGCATCGAGCTCCAATTAGGCCCCTCGTGGCAAGACTTCCACATGAAGATCAAGACAAACGTCACCGAGACTCGCGAGTGTGATGGAGTCGCCATCACAAAGAAGCTCGGATCCAGCTACCTCAAGGAGATCTAGCATAATCGAATAAGTGGTGACGGTTCTGTTGACATCGGATTTTGGCAAGGTACAAAAGGCAAGTAAGATGGCCTCAAGTGAAAGAGTTTTCAGCATGCAAAGTTTCAGGTCGACGAGTGGAATAACTTTGATGTTTAATTTATCGCCATTCGACTTTATATCGGTGGCCGAAGTTGCACTCCGAGTGACAAAATTCAAACATTCCGAGTGGTTTTCGGCCAATCTTGCCTTCAAGACGACCTCGGATGAAGGAGTATTCTAAAGGGATTGTCTTCGTCTCGTCGAGGCGATCGATTTTGATATATAAATCATCTCAATCCGAGTTCATATGCAAAAGTTAGAGGCAATACACTGCAGGCCGAAGCTGAGTGGAAATCTGGCGCAAAGTACCAGACGCCATGTCTGGTGGGTCGCGCGAGCAATTAGGCCCTTAAGAAGTCCTTGAATCGAAAAACCTTCAACACGAAAAAGTTTCGTCTCGTCGAGCCGATCGATTTTCATATAAAATTCGTCTCAATCCGAGTTCATATGCAAAAGTTAGAGGCAAATCAAGATCAGGCTATGTTTTTGGTCGAGTGAAAACTCACCGGTCGAGTGAAAACCTACCGATCGAGTCACCGGTCGAGTGAAAACCTACCGATCGAGTCCAAGGTCGAGTGGAAACCTACCGATCGAGTCACCGGTCGAGTGAAAACCTACCGATCGAGTCCAAGGTCGAGTGAAAACCTACCGATCGAGTCCAAGGTCGAGTGGAAACCTACCGATCGAGTCACCGGTCGAGTGAAAACCTACCGATCGAGTCCAAGGTCGAGTGAAAACCTACCGATCGAGTCCAAGGTCGAGTGAAAACCTACGATCGAGTGAAAGGTCGAGTGAAAGCCTACCGATCGAGTAAAAGATTGTCTTCCGAGTGAAAATATAGTCATCCGAGTGAAAAAGTCCACTCGACCATCCGAGTGAAAGACTCTAATATCCGAGTGGATGAGCTCAAATCCGAGTGAAACTGAACATGTGCCCAAAAGTTTATCAAGATGATCTCGGATGAAGAAGTGTTCAATACAGAAGTTGTGCGTATCGTCAAGACGGTAAACTTTGCTTTTGGAGTCATCGTCATCAGAGATAGTATATGGCCTGCAAATTCATTACAAGACTCGGATGATTCAGTCTACCGCAAGACCGAGTCCGACCGAAGGTAAAGATGACCTCGAAAAGTGTTCAAGATGACCTTATTTGAAAAAGTGATCAACATGAGAGTTGTTCGTATCGTCAAGGCGCACAAGTTTGGTATTTGGGCCATCTTGATCGGAGGTCATATGGAGGCTCGGCGGCCTGCACAAGGAGGAAGACAGAAGTTGGGCCAGATTCAGACTGAATCCGAGTTGGAATAGAACTAGGACTCTAGGACGTGAATTGATGTAATTTTTCTTGTAAGGAAAGCCTAGATGAATCCTTTTCTTGCACGAGAAGTACAGCCGCCTCTTATATATGTTAGGGGTGACGGCCGATTGAACAACACACAATCGAACAAATCAATACACTACTTTTTCCCGTCTACTTTTATCTCTCCACCGCTTTTCTCTCTCGCTCTTCGCTGTTCTTCGTGTTTGAGAGCTGCGAATCCCGAGGCTCTAGGGGCGAGCGAATCGACCTAGGGCAGCCCATAGTCGCCGCAATCCCGACGGGTCCCTCCCGGTGCGCTGGGTTTCGGTTCACAAAGCACCCGCCGATCGCCTTGCGATCGCTATTGTCGGTCGGGTCTCCTTCGACGTGAGCTGCGTGCATCACCCCGCGCCGAGGGTACACGGACGGTTCGTGTGTTGACACACTTTTGGCGACTCCGCTGGGACCGAAGATCAATCATCATCATCTACCATGTCCGATCTTCCCAAGCCATCTGAGGTAGACGCCGATAACATCATTAAGCCCAGTCTTGATGAGATATCGGCCGATCATCGCCAAATCTATGAGGAGTACAAGAAGGCGCGCGAAGAGAAGGATTTGCAGGAGTTTCTTGCAAAGTTCAAGAAGGATCGCCAAGGCAACATCACTCCGATTGAAGAAATCAAGTTTCCTCCTCTTCAAGCCGAGCAGGTTAAACCCTCTGTAAGTCTTGCTTTTCCCTGAGCGGTGGGCTGAGATTGAAAGTCGATTGCTGATGGTAACAATCTAGTCTATCAAACTTTCATAGAAAATACTAATGCTCGTAAGAATGCATCTCAATCGACTAGTGGTAATGATGGTGTAGCTGCTAGTGTGCAAAACCCTAATCTGCTTTTACCTATCTCATCGGCGCCTCCGCGCCGATGACTTATTATCCTACCCAAACAAATCAGATTGTGGCTGCACCCATTAATCCTATTATGAGCATGCCAGTTCGGTGGTGACGCCAACCAAACCCTACCTACAGCTACAACCACTCGACCACTACCAAACTATGGGTCGACATACATGCCACAATTGCACCTACAGCTAGTAACCCTACTCCTCCTATGCCATCGCCACAAGCTCCATCGTCCACTATGGACGATGGTCTAGCTAATCTTAGAGAGGAGATGGCTAAGATGCTTCGAGAGAATTTTGAGTCGAGTTACCTCGAATCGGATTTACCAAAAGCCGCACTTCGAGTACTTTGATGCTATCCAAAGCCCTCCGTGATATAAAATTCCGATTTTGTTAAGTTCAATGGAGAGGGCACAAAACCACATGGGAGCATGTTAGTCAATACTTAGCACAATTGGGTGAGGCAGGCTCATTGAATGAATTGAAAGTGCGTTTATTTCCTTTGTCATTAATCGGTACCGCATTTTCATGGTTTTCTTCTTTACCACATGGTTCCATTCGAGTTTGGTCGCAACTAGAGCAGAAATTTCATGATCACTTTTATAGCGGCGACAATGAACTCAAGTTGTCACATCTAACATCGGTTAAGCAGAAGCATGATGAATCGGTCTCCGATTACGTCAAGAGATTCAGAGAAACGAAAAACCGGTGTTTTAGTTTGGTGATAACCGAGAGAGACTTGGCAGACCTAGTGCTGAGTGGTTTAAGAACTCCCATTAGAGAAAAGCTAGAAGGCTATGAGTTCTTAAATATCAACCAAGTCTTACAAAGGGCTTTGGCTCAGGAAAGCCGAAGCAAAGATCTCAAAGAAGTGCATAGATACAAAGCCGATCGTCCAAAGGTGAATATGGTGGAATATGATAGTGATCACTCTGGACGATGAGGGTGATGTTTTTGTTATTGAATTTGTTTGGCCATCTAAGGCCAAACCCTTTACTTGTAATGATCTCAAACCGATTCATAAGAATCGTGATGAAGAGATGAAGTTTACTTTAACATTGCTAAGTGTGATAGAATATTTGATGCTTTGCTACAGGCTAAGATTATTAGAATATCTCATACTTTACCGCCGTTTGAAGAGCTGAAACGGCGTGCTTATTGCAAGTATCATAATTCTTTTCTCATGCTACTAATGATTGCAATGTTTTTCGACGATGATACAATCGCCATTAATGACGGACGATTGAACTTTTCTCGAGATGCAAGTTGATAAACAGCCCTTTCCAATGAACACCATGGATTTAGAAGGAAGAAGCTGCTCATTCGGCCGGAGGTAGCCGAATCTGCTAATAAAGCTAATGTCATTGTTGGAGAGCCCAGAAAGACAAGGAGGACAACAAGGTCTTGGGGAGACAGTGTCGTGCTTGATAAGCAACCCGATGGCAAGGAAGTGATCAAAATCACCATCAAGAATCCTACACTCGGGGGGCAACCGCAAGTGCAAGAAAATGCTCGTGTTAAATTTGTCAAGCCCAAGAGTCCAGAAGTTGGCAAGTGGAAGAAGAATGAAGTTAAAGTGCAGCGCAAGCGGATCAAGCCAACTTTTGATATGTTGCTGTCCAAGTATGCTAACCAGTCGGCCGGTTCTAGTTTCAATCGACCGACTCATCTAAAACGACCAAGGTCACCATCAGCTGATATGTTTAGTCGGTATACAAAACCGAGTGGACCAAGGGCGCAATTTTCAGAAGATCAGAGGCAAACTGTTTGGGATCGACTTGACTATTCATATAGAGGCCGATCAACATTGGTGGCTATCACCGGCTGGTCAAAATATGCGGTCGGATGGAAATTATCCGAGTGTAAGAATGCACCTGTGGAAACTATCCGAGTGAAAAATGTGGATGGGTAGAGTCCATCCGACTGAGTTCCATCCGAGTGGATACCATCCGAGTGACATCAATCCGAGTGGATTCCATCAAAGTAAGAAGGTGCGCCCGAGTGGAAATTTCATGCCTCGGAAAGTCGAAAAGAATGGCGTGTTAAGTCACCGAAGTGTTGCAGCAGTTGAGTCACAAAGGCAAGGAGAAAATGGATGTCGACTCACTTATCTTGGGCACCAAACATTCCCCATACAGCAGCCGATCGTGCATAACCACTGACCGAGCCGACATTTCTATCGCGCCAAAGCACTCGGCTAATGACCATGAAGCAAGCGCCAGCCGTAAAGGTGAGAGATGCTAAATACACTCGACCAAAGTGGTGTCCTCCAGTATAACAAAGACACGAAGAGGAAACTACAGAGGTTAAGGAATCAAGAGATGGCGGAGCAGAGGCCGAGAAGCAAAGGGATAAGTTGTTCAATGACACTCGCCCATGGTTCCAAAGAAACAAGTGTGGAGGCCAAAACAAATACAGGATACATCAGCTTCTACATCTATCACAGTAGTGCCTACACCACCCAAGGAGGACGATGTGACAGCTATTACATCGCTCATGACACTTCTTACTTCTCCTTCACTCGACCAGATTTCGAGAATCGGTCGATCCACTTGAAGAAGAGGTTGATATGTTGGACTATGAGTCTACGCCGTTCATGAAGGTATGGATATCAATATGGTGTATTACTTACCTGCTGAGTTTCGGTCTGTAGATGAGGAAGGGAAGTGGCTCAGCTGGATTTTGGCCCTAAAATGCAATATTCGAGAAGCCAAAAGAACCAAGAACACATTTGAAACCGTTGTATCTCGTGAGGTCATATCAATGGATCGCCACTTAGTCGAATGCTTGTTGATGGTGGTGCTGTGGTAAATCTTATGCCTTATTCGGTCTTCAAGAAATTGGGTTTGCTCGATGAAGAATTGATCAAGACCAATATGGTGCTCAACGGGTTTGAAGGCAAAGAGAAAACTGAAGCCAAAGGTGTAATGTATGTGGAGCTTACAATGAAGCAAAACTTTGGCCATCGTGCATTCTTTGTCGCCGAGGTGCAAGGTAACTACAACGTTATACTAGGCCGTGATTGGGTTCATGCAAACCAAGGCGCCATCCACTATGCATCAGTTTTTGATTCATGGGTTGATGATGAAGTGGAAGTCATTCATGCGGATAATTCGCCTGTGTTGCTTTGGCCGATGCATCGTGGATTGGCAACATCCCAATGCTACTTGCTTGACGGGCGTGACTTATCGAGTTTGATTTTCTCGGTCACGACCAAGAATGGTTTTGTGCCCGTGTCTTTAAAGCCGATCAATGCAATCGGCTCCAAGGTATGATAGGTTTAAATGGATTCTAATTCGAGTGGTTACAAAAGCGTTTTGCAAAATATCGGTCCAAAGGAGAACGATATGTATGAGTCTATTGAGGAGTTGGATGACATGGATAAACTTGGACAAGGTTTTACATCGGCCGATCCATTAGAAGAGGTAAATATTGAGACGGATTAGTCAATGACCAACATTTATAAACAAAAATCTGAAAGCCGATTGTAAAGCTAAATTAATCGAGCTATTGAAAGAATATGTTTGTTGCTTTGCATGGGAATATCATGAGATGCCGGGTTGAGCCGAGAGCTAGTGGAGCATCGGTTGCCTATAAAGGCCGGTTTTAGACCTTATAAACAATGGCCGTAAAGTTTAATCCGAAAACATATGACCGGATCAAGGAAGAGATCGGTCGATCGCTTGAAGCTAAATTCATTCGACCTTGCGGGTATGCCGAGTGGATTTCTAACATTGTCCCAAAGAGAGAAGAAGGGATCCGCAAGTTGAGGTGTGCATTGACTTCAGAGATGTGAATAGGGCTACACCCAAAGATGAGTATCCCATGCCAATAGCCGATATGCTTATTAATGATGCTTCGGACATAAGGTTATTAGCTTTCTAGATGGTAATGCCGATACAATCAAATTTTATGGTCAAGAGGACATGTACAAAACAGCTTTCCGATGTCCTGGTTTCCTTGGTTTATTCGAGTGGACAGTGATGACATTCGGATTGAAAATGTCAGCCACATATCGAGGGCTATGAATTTGATTTTTCATGATTTACTCGGTGTCATACTTGAAGTTTATATTGATGATATTGTTGTCAAATCGGATGCTTTTGAATCTCACTTGGCCGATTTGCGCTTAGCTTTTGAAAGAATGAAAAGTATGGACTGAAGATGAATCCTTTGAAGTGTGCATTCGGCGTGTCACCGGCAAATTTTGGGTTTCATTATTCATGAAGATGGCATCGAAATCGATCCCAAAAAGATAGAAGCCATACAGAAAGTGGAGGCTCCAACATGCAAAAGAGATATGCAAAAGTTCCTTGGCAAGGTCAATTATTTGAGAAGGTTCATAGCTAATCTGTCAAGGAAAGTTGATGCATTTACTCCTATCCTTCGGTTAAAGAATGATGTTGATTTCACTTGGGGGGCAAAACAGCAAGAAGCTTTTGATATGATCAAGAATTATTTGTGCACTCCTCCGGTGATGAAAGCACCCAAGCATAGAGAGCCTTTTAAACTTTATATCGCAGCAGAGGAAGGTGTTATTGGTGCTGTTTTGACTCAAGATACCGAAGGAAAAGAGCATACCATTACATATTTGAGCAGACGTTTATTGGACGCCGAGACAAGGTATACATTTATTGAAAAACTATGTTTATGCTTATATTACGCTTGCACAAAGTTGAGACATTACCTAGTGTCGAGTGCTTGTATAGTAGCTTGTCAAACCGATGTCATTAAGTACATGTTGCATAGGCCAATTCTTAGTGGTAGAATTGGCAAGTGGGCTTATTCTTTGATTGAGTATGATTTGGCTTATGAATCTCTAAAATCCATGAAAGGCCAAATTGTTGCTAATTTCATTGTTGAACATCGGATTAATGACAAGCATGATGTTGATATGAACCTTGTTTCATTAGTGCCATGGAGATTGTACTTTGATGGCTCAGTTTGTAACAATGGCCAAGGTGTTGGTATTGTTTATATATCTCCTCATGGTGCTGTTTTTGAAGCCTCATGCCGCTTAGAATATTTTTGCACAAACAATCAAGCCGAATATGAAGCATTGTTATTCGGTCTAGAGATATTACTTGCTATAGGTGTTACACATGTTGAGGCTTACGGTGATTCGTTACTAGTGGTGCAGCAAATATCCAGAGTCTTTCAGTGTTTTGACGAATCACTTAATGTTTATCTTGATAAATGTCTGGATATGATTTCTACTTTGGATTGTTTTAGCATTGCACATATATCTAGACATGACAACTGGAAAGCAAATGAGTTGGCACAACAAGCATCTGGATATCATGTTGATCATGGCATGTTTCATATCTCTCAAAGACCGATGTCTTGTCTTACCAGTATGGAAGAGGCCGAACCAGAACCCACTGCTTCGGTCATTAACAAAAAATCTAGTGCAGATGACAATTCCGACTGGAGGAAGCCCATTGTTGCTTACTTGCGCAATCCGAGTGAAAGGGTGGACAGGGCTGTTCGGCGTATGGCTTTTAAATATACTATAAGGGATGATAACCTTTATCGCCGAACAGTTGATGATGTTCTTTTAAAATGCTTGGATGAGGACCAAGCAAGAGTTGCTATGGGAGAGGTACATGAGGGCATTTGTGGTACTCACCAGTCGGCTCCTAAGATGAAATGGTTATTACGACGTCTTTGGATTTTATTGGCCGACTATGATTAATGATTGCTTCAGATATTATAAAGGGTGTGAAGTTTGTCAAAAGTTTGGTGATATTCAATTGGCTCCTGCTGCTATGTTGCATCCTATTATCAAGCCGTGGCCTTTCGAGGATGGGGTTTAGATTTTATTGGGCAAATTCATCCATCTTCCTCAAAGGGCATCGATTCGTGTTGGTGGCAACTGATTATTTCACTAAATGGTCTCAAGCAAGACCTCTCAAGAACATGACACATACGGAGGTAATTCAATTCATAATCGAGCACATTATTCATAGATTCGGTATTCCTCAAACATTAACTACAGATCAAGGTTCATCTTTTATGTCACACCAAGTCAGAGAGTTTGCCGAATCTTATAATATAAAGTTGCTCAATTCCTCTCCATATTATGCCCAAGCTAATGGACAAGCTGAGTCTAGCAATAAAATTTTAATCAAGCTCATCAAGAAGAAGATTAAGGACAATCCGAGGAGATGGCATGAGCTGTTGTCTGAAGCTTTATGGGCACATAGAATTTCAAGGCATGGTGCTACGAAGGTAACTCCATATGAGCTAGTATATGGTCAAGAGGCTGTTTTACCAGTGGAAGTAAATTTGAATGCTTTGAGAATAGCCAAACAAAACGATTTATCGGCATGACTTTTATAACTTGATGATGGACAATATTGATGAAGTTGCCGATAAACGCTTGGTTGCTTTGGAGTCCATAGAGAGAGACAAGTTGAGGGTTGCAAGAGCTACAATAAGAAAGTTAAATTGAAGCATTTTCAAGTTGGTGAACTCGTGCTGGAAAGTGATTCTGCCGATTGGTTCAAGAGATAGAAAATTTGGGAAGTGGTCTCCAAGTTGGGAAGGTCCTTTTAGGATTACAAGGGTTGTTCCTGGAAATTCATATTTGGTGGAATCAATACAAGGGGCATTGTTACCTCGAGCTCTCAACGGAAAATATTTGAAGAAGTACCACCCGAGTGTGTGGCAGGAAGCCTGAGTAGGCAATGGCCGATATACGATTATCGCCCTTAGCGCAAACATGGCTGATACATAATTATCGCCCTGAGGAAAATAAATGGCCAATGGAGTGTTGACATCGTCCTTAGAACAAACACCGTGCATATTATTTTTCGCATGCAAGCTTTGCTTAAAAACAGGGGGCATGTGTTGACATCGGATTTTGGCAAGGTACAAAAGGCAAGTAAGATGGCCTCAAGTGAAAGAGTTTTCAGCATGCAAAGTTTCAGGTCGACGAGTGGAATAACTTTGATGTTTAATTTATCGCCATTCGACTTTATATCGGTGGCCGAAGTTGCACTCCGAGTGACAAAATTCAAACATTCCGAGTGGTTTTCGGCCAATCTTGCCTTCAAGACGACCTCGGATGAAGGAGTATTCTAAAGGGATTGTCTTCGTCTCGTCGAGGCGATCGATTTTGATATATAAATCATCTCAATCCGAGTTCATATGCAAAAGTTAGAGGCAATACACTGCAGGCCGAAGCTGAGTGGAAATCTGGCGCAAAGTACCAGACGCCATGTCTGGTGGGTCGCGCGAGCAATTAGGCCCTTAAGAAGTCCTTGAATCGAAAAACCTTCAACACGAAAAAGTTTCGTCTCGTCGAGCCGATCGATTTTCATATAAAACTCGTCTCAATCCGAGTTCATATGCAAAAGTTAGAGGCAAATCAAGATCAGGCTATGTTTTTGGTCGAGTGAAAACTCACCGGTCGAGTGAAAACCTACCGATCGAGTCACCGGTCGAGTGAAAACCTACCGATCGAGTCCAAGGTCGAGTGGAAACCTACCGATCGAGTCACCGGTCGAGTGAAAACCTACCGATCGAGTCCAAGGTCGAGTGAAAACCTACCGATCGAGTCCAAGGTCGAGTGGAAACCTACCGATCGAGTCACCGGTCGAGTGAAAACCTACCGATCGAGTCCAAGGTCGAGTGAAAACCTACCGATCGAGTCCAAGGTCGAGTGAAAACCTACGATCGAGTGAAAGGTCGAGTGAAAGCCTACCGATCGAGTAAAAGATTGTCTTCCGAGTGAAAATATAGTCATCCGAGTGAAAAAGTCCACTCGACCATCCGAGTGAAAGACTCTAATATCCGAGTGGATAGGCTCAAACCGAGTGAAACTGAACATGTGCCCAAAAGTTTATCAAGATGATCTCGGATGAAGAAGTGTTCAATACAGAAGTTGTGCGTATCGTCAAGACGGTAAACTTTGCTTTTGGAGTCATCGTCATCAGAGATAGTATATGGCCTGCAAATTCATTACAAGACTCGGATGATTCAGTCTACCGCAAGACCGAGTCCGACTGGAAGGTAAAGATGACCTCGAAAAGTGTTCAAGATGACCTTATTTGAAAAAGTGATCAACATGAGAGTTGTTCGTATCGTCAAGGCGCACAAGTTTGGTATTTGGGCCATCTTGATCGGAGGTCATATGGAGGCTCGGCGGCCTGCACAAGGAGGAAGACAGAAGTTGGGCCAGATTCAGACTGAATCCGAGTTGGAATAGAACTAGGACTCTAGGACGTGAATTGATGTAATTTTTCTTGTAAGGAAAGCCTAGATGAATCCTTTACTTGTACGGGAAGTCCAGCCGCCTCTTATATATGTTGGGGGTGACGGCCGATTGAACAACACACAATCGAACAAATCAATACACTACTTTTTCCTGTCTACTTTTATCTCTCCACCGCTTTTTCTCTCGTTCTTCGCTGTTCTTCGTGTTTGAGAGCTGCGAATCCCGAGGCTCTAGGGGCGAGCGAATCGACCTAGGGCAGCCCATAGTCGCCGCAATCCTGACGGGTCCCTCCCGGTGCGTGGGTTTCGGTCTAAAAAGCACCCGCCGACCGCCTTGCGATCGCTGCCGTCGGTCGGGTCTCCTTCGACGTGAGCTGCGGTGCATCACCCCCGGCGTCGAGGGTACACGTGACGTGTTCGTGTGTTGACAGGTTCTACATCCCGGATATCAAGGTCAAAAAATCCTCCTCGGACCAGTCTTGTCGAGGCTTTCACCTCGGCCGGTGGTCACCAACTCGACACAATTCCTAGAGACCAAATCATACGTCGGCCTATACCAAGGAGGTTGTGAGGCTTCACTGTGTAGTGCAGAGGCAGGCCGAAGACAACATGACCACGGTCGAGGTGATGATGATAGTCCTAGGGCAGGGCATCCAGCCACTCAAGGCCTGGCACCTGTACACCGGGAAGATGACATCACCAAGAGACTGTTGGTCGGCTACTATGAGGGGAAGTTGGCTCGCGAGATGCTCTCAATGATGTTCAAGGGGGAAACAGTTGATTTCTAGGGGGAGATCAAGTTCGTCGGCTTCTCGATCGACGACCTGTCGAATAATGCAAGCATTACCGCTTTAAGACTCAAACTTCTTATTACACACACACACAAAATCTTGAAGTTCTTTCTGTTGTCCTACATTTGTATCCAATTTTTCAATGTCTTCTAAACTTGGTAGAAATTTGTGCGTGCCACGCTGTCGCCAACACCACAGCCCGAGGAGATGGATGCCCTCATGCACTTCCTTCTCACGGTGGACACCAGCCAACCCAAAGTCCACATTGTCGATGGTGAGGAAGGAAAATATGAAGCCAAGGCTGGGGGCACCGATGTGCCCTCAGACAATGAAGACCAGGAGGCCGAGACGGAACAATTTTTCTTGAAGAAAAGGGTCCACTATGACGGGCCTTCAAGCTCTTAGGCTTCTTCGCCCAGGCTGAAAACTGAAGCTAGCCTAGAGACGTAGAAGAAAAGGAATCAAGACCTGATCCTCGGGGCGCCGACTCCCTCGATGATGGCCGCGAGAGGAGCCTCATTGCTTCCTCCACCTTGATTTGTGCAGAGGTGATCTGCGGTACCAGGTAAACAACCTTTCCCTCAAATGCCTTGGTTATCTTTTCTTGGTTAGTTCTTTTTTATTTTGGTTCATCCAGCCCACAGGAGGCAGAGAGACCTGGGCGAGGACCTGCCCGGGCAATCTGGGGCCATCACTTGCGCAATGCCCATATCAGGGGCCCCGAGTACTACGTAAGGGGTGTTGATGGCCAGTACCGCCACAGAGTGTGACGACCCCTCACCCCTGATACCACGCCGGGGCTTTCAGAGCACGCCAACCTGGTTAGCCGGCCTGCAGAGGAAACAGAGCTTACCGCGGTGCCTGCTGCCAGTTGATGTCTACTACACAACCTTCTTCTTGTAGACGTTATTGGGCCTGCAAGTGCACATGTTTGTAGGACAGTAGAAAATTTCCCACAAGTGGATGACCTAAGGTTTATCAATCCGTAGGAGGTGTAGGATGAAGATGGTCTCTCTCGAACAACCCTGCAACCAAATAACAAAAAGTCTCTTGTGTCCCCAACACACCCAATATAATGGTAAATTGTATAGGTGCACTAGTTCGGCGAAGAGATGGTGATACAAGTGCGAAATAGATAGTAGATATAGGTTTTTGTAATCTGAAATAATAAAAACAGCAAGGTAACAAATGGTAAAAGTGAGCGTAAACACTATTGCAATGGTAGGAAACAAGGCCTAGGGTTCATACTTTCACTAGAGCAAGTTCTCTCAACAATAATAATATAGATAGATCATATAACAAGCCCTCAACATGCAACAAAGAGTCACTCCGAAGCCACTAATAGCGGAGAACAAACGTAGAGATTATGGTAGGGTACGAAACCACCTCAAAGTTATTCTTTCGGATCGATTTATAAAAGAGTTCGTACTAGAATAACACCTTAAGATACAAATCAACCAAAACCCTAATGTCACCTAGATACTCCATTGTCATCTCAAGTATCCGTGGGCATGATTATACGATATGCATCACACAATCTCAGATTCATCGAACCAACATAAAAGTACTTCAAAGAGTGCCCCAAAGCTACTACCGGAGAGTCAAGAACGTGTGCCAACCCCTATGCATAGGTTCCCAATGTCACGAAACCCGCAAGTTGATCACCAAAACATACATCAAGTGGCACATGATATCCCATTGTCACCACAGATAATCACGGCAAGACATACATCAAGTGTTCTCATAAAATACTCAATCCGATAAGATAACTTCAAAGGGGAAACTCAATTCATCACAAGAGAGTAGAGGGGGAGAAACATCATAAGATCCAACTACGGTAGAAAAGCTCGGGATACATCAAGATCGTGCCATAGAGGAACACGAGAGAGAACACGAGAGAGAGAGAGAGAGAGAGAGAGAGAGATCAAACACATATCTACTGGTACATACCCTCAACCCCGAGGGTGAACTACTCCCTCCTCGTCAGGGATAGCACCGGGATGATGAAGATGGCCACCGGTGATGGGTTC
This sequence comes from Aegilops speltoides, assembly GCA_021437245.1. Lineage (NCBI taxonomy): Eukaryota > Viridiplantae > Streptophyta > Magnoliopsida > Poales > Poaceae > Aegilops > Aegilops speltoides. The sequence continues at coordinate 55,468,995 of CM038142.1, forward strand.
CCCCTCCGGCAGGGCGCCGGAACAGGCTCCCGAGAGGTTTTTGGTGGCTACAGAGGCTTGCGGCGGCGGAACTCCCGATCTATCTTCTGTTCTAGAAGTTTTACGATACGTAGGTATATATGGGTGCAAGGAGTACGTCGGTGGAGCTACGGGGCCCCCACGAGGCAGGGGGCGCGCCCGGGGGGCACCCTCGTGAGCACCTCCCGTATCTTTTGACGTGAGGTCCAAGTCCATCAGGTGGGTTTCCTTCCAAAAATAACTTCTCCAGTTGATTTCGTTCCGTTTTGACTCCGTCTGATATTCCTTTTCCTCCAACACTGAAATAGGCATAAAACAGCAAATCTGGGCTGGGCCTCCAGTTAATAGGTTAGTCCCAAAAATAATATAAAAGTGGATAATAAAGCCCAATATTGCCCAAAACAGTAGATAAAGTATCATGGAGCAATAAAAAATTATAGATACGTTGGAGACGTATCAAGAATCCCCAAGCTTAATTCCTGCTCGTCCTCGAGTAGGTAAATGATAAAAAAGAATTTTTGATGCGGAGTGATACTTTGGCATAATTTCAATGTAATCTTCTTAACTGTGATATGAATATTCAGATCCAAAAGATTCAAGACAAAAGTTCATATTGATAAAAGAAATACTAATACTTCAAGCATACTAATCAAAGTAATCATGTCTTCTCAAAATAACATGGCCAAAGAAAGTTATCCCTACAAAATCATATAGTCTGCTATGCTCTATCTTCACCACACAAAGTATTTAAATCATGCACAACCCCGATGACAAGCCAAGCAATTGCTTCATACTTTTGACATTTTCAAAACTTTTTCAATCTTCACGCAATACATGAGCGTGAGCCATGGATATAGCACTTTAGGTGGAATAGAATGGTGGTTGCGGAGAAGACAAAAAGAGGGAAGATAGTCTCACATCAACTAGGCGTATCAATGGGAGATGGAGATGCCCATCAATAGATATCAATGTGAGTGAGTAGGGACTGCCATGCAACGGATGCACTAGAGCTATAAGTATATGAAAGCTCAACAAAAGAAACTAAGTGGTTGTGCATCCAACTTGCTTGCTCACGAAGACCTAGGGCATTTGAGGAAGCCCATTGAGGGAGTCCTGGACTAGGGGGTGTCCGGATAGCCGGACAATCATCATCGGCCGGACTCCAAGACTATGAAGATACAAGATTGAAGACTTCGTCCCGTGTCCGGATGGGACTTTCCTTGGCGTGGAAGGCAAGCTTGGCGATATGGATATGTAGATCTCCTACCATTGTAACCGACTCTGTGTAACCCTAGCCCTCTCCGGTGTCTATATAAACCGGAGGGTTTTAGTCCACAGGACAAAAAACCATTACAACAATCATACCATAGGCTAGCGTCTAGGGTTTAGCCTCCTTGATCTCGTGGTAGATCCACTCTTGTACTACCCATATCATCAATATCAATCAAGCAGAGTAGGGTTTTACCTCCATCGAGAGGGCCCGAACTCAGGTAAAACATCGTGTCCCTTGTCTCCTGTTACCATCCGCCTAGACGCACAGCCGGGACCCCTACCCGAGATCCGCCGGTTTTGACACCGACATTGGTGCTTTCATTGAGAGTTCCTCTGTGTCATCACCGATAGGCTTGATGGCTTCTTCAATCAACAACAACACCGTCCAGGGTGAGATTTTTATCCCCGGACAGACCTTCGTGTTTGGCGGCTTTGCACTGCGGGCCAATTCACTTGGCCATCTGGAGCAGATCGAAAACTACACCCCTGGCCATCAGGTCAGATTTGGAAGCCTAAACTTCACGGCCGATATCCGCGGAGACTTGATCTTCGATGGGTTCGAGCCACAGCCGAGCGTGCCGCACTGTCGCGATGAGCATGACTTAACTCTGCCGCCGGACAGTACCCTGGGGACCGCACACAAGTCCGCTCTGACCTATAGTTCGGAGCCGACCGCGCAGATCGAGGACAAGTGGCTGGACACCACCTCGGGAGCTGCAACTTCTACGGTGATGGAGCCAAATACTGACCTTGTCCCTTGCAAAGCTCATGACTCCAAAGTTCCGGACTCCTTGCCGGACTCCGAACCTCCGGCGCCCCTACCAATCGAATCCGATTGGGCGCCGATCATGGAGTTCACCGCTGCGGACATCTTTCAGCACTCACCCTTTGGCAACATTCTGAATTCGCTAAAGTATCTCTCGCTATCAGGAGAGCCCCGGCGGGACTACGGTCAGGACGGTTGGGATACGGTCGATGACGAAATTCGAAGCCCACCCACCACCCACTTTGTAGCCACTGTCGACGATCTTACCGACATGCTAGACTACGACTCCGAAGACATCGACGGCATGGACGACGATGCCGGAGACGATCAAGAACCAGCGCCTACAGGGCACTGGAAGACCACCTCGTCATACGACATATACATGGTGGACACCCCGAAGGATGGGGACGGCGAAGAAGTAGTGGAGGCGGATTCTTCTAAGAAACATCCCAAGCGCCGACGTCAGCGGCGCCGCTCTAAATCCCGCCACAGTAAGAATGGAGATTCCGGCACTGGAAATAATAACACCCCAGAGAGTGCCGAAGACAACCCCCTCCAGCAAGATTCAGTGCAGGAGGACGGGGAAGCCAGCCCTCGAGAGAGAGCGGCAGATGAGGAGGATGAAAACTACATGCCTCCCTCCGGAGAGGAGGCAAGCCTCAACGACGACGAATTCGTCGTGCTAGAGGATCCCGTCGAACAAGAGCGTTTTAAACGCAGGCTTATCGCCACGGCAAATAGCCTAAAGAAAAAGCAGCAACAGCTTCAAGCTGATCAAGACCTGTTGGTGACGGATGGATCGAGGTCCTCGCGTCAAGAGTATGAACTCGACGCCTCCAAGAGCTACCTAAAACGCAAGTTGCTCCCCGACTAGAGGAGGAAGCATACAAACCTTCATCACCAGCGCTGTCACGACAGTCCGACCACCTCGTGGCCGCGATAGAGAGGCATCTAGGCCCTCCATCAGGACCGTACCCCGGCACCGCTCGAAAAGTACGAAGCCACGGGGGATGCGCCGGACTTGCGGGATATATTGGAGGACAAGACAAGACAATCCAGATCTATCTACGGATCACGTGGGCGCCCCACAACCCATGACGACTACCGTCGCACCGGATACAGCAACTCCGGCCGGGCCGAACACAGCAGACAACGCTCTCTTGAGCTACGTCGTGATATTGCTCAATATAGAGGTGCCGCACACCCACTATGCTTCACAGATGAAGTAATGGATCATCAAATCCCTGAAGGGTTTAAACCCGTGAACATTTAATCCTACGATGGCACAACAGACCCCACGGTTTGGATCGAAGATTATCTCCTTCATATCCATATGGCCCGCGGTGACGATCTCCACGCCATCAAGTATCTCCCACTCAAGCTTAAAGGACCAGCTCGGCATTGGCTTAACAGCTTGCCAGCAGAATCAATTGGTGTTAAAGACCGAAGCCGCATTTCTTGACAACTTCCGTGGCACATACGCGCGACCACCGACGCCGATGACCTAAGCCATATAATTCAGCAGCCAGATTTAATCGGCCGCATAGCTCGACACGGTTCTTAACAAAGAAAAATCAAATCATCGACTGTCCGGATGCAGAGGCCCTCGCAGCCTTCAAACATAACATCCGCGACGAGTGGCTCGCCCGGCACCTAGGACAGGAAAAGCCGAAATCCATGGCCGCCCTCACATCACTCATGACCCGCTTCTGTGCGGGAGAGGACATCTGGCTAGCTCGCAGTAACAACCTCAGCAAACATTCTGGCAGTCCGGATAGCAAGGACCGCAGTGGCAGGTCGCGTCGCAACAAAAACAAATGCCGCATTAACGGCGATAACACTGAGGATACGACAGTCAACGCCGGATTCAGAGGCTCTAAACCCGGTCAGCGGAAGAAGCCATTTAAAAGAACCACTCCGGTCCGTCCAATTTGGACCGAATACTCGACCGCTTCTTGCGGATACATGGCACTTCAAAAGCCAGCTAACCACACCAACAGGATTGTTGGGTATTCACAGCAGCAAGTTAATTGTCAAAACAATGACAAGGGGCTGCACAACGATGACGGGAAGAGACCCGCCACGTAACAAGAGAGGATGAAGGGTTCACCCCCACAAGTGCGGACGGTAAATATGATATACGCAACCCACATACCCAAAAGGGAGAGGAAGCGTGCACTTCGGGACGTATATGCGATGGAGCCAGTCGCCCCGAAGTTCAATCCATGGTCCTCTTGTCCGATCACATTCGATCGAAGGGACCACCCTACCAGTATCCGCCACGGCGGATTCGCCGCATTGGTTTTAGACCCAATCGTCGATGGATTTCACCTCACTAGAGTCCTCATGGACGGCGGCAGCAGCCTGAACCTGCTTTATCAGCATACAGTGCGCAAGATGGGCATAGACCCCTCAAGGATTAAACCTACAAAGGCGACCTTCAAAGGCGTCATACCAGGTGTCGAGGCCAATTGTACAGGCTCGGTCACGCTGGAAGTGGTCTTCGGATCCCCAGATAATTTCCGAAGCGAGGAGTTAATCTTCGACATAGTCCCGTTCCGCAATGGCTATCACACCCTGCTCGGATGAACCGCGTTTGCAAAGTTCAACGCGGTGCCGCATTATGCATACCTCAAGCTCAAGATGCCAGGCCCTCGTGGAGTCATCACGGTCAACGGAAACATCGAACGCCCCTCCGAACGGAGGAACACACACGCTCTCGCGCGAAATACGAGCAGCCTCTTAAGGCAATTTTGAGTCCAGCCGTTAAAAGACCGGACATGATTAAACGCTACCGAGCAACATACATCAAGACCACCGCACGCCCGAGCATCGCCAGAGCAATGCGGCCCCAACCCCAGCCCTTGCATGATTGCAAGACAAGCTCCCCGCGTACATCATTACGCTTTGGAGATACCTTGGGCATAGGGGGAGGGGCACGGCCACGACAGGCCCAGAGTGCGGCTCAACCACACCAGGGGCTCCTAAGTGTGTTGCACTTTTTCTTTTCCTTCTTTTATTTTATTTTATCCACAGGACTCCGTTTACAAGAGGCCCTGTCCGGCAGTAGACCGGCCGAACTCACGACACAACAGCCAGGGAGGAACAAGGGCTACGGCGAACACTCAGGTGGTCTCCATTACGAGCATTAAATCTGTTTATTACACCATTCCACAGCCCACCCCTGGAGGGGGACATGTTTAAAATAGTCCACTCCCTTGCTTACTGCACTATTTGTATCGTTCTGCACTCATGGCAGAATTCCCTGAATAAACAATGTATCACTTTTTCGCTTATAATTGCATTCCTTTTTATATACATGTTCATTTATGACATCTTGCATCCGTACAATTTGGTACGGCCGAATACACCAAGGGCTTATATTCCCCGCATTATGGTGTGAAGTCCGAACACTTTCACAAGTGCGGCACCCCGAACTTATAGCACTATATGCATCGGCTCCGAATCATGTCTTGGGTCAATAGTTGGGTTTGTCCGGCTCCCATGTTTTGGTACCTTACGCCCGCCCGGCGGCTAAGGTAGCACCGGGAGAACCACCGTGATTGCGCCCGGCTGAGCTGGGCGAGCGCCTCGGAGAAAGCTAAACCGATCACATGATAAGGCGAGAGCTGGTCGCTGTTCGAAAGGTCTTTTCGAGTCCTTAAAGACTTATGCCGCTTAGAGCGAGGAACCGGCTGTGTCCGACCAAGGCGTGGATAGTGCCCCGAATTCGGTCTTCCGAACACTAGGGGCTTCACCGAAATTTAAAATTATAGAATTCTATGGCTAAGTGAGAGTGTTCAAGCATTATAAGTCCGGTTGCCTTGTTCGTTGTGTTGAGCGCCTCCCTAGATGGACCCAAATATGGGAACAAGAGCGCTCAAGTTTATCCCTAACACCCCAAAGACTGTGGGCATGGGGGTTGAAGCCGACGACTTGCCATCTCTCGATTTGATAAACGGCCGCATAGAAGGTAATATTTTAAATCAAATAAGCGTTGCTTAGCGCATATGAACAAAGTTTTCAGCGCACAGGATAACACATTGCAAGTTTACTCAATAATTACATCTCCGGGGCACTCATCCGCAATCTTGCGGGCACCCTTCAGACAGTCTTATAGTACATCTCGGCGACGATACTCCTTTTGCCCGGCTGCACGTCCGTCGAAGCCTCTCAAGATCCAGCCTGCCCGGTGCACCTTTATGGGGGCAAGGGCCCGACGGCACCTTCAATGCAGTGGAGCGCTGATGACCTCCACCCAAGGGCACGATCCACCACCGCCAAGACGAGGCCGGTAGCTCCTGTGCATGGCCTCTCTAGGCCACAAATGGACTATGAGGCCCTTCATGGCCTGCTCGGCTACCTTGTGGAGCTCGACCACCTGCTTCACTGGTCGCTAGGGGCACTGATGTCCGCCTCAAGATACCGAGACCGAAGACCTTCTCCGCTGAGCTCCCTCCTCGCCCGGTAGAATGCAGCAGCATCGGACACGCCGCGAGGCAGATCTGCAAACGCCTCGAGAGCCCCGATTCGGGTAAGTAATGTAATTTACATTCACATGCTTGCTTTGCATGAAAAATGCCTTACCCGCCGCTATCTTCTTCATCGCCTCAATCTCCTGGAGGGACTTATGGGCCTCGGCCTTAGCGGCTTTGGCACTTTCAAGAGCCGAGGCAAGCTCGGACTCTCAAGTCTTCGAGTCGCGCTCCAAACTCTCATGCTTTTCCATGAGAGCCTGGAGCTCTTGCCGCACCTCCGCCACCCGCGCCTCCTACTTCTCTCACTCCACTCGTTTCGCGGCCGCATTGCGTTCGGCCACGGACACGGCCTCCTTCAGGGTCGCCACCTCGTTCGTGGCCCCTACAGTACCCATGTTATCCTGGTTATTTCTATCGCAACCAAAATCCTTTTCTGTAAGGTACAAATTTCAAAGTGGTGTTACTCACCTTCTTTGTCCTCGAGCTGCTTCTTGGCAAGGCCGAGCTCTTGCTCGGACCGCTCGAGGTCCTGCTTCAAAGCACCGACCTCCGCAGTCAGTGCGGCAGAGGTCAGCAGCGCAGCCTGCAAACCCATATTGACATAACTTTTAGCACTCATGCGTATATCTTTTTTAGATCCTCAGTCCCGTTTTTCTTTCCGAACACCGAACCAAGCATCAGGGGCAACTGTCTATGCGGTATTACATCACATATTTTAAAATTTCTTACCTCAAAGCCTGTTAGAAGGCTGCTGCAGGCTTCGGTTAGCCTGCTCTTGGCGAGCTGAACCTTCTGAATCACCGCACTCATGATAGTGCGGTGTTCTTCCTGGATGGAAGCGCCGTTGAGCGCCTCCAACAAGTTGTCCGGCGCCTCCGGTTGGACGGAGGCTGCCGGTGGCACAAGAGAAAAAATATAAATCATTCAGGAATCCAGATGCTTACGATCTTGCCGGAGGCTTGGCCCTTGAGGGCCACTCTTCGTCGCCAACGTTGGCGTTGAGGAAATTGTCCGGAGGAAGGGTCCTTCCCCTCTTGGACCCTTCGGCCTCCCCCGCTGGGGACACCTTCCTCTTCCTCTCTCCCCCCTCTTGGGGAGAGTCCTCCTTCTCCTCCTCGTCTTCAGGGGAGGAGTCCGCCTCGGAGCCATCGGACGATGAGTCCGATACCACCTGGCGCCGGGAACTCCTTCGGGTTCCCGTGGCCTTCTTCTTGGCCTTCTTCTCCGGCACCACATAAAGTGCCGGGACCAGCAGCCCCATTAAACGGGTGTCCGCTGGCTCTTCGGGGAGGGGAGCCGGACAGTTCACCTGTCCGGATGTCCTCTGCCAGGCCTGTTAAAGGCATTGGGAATTTTAGATCCCACAATAGAGTCAATCTATGAAAGAAGAAAAATGTCCCGTAAAGGATAACAAAGCTTACCTCACCGGCCGGGCGCTTGGTGCCGAGTCTGCGATCTTCAGTCGCGGACACGAGGGCTTCTCCGCCCTTGAACAGCACCCTCCAGGCAGCTTCGTACGTTGTGTCGAAGAGCCCGCTCAGGGTCCGGTGTTGCGCCGGATCGAACTCCCACAGGTTGAAGGCCCGTTGTCGGCAGGGGAGAATCCGGCGGACAAGCATGGCCTGAATCACGTTGACAAGCTTGAGCTTCTTGTCCACCAAGGTCTGGAGACATGATTGGAGTCCGATCAGCTCCTCCGAACTGCCCCATAGCAAGCCCTTCTCTTTCCAGGAGGTGAGCTGCATAAGGGGACTAGATCTGAACTCGGGGGCTGCAGCCCATTCAGGGTCACGCGGCTCGGTGATATAGAACCACCCCGATTGCCACCCTTTGATGGTTTCCACAAAGGCGCCCTCGAGCCAGAGGACGTTGGGCATTTTGCCCACCATGGCGCCTCAAGACTCGCTTGACGCCTTCACTACCTTCGCTTGACATTGAAGGTTTTTAGCCACAAGCCGAAGTGGGGCTGGATGCAGAGGAAGGCCTCACACACGACGATAAACGCCGAGATGTTGAGGATGAAGTTTGGCGCCAGATCGTGGAAATCCAGGCCGTAGTAGAACATGAGCCCCCGGACGAAGGGATGAAGTGGGAAGCCCAGTCCACGGAGGAAGTGGGGAAGGAATACGATCCTCTCATGGGGCCTGGGGGTGGGGATGAGCTGCCCCTTGTCGGGCAGCCGGTGCGCGATGTCACTGGACAGGTATCCGGCGCCGCGCAGCTTCTTGATGTGCTCCTCCTTAGCGACGGAGGTCATCCACTTGCCTCCCGCTCCGAACATGGCTAGAGAAGGTTGAGGCGAGATTTGCGAGCTTGGGCGCTGGAGCTCGAGTGCGCGGAGGTGAATAAGCAAAGGAGGAAGAAGGCGTAGGTAAAAAAGGTGGATCCTTATCCCCTTATATATGGGCGGATGAAGACTATGCGTCCCCAACAGCCTAGTAAAACTCGCTTATCTCCCAAGCGCCACTATCAATGGCGCGGTTGGGTTACCCACGTCCGTATTGATGAGAATCCCGGAATAAGGGGAACACGATCTCTGCTTCGACAAGACGTGCCAAGGAAACCGCTTCGCTAAACGCGCGGAGGTGGTGTAATAAAAAACAATTTAAGTAAAGGCTTGGTAGTGGAATGACATCATGCCACGAAATACGTCAGCAGATTGAACGTGCGTACATATTATTCTCTCTACGGTGGAATGTGGAATTTATTTTGCAGAGCCGGACACTATCCTGGTGTTCGAAATCTTCTACAATCTATTCGGAGGAGGAACCCGCCTTGCAATGCCGAACAATATGCGCGCCGGACTCATCGTCATTGAAGCCAGGTTCAGGGGCTACTGAGGGAGTCCTGGACTAGGGGGTGTCCGGATAGCCGGACTATCATCATCGGCCGGACTCCAAGACTATGAAGATACAAGACTGAAGACTTCGTCCCGTGTCTGGATGGGACTTTCCTTGGCGTGGAAGGCAAGCTTGGCGAAACGGATATGTAGATCTGTTGGGAACGTAGTAATTTCAAAAAAATTCCTACGCACACGCAAGATCATGGTGATGCATAGCAACGAGAGGGAGAGTGTTGTCTACGCACCCTCGTGAGACCGGGCGAAGCGATCACAACGTAGAGGAAGTAGTCGACGCTCTCCTCGCGATCCAACCGATCCCAGCGCCAGTTACTCGGCGCCCGAGTTCTTGACACACGACAGCTCGGTGACGCCTCGGGCTCCGATCCAGCAAAGCTCCGGGAGAGAGAGTTCCACAAGACGACGGTGTGGTGACGATCTTGATGTTCTACCGACGCAGGGCTTTGCCTAAGCACCGCTACGATATGACCGAGGTGGATTATGGTGGAGGGGGGCACCGCACACAGCTAAGGAACGATCTCAAGGATCAACTTGTGTGTTCTAGGGTGCCCCCCTGCCCCCGTATATAAAGGAGAAAGGGGAGGGCCGGCCGCCCTAGGAGGCGCCCAAGGAGGGGAGTCCTCCTACTAGTGGGAGTAGGACTCCCTTTCCTAGTCCAACTAGGAAGGAGGAAGGGGAAGGAAGGAGAGGAGAGGAGAGGGAAGGGGGCCGCCCCTCCTTGTCCTATTCGACTCCCCATGGGGGCGCGCCACCTCCCGGCGCTGCCCTCTCTCTCCCTCTTGGCCCATTAAGGCCCATTACTTCCCGGGGTTCCAGAACCCTCCGGCACTCCGGTTTTCTCCGAACCTTTCCGTGTCCGAATATAGCCGTCCAATATATCAATCTTTATGTCTCGACCATTTCGAGACTCCTCGTCATGTCCGTGATCACATCCGGACTCGAACTCCTTCGTACATCAAAATACACAAACTCATAATATAACCGCCATCGAAACCTTAAGCGCATGGACCCTACGGTTCGAGAACAATGTAGACATGACCGAGACACGCCTCCGTCAATAACCAATAGCGGACCTGGATGCCCATATTGGCTCCTACATATTCTACGAAGATCTTTATCGGTCGACCGCATAACAACATACGTTGTTCCTTTGTCATCGGTATGTTACTTACCCGAGATTCGATCGTCGGTATCCAATACCTAGTTCAATCTCGCTATCGCAAGTCTCTTTACTCGCTCCGTAATACATCATCTCACAGCTAACTCATTAGTTGTAATGCTTGCAAGGCTTAAGTGATGTGCATTACCGAGAGGGCCCAGAGATACCTCTCCGACATTCGGAGTGACAAATCCTAATCTCAAATACGCCAACCCAACATCTGCCTTTGGAGACACCTGTAGTACTCCTTTATAATCACCCAAAGGACGCTTTGGTAGTACCCAAAGTGTTCCTCCGTAAACGGATTTGCATAATCTCATAGTTATAGGAACATGTATAAGTCATGGATAAAAGCAATAGCAACATACTAAACGATCGGTGCTAAGCTAATGGAATGGGTCATGTCAATCGATCATTCAACTAATGATGTGACCTTGTTAATCAAATGACAACCCTTTGTCTATGGTTAGGAAACTTAACCATCTTTGATTAACAAGCTAGTCAAGTAGAGGCATACTAGTGACACTGCTTGTCTATGTATTCACACATGTATTATGTTTCCGTTAATACAATTCTAGCATGAATAATAAACATTTATCATGAAATAAGGAAATAATAATAACTTTATTATTGCCTCTAAGGCATATTTCCTTCAGCCTCCCACTTGCACTAGAGTCAATAATCTAGATTACATAGTAATGATTCTAACACCCATGGAGTCTTGGTGCTGATCATGTTTTGCTCGTGGAAGAGGCTTAGTCAACGGTCTGCTACATTCAGATCCGTATGTATCTTGCAAATCTTATGTCTCCCACCGACCAAGTCCCGGATGGAATTGAAGCGCCTCTTCATGTGTTTGGTTCTCTTGTGAAATCTGGATTCCTTCGCTAAAGCAATTGCTCCAATTGTCACAAAAGATTTTCATTGGACCCGATGCACTAGGTATGACACCTAGATCGGATATGAACTCCTTCATCCGCACTCCTTCATTAGCTGCTTCCGGTTGCTATGTACTCCGCTTCACATGTAGATCCCGCCACGACGCTTTGTTTAGAACTGCACCAACCGACAGCTCCTCCGCTTAGTGTAAATACGATCCGGTCTGCGATTTAGAATCGTCCGGATCGTGTCAAAGCTTGCATCAACGTAACTGCCACGATGAGCTCTTTGTCACCTCCATATACGAGAAACATATCCTTAGTCCTTTTCGTATTTCAGATGTTCTTGACCGCTGTCCAAAGGATCCACTCGATTACTTTGGTACCTCCTGCTAAGCTTATAGCAAGGCACACATCAGTCTGTACACAACATTGCATACATGATAGAGCCTATGGCTGAGGCATAGGAACATCTTTCATTTTCTCTCTATCTTCTGCGGTGGTCGGGCATTGAGTCTTACTCAACTTCACACCTTGTAACACGTGCAAGAACCCTTTCTTTGCTTGATCCATTTTGAACTTCTTCAAAATTTTGTCAAGGTATGTGCTTTGTGAAAGTCCAATTAAGCGCCTTGATCTATCTCTATAGATTTTGATGCCCAATATGTAAGCAGCTTCACCGAGGTCTTTCATTGAAAAACTCTTATTCAAGTATCCCTTTATGCTATCCAAAATTCTATATCATTTCCGATTAGTAATATGTCATCTACATATAATATCGTAAATGCTACAGAGCTCCCACTCACTTTCTTGTAAATACAAAGCTTCTCCAAAAGTCTCAGATAAACCCAAATGCTTTGATCACACTATCAAAGCGCTTATTCCAACTCCGAGATGCTTGCACCAGTCCATAAATGGATCGCTGGAGCTTGCACACTTTGTTAGCTACCTTTGGATCGATAAAACCTTCTCGTTGCATCATATACAACTCTTCTTCCGTAAATCCATTCAGAATGCAGTCTTTACATCCATTTGCCAAATTTCATAATCATAAAATGCGGCAATTGCTAACATGATTCGGACAGACTTAAGCATCGTTACGGGTGAGAAGGTCTCATCGTAGTCAATCCCTTGAACTTGTCGAAACCCTTTGCATAAGTCGAGCTTTGTAGACAATAATATTACCGTCGCGTCGGTCTTCTTCTTGAAGATCCACTTGTTTTCTATTGCTTGCCGACCCTCGGCAAGTCAAACAAAGTCCACACTTTGTTTTCATACATGGATCCCATCTCGATTTCATGGCCTCAAGCCATTTTATGGAATCTGGCTCACCATCGCTTCTTCATAGTTCGTGAGGTTCATCATGATCTAGTAGCATGACTTCCGAACAGGATTACCGCATCACTCAGTGCGGATCTTATTTTGGTTGATCTACGAGGTTCAGAGTAACTTGATCTGAAGTTTCATGATCAACATCATCAACTTCCTCACTATTTGGTGTAGATGTCGCAGAAACCGTTTCGTGATAAACTACTTTCAAATAAGGGAGAAGGTACAGTTACCTCATCAAGTTCTACTTTCCTTCCACTCACTTCTTTCGAGAGAAACTCCTTCTCTAGAAAGGATCCATTCTTAGCAACAAATGTCTTGCCTTCGGATCTGTGATAGAAGGTGTACCCAACTGCCTCCTTTGGGTATCCTATGAAGACACATTCGATTTGGGTTCGAGCTTATCAGTTGAAGCTTTTTCACATAAGCATCGTGATCCCCAAACTTTAAGAAACGACAACTTTGGTTTCTTGCCAAACCACAGTTCATAAGGTGTCGCCTCAACGGATTTTGACGGTGTTCTATTCAGTGTGAATGCGGCCGCCTCTAGAGCATAACCCCAAAACGATAGCGGTAAATCTGAAGAGACATCATAGATCGCACCATATCTAGTAAAGTACGACACGACGCTCGACACACCATTACGCTGTGGTGTTCCGGAGGCATGAGTTGCGTAAATTATTCCGCATTGTTTCAAATGTAGACCAAACTCAGAACTCAAATATTCGCCTCCACGATCGATCGTAGAAACTTTATTTTCTTATTACGATGATTTTCAACTTCATTATGAAATTCTTTGAACTTTTCAAATGTTTCAGACTTATGTTTCATTAAGTAGATATACCCATATCTGCTTAAATCATCTGTGAAGGTGAGAAAATAACGATATCCGCCACGAGCCTCAACATTCATCGGACCACATACATCTCAGATGTATGATTTCCAACAAATCTGTTGCTCTCTCCATAGTACCGAGAACGGGTTCTAGTCATCTTGCCCATGAGGCACGGTTCGCAAGTGCCAAGTGATTCATAATCAAGTGACTCCAAAAGTCCATCAGTATGGAGTTTCTTCATTCGCTTTATACCGATATGACCTAAACGGCAGTGCCACAAATAAGTTGCACTATCATTATCGACTCTGCATCTTTTGGTTTCAACATTATGAATATGTGTATCACTACTATCGAGATTCATTAAAAATAGACCACTCTTCAAGGGTGCATGACCATAAAAGATATTACTCATATAAATAGAACAACCATTATTCTCTGATTTAAATGAATAACCGCCTCGCATCAAACAAGATCAAGATATAATGTTCATGCTCAACGCTGGCACCAAATAACAATTATTTAGGTCTAAAACTAATCCCAAGGTAGATGTAGAGGTAGCGTGCCGACCGCGATCACATCGACTTTGGAACCATTTCCCACGCCAGATCGTCACCTCGCCCTTTGCCGTTGTTCGCTAATCCGTAGTCCCTATTTCGAGTTGCAAATATTAGAAATGTAACCAAGATCAAATACCCAGTGTGCTATCATGAGCTCTAGTAAGGTACACATCAATAACATGTATATCACATATACCTTTGTTCACCTTGCCATCCTTCTTATCCGCCAAATACTTGGGGCAGTTCCGCTTCAAAGGACTACCGCTTGCGGAGAAGCACTCGGCTTCAGGTTTAGGTCCAGACTTGGGTTTTTTCTCCCGAGCAGAACTTGCTTGCTGTTCTTCTTGAAGTTCCCTTCTTCCTCCCTTTGCCTTTCTTCTTGAAACTAGTGGTCTTATTGACCATCAACACTTGATGCTCCTTCTGATTTCTACCTCCGCAGCCTTTAGCATTGCGAAGAGCTCGAGCATAGTCTTTACTAACCATTGCATATTATAGTTCATCACGAAGCCTTTGTAGCTTGGTGGCGTGATTGAAGAATTCATCAATGACACAATCATCCGGAAGATTAACTCCCGCTTGAGTCAAGTGATTGTAATACCCGGACATTCCGAGTATGTGCTCACCGATGCACCCATTCTCTTCCATCTTGCAACTATAGAACTTATTGAGACTTCATATCTCTCAATCCGGCATTCTATTGAATATCAACTTCAACTCCTGGAACATCTCATATGCTCCATGACGCTCAAAACGCCGTTGAAGACCCGGTTCTAAGCCGTAAAGCATGGCACATCGAACTATAGAGTAGTCATCAGCTTTGCTCGCCAGATGTTCTTAACGCTGTCGGTTGCATCAAGAACAGCCTCGCACCCAGCGGTGCATCCAGACGTAACTCTTCTCGTGCAGCAATGAGGATAATCCTCGAAGTTACGGACCCAGTCCGTAATTGCTACCATCATCTTTCAACTTTGCTTTCTCAAGGAACGCATTAAAATTCAACGGAACAACAAAGACGAGCCATCTATCTACAAACAAACATAGACAAGCAAGATACTATCAAGTACTAAGTTCATGATAAATTTAAGTTCAATTAATCATATTACTTAAGAACTCCCACTTAGACAAACATCTCTCTAGTCATCTAAGTGATCACGTGATCCAAATCAACTAAACCATAACCGATCATCACGTGAGATGGAGTAGTTTTCAATGGTGAACATCTTATGTTGATCATATCTACTATATGATTCACGCTCGACCTTTCGGTCTCCGTGTTCCGAGGCCATATCTGCATATGCTAGGCTCGTCAAGTATAACCTGAGTATTCTGCGTGTGCAAAACTGGCTTGCACCCGTTGTAGATGGACGTAGAGCTTATCACACCCGATCATCACGTGGTGTCTCGCACGATTTAACTTTGGCAACGGTGCATACTCGTGGAGAACACTTCTTGATAATTTTAGTGAGAGATCATCTTAAAATGCTACCGTCAATCAAAGCAAAATAAGATGCATAAAGGATAAACATCACATGCAATCAATATAAGTGATATGATATGGCCATCATCATCTTGTGCTTGTGATCTCCATCTCCGGCACCGTCGTGATCACCATCATCACCGCGCGACACCTTGATCTCCATCGTAGCATCGTTGTCGCTTCGCCATCTATTGCTTCTACGACTATCGCTACCGCTTAGTGATAAAGTAAAGCAATTACAGTATGCTTCCATTTCATACAATAAAGCGACAACCATATGGCTCCAGCCAGATTGCCGATAACTTCGTTACAAAACATGATCTTCTCATACAATAAAATATAGCATCACGCCTTGACCATATTACATCACAACATGCCCTGCAAAAACAAGTTAGACGCCCTCTACTTTGTTGTTGCAAATTTTACGTGGCTGCTACGGGCTTTAAGCAAGAACCAATCTCACCTCGCATCAAAACAACAACGATATTTCACAAATAGACTCCGCTTTAACCTTCTCAAGGACCGGCGAGCCACACTCGTTCAACTAAAGTGAGAGAGACAGACACCCGCCACCACCTTTAAGCACGAGTGCTCGTAGAACGGTGAAACCAGTCTCGCGTAAGCGCACGCGTAATGTCGGTCCGGCCGCTTCATCTCACAATACCACTGAACCAAAGTATGACATGCTGGTAGGCAGATGACTTGTATCGTCCACAACTCACTTCTGTTCTACTCGTGCATAAACATCAAACCATAAAACCTAGGCTCGGATGCCATCGTTGGGGAACGAGTAATTTCAAAAATTCCTACGCACACGCAAGATCATGGTGATGCATAGCAACGAGAGGGAGAGTGTTGTCTACGCACCCTCATAGACCAAAGCGAAGCGATCACAACGTAGAGGAAGTAGTCGACGTTCTCCTCGCGATCCAACCGATCCCAGCGCCATTACTCCGGCGCCCGAAGTTCTTGACACACGCACAGCTCGGTGACGCCTCGGCTCCGATCCAGAAAGCTCCGGGAGAGAGTTCCACAAGACGACGGCGCAGGACGATCTTGATGTTCTACCGACGCAGGCTTCGCCTAAGCACCGCCACGATATGACCGAGGTGGATTATGGTGGAGGGGCACCGCACACGGCTAAGGAACGATCTCAAGGATAAACTTGTGTGTTCTAGGGTGCCCCCTGCCCCGTATATAAAGGAGCAAGGGGAGGGCCGGCCGGCCCTAGGTGGCGCGCCAGGAGGGGGAGTCCTCCTCCTAGTGGGAGTAGGACTCCCTTTCCTAGTCCAACTAGGAAGGAGGAAGGGGGAGGAAGGAGAGGAGAGGAGAGGAAAGGGGGCCGCCCCTCCTTGTCCTATTCGGACTCCCCATGGAGGGCGCCACCTCCCGGCGCTGCCCTCTCTCTCCCTCTTGGCCCATTAAGGCCCATTACTTCCCGGGGTTCCGTAACCCCTCCCACTCGGTTTTCTCCGAAACTTCCGAACCTTTCCGTGTCCGAATATAGCCGCCCAATATATCAATATTTATGTCTCGACCATTTCGAGATTCCTCGTCATGTCCGTGATCACATCCGGACTCAACTCCTTCGTACATCAAAATACACAAACTCATAATATAACCGCCATCGAAACCTTAAGCGCATGGACCCTACGGTTCGAGAACAATGTAGACATGACCGAGACACGCCTCCGTCAATAACCAATAGCGGACCTGGATGCCCATATTGGCTCCTACATATTCTACGAAGATCTTCATCGGTCAGACCGCATAACAACATACGTTGTTCCCTTTGTCATCGGTATGTTACTTGCCCGAGATTCGATCGTCAGTATCCAATACCTAGTTCAATCTCGTTACCGGCAAGTTTCTTTACTCGTTCCGTAATACATCATCTCACAGCTAACTCATTAGTTGTAATGCTTGCAAGGCTTAAGTGATGTGCATTACCGAGAGGGCCTAGAGATACCTCTCCGACATTCGGAGTGACAAATCCTAATCTCGAAATACGCCAACCCAACATCTGCCTTTGGAGACACCTGTAGTACTCCTTTATAATCACCCAGTGACGTTTGGTAGTACCCAAAGTGTTCCTTCGATAAACGGGAGTTGCATAATCTCATAGTTATAGGAACATGTATAAGTCATGGATAAAAGCAATAGCAACATACTAAACGATCGGGTGCTAAGCTAATGGAATGGGTCATGTCAATCAGATCATTCAACTAATGATGTGACCTTGTTAATCAAATGACAACTCCTTTGTCTATGGTTAGGAAACTTAACCATCTTTGATTAACAAGCTAGTCAAGTAGAGGCATACTAGTGACACTCTGTTTGTCTATGTATTCACACATGTATTATGTTTCCGGTTAATACAATTCTAGCATGAATAATAAACATTTATCATGAACTAAGGAAATAAATAATAACTTTATTATTGCCTCTAGGGCATATTTCCTTCAAGATCTCCTACCATTGTAACCGACTCTGTGTAACCCTAGCCCTCTCCGGTGTCTATATAAACCGGAGGTTTTTAGTCCATAGGACGAACAACCATTACAACAATCACTACCATAGGCTAGCTTCTAGGGTTTAGCCTCCTTGATCTCGTGGTAGATCCACTCTTGTACTACCCATATCATCAATATCAATCAAGCAGGAGTAGGGTTTTACCTCCATCGAGAGGGCCCGAACCTGGGTAAAAACATCGTGTCCCTTGTCTCCTGTTACCATCCGCCTAGACGCACAGTTCGGGACCCCCTACCCGCGA
Source organism: Aegilops speltoides (assembly GCA_021437245.1). NCBI lineage: Eukaryota > Viridiplantae > Streptophyta > Magnoliopsida > Poales > Poaceae > Aegilops > Aegilops speltoides. The sequence continues at coordinate 55,487,400 of CM038142.1, forward strand.
TCTGCCGGTTTTGACACCGACACCCATCATTGGAATATACAGGCCAAGTTCTATAATGTAAAATTCCCACTAGTATATGAAAGTGACAACATAGGAGACTCTATATCATGAAGATCTTGGTGCTACTTTGAAGCACAAGTGTGGTAAAAGGATAGTAGCATTGTCCCTTCTCTCTTTTTCTCTCATTTTTTATCTTTTTATTTTTTTTATTTGGGCCTTTTCTCTTTTTTTATGGCCTCCTTTTTTTATTTGGCCTTCTTTGGCCTCTTTTATTCTATTTCGTCTAGAGTCTCATCCCGACTTGTGGGGGAATCATAGTCTCCATCATCCTTTCCTCACTTGGGACAATGCTCTAATAATGATGATCATCACACTTTTATTTACTTACAACTCAACAATTACAACTCGATACTTAGAACAAATATGACTCTATATGAATGCCTCCGGCGGTGTACCGGGATATGCAATGATTCATAAGTGACATGTATGAAAGAATTATGAATGGTGGCTTTGCCACAAATACGATGTCAACTACATGATCATGCTAAGCAATATGACAATGATGGAGCGTGTCATAATAAGCGGAACGGTGGAAAGTTGCCTGGCAATATATCTCAGAATGGCTATGGAAATGCCATGATAGGTAGGTATGGTGGCTGTTTTGAGGAAGGTATATGGTGGGTGTATGATACCGGTGAGAATGCGCGGTATTAGAGAGGCTAGCAATGGTGGAAGGGTGAGAGTGCATATAATCCATGCACTCAACATTAGTCATAAAGAACTCATATACTTATTGCAAAAATCTACAAGTTATCAAAGCAAAGTATTACGCACATGCTCCTAGGGGGATAGATTGGTAGGAAAAGACCATCGCTCGTCCCCGACCGCCACTCATAAGGAAGACAATCAATAAATAAATCATGCTCCGAGTTCATCACATAACGGTTCACCATACGTGCATGCTACGGGAATCACAAACTTCAACACAAGTATTCTTTAAATTCACAACTACTCAACTAGCATGACTCTAATATCACCATCTTCATATCTCAAAACAATTATCAAGCATCAAACTTATCTTAGTATTCAACGCACTCAAAAGAAAGTTTCACATATCTTGAATACCAAGTATATTACTATTAAGCAAATTACCATGCTATTAATGACTCTCAAAATAATCTAAGTGAAGCATGAGAGATCATATATTTTTTTCAAAATAAAACCACCACCATGCTCTAAAATATATAAGTGAAGTACTAGAGCAACTGACAAACTACTCTGAAAGATATAAGTGAAGATCAATGAGTAGAACTCAAAAGATATAAGTGAAGCACATAGAGTATTCTAACAAATTCCAATTCCTGTATGGCTCTCTCATTAAAGAATTTCAGATCTTGATACTTAATTCAAACAGCAATCAAAGCTAAAGAAAACTACAATGCAAGGATAGCACAACTCATGTGAAGAAGCAAAAACTTAGGCTCAACCGATACTAACCGATAGTTGTTGAAGAAGAAAGGTGGGATGCCTACCGGGGCATCCCCAAGCTTAGATGCTTGATACTTCTTGAAATATTATGTTGGGGTGCCTTGGCATCCCCAAGCTTGAACTTTTGTGTCTCCTTAATTCCTCTCATATAATGGTTTCTCTTTTTATCAAAAGCTTCATTCACAACAAACTCAACAAGAACTCGTGAGATAGGTTAGTATAAACCAATGCAAAACCTTATCATCTTCTACTGTAACAAATCACTAAAATTATTATTAAACATTGAATACTAAATGCCTCTGCATATTTAATACTCCTATCTTCAAATAGAATCATTAAACAAGCAAACATATGCAAACAATGCAAACATAACAGCAATCTGCAAAAACAGTACAGTCTGTAAAGAATGCAAGAGTATCAATACTTCCCTGACTCCAAAAATTATGAACTAAAATTCCCACTGTAATAAATTTATCATATCTAAATACGCAAAAAGATTCAACATTATACCACTATCTGACTTTTCTAGGGTATTTTTGCAACAGCGGTAAACTTTCTGTTTTCAAACAGCAACATGCATACTAGCAAAATAAGCATGGGAAAGGCTATCCTTGACCTTTTTATTGAAACTAAAGATGAAAAACATTATTCTAAATAACAGAAAGCAAATACTAACAAAAGAAAATGACGCTCCAAGCAAAACACATATCATGTGGTGAATAAAAATATAGCTCCAAGTAAAGTTACCGATGAACGAAGACGAAAGAGGGGATGCCTTCCGGGGCATCCCCAAGCTTAGGCTTTTGGTTGTCCTTGAATATTACCTTGGGGTGCCTTGGGCATCCCCAAGCTTAGGATATTACCCCTCCTTATTCCATAGTCCATCGAATCTTTACCCAAAACTTGAAAACTCCACAACACAAAACTCAACAGAAAACTCGTAAGCTCCGTTAGTATAAGAAAGTAAAACAACCACTTAGGTACTGTAATGAACTCATTCTAAATTCATATTGGTGTAATATCTACTGTACTTCAACTTATATATGGTTCATACCCTCCGATACTACTTATAGATTCATCAAAATAAGCAAACAACACATAGAAAACAGAATCTGTCAAAAACAGAACAGTCTGTAGTAATATGTATCAAACGTATACTTCTGGAACTATAAAAATTCTACCAAATTAGGAAGTCCTAAGAAATTAGTGTACCAATCCAGAGCAAAAAGAATCAGATCAGAAGCACATTTCTATTAATTAACAAAACTAATTTACTGGGTGCAAATGTTTCTGATTTTCAGCAGGATGAACACAACTATCACCGTAAGCTATCCTAAAGGTCTTACTTGGCACTTTATTGAAACAAAAGCTATAAAACATGATTACTACAGTAGCATAATCATGTGAACACACACAAACAGTAAGGATAAGTATTGGGTTGTCTCCCAACAAGCGCTTTTCTTTAATGCCTTTCTAGCTAGGCATGATGATGGCAATGATGCTCACATAAAAGATAAAACTTGAAACATAACGGGAGCATCACGAAGCATATGACTAGCACATTTAAGCCTAACCCACTTTCTATGCATAGGGATTTTGTGAGCAAACTTATGGGAACAATAATCAACAAGCATAGGAAGGTAAAACAAGCATAGCTTCAAGATTTTAAGCACATAGAGAGGAAACTTGATATTATTGCAACTCATACAAGCATATGTTCCTCCCTCATAATAATTTTCAGTAGCATCATGAATGAACTCAACAATATAACCAGCACCTAAAGCATTCTTTACAGGATCTACTAGCATAGAAAATTTACTACTCTCCTCATAAGCAAAATTCTTCTCATGAATAGTAGTGGGAGCAAACTCAACAAAATAACTATCATATGATTTAAAATTAGGATCAAGATGACAAGTTTCATGGTTATCATTATTCTTTAAAGCATGCGTGTCATCACAATAATCATCATAGATAGGAGGCATGCTTTCATCATAGTAAATTTGCTCATCAAAGCTTGGGGGACAAAAAATATCATCTTCATCAAACATAGCTTCCCCAAGCTTGTGTCTTTGCATATCATTAGCATCATGGATATTCAAGGAATTCATACTAACAACATTGCAATCATGCTCAGCATTCACATATTTCATACCAAGCATTCTATGCAATTCTTCTTCTAGCACTTGAGCACAATTTTCCTTTCCATCGTTCTCGCGAAAGATATTAAAAAGACGTAACGTATGAGACAAACTCAACTCCATTTTTTTGTAGTTTTCTTTCATAAACTAAACTAGTGATAAAACAAGAAACAAAAAGATTCGATTGCAAGATCTAAAGATATACCTTCAAGTGCTAACCTCCCCGACAACGGCGCCAGAAAAGAGCTTGATGTCTACTACACAACCTTCTTCTTGTAGACGTTGTTGGGCCTGCAAGTGCACAGGTTTGTAGGACAGTAGCAAATTTCCCTCAAGTGGATGACCTAAGGTTTATCAATTCGTAGGAGGCGTAGGATGAAGATGGTCTCTCTCAAACAACCCTTCAACCAAATAACAAAAAGTCTCTTGTGTCCCCAACACACCCAATACAATGGTAAATTGTATAGGTGCACTAGTTCGGCGAAGAGATGGTGATACAAGTGCAAAATAGATAGTAGATATAGGTTTTTGTAATCTGAAATAATAAAAACAGCAAGGTAACAAATGGTAAAAGTGAGCGTAAACGGTATTGCAATGGTAGGAAACAAGGCCTAGGGTTCATACTTTCACTAGTGCAAGTTCTCTCAACAATAATAACATAAATAGATCATATAACAAGCCCTCAACATGCAACAAAGAGTCACTCCGAAGCCACTAATAGCAGAGAACAAACATAGAGATTATGGTTGGGTACGAAACCACCTCAAAGTTATTCTTTCGGATCGATCTATAGAAGAGTTCGTACTAGAATAACACCTTAAGATACAAATCAACCAAAACCCTAATGTCACCTAGATACTCCATTGTCACCTCAAGTATCCGTGGGCATGATTATACGATATGCATCACACAATCTCAGATTCATCCAACCAACATAAAAGTACTTCAAAGAGTGCCCCAAAGCTACTACCGGAGAGTCAAGAACGTGTGCCAACCCCAATGCATAGGTTCCCAATGTCACGAAACCCGCAAGTTGATCACCAAAACATACATCAAGTGGCACATGATATCCCATTGTCACCACAGATAATCACGGCAAGACATACATCAAGTGTTCTCATAAAAGACTCAATCCAATAAGATAACTTCAAAGGGGAAACTCAATTCATCACAAGAGAGTAGAGGGGGAGAAACATCATAAGATCCAACTACAGTAGCAAAGCTCGGGATACATCAAGATCGTGCCATAGAGGAACACGAGAGAGAACACAAGAGAGAGAGAGAGAGAGAGAGAGAGAGAGAGAGAGAGAGAGAGATCAAACACATATCTACTGGTACATACCCTCAACCCCGAGGGTGAACTACTCCCTCCTCATCATGGATAGCACCAGGATGATGAAGATGGCCAACGGTGATGGGTTCCCCCTCCGGTAGGGCGCTGGAACGGGCTCCCGAGAGGTTTTTGGTGGCTACAGAGGCTTGCGGCGGCGGAACTCCCGATCTATCTTCTGTTCTGGAAGTTTTACGATACGTAGGTATATATGGGTGCAAGGAGTACGTCGGTGGAGCTACGGGGGGCCCACGAGGCAGGGGGCGCACCCGGGGGGGTGGGCGCGCCCCCCACACTCGTGAGCACCTCCCGTATCTTCTGACATGAGGTCCAAGTCCATCAGGTGGCTTTCCTTCCAAAAATAACTTCTCTAGTTGATTTCGTTCCGTTTTGACTCCGTCTGATATTCCTTTTCCTCGAAACACTGAAATAGGCATAAAACAGCAAATCTGGGCTGGGCCTCCGGTTAATAGGTTAGTCTCAAAAATAATATAAAAGTGGATAATAAAGCCCAATATTGCCCAAAACAGTAGATAAAGTAGCATGGAGCGATAAAAAATCATAGATACGTTGGAGACGTATCACCGGTACAATCATTGAGGACCCTTCCGCCAGTTTGGCGGCGGGAGGTGATGAAGGCACCACCCCGGCCTTCGATGCTAGCGAAAAGGGATAATGCATATGACTTTGGAGACGCCGTTGTGATCTAGATCCGCCTGCGTGAGAGGTGCTATGAGAGCCGACTGTGCTCCAAGCGATGCCCGCCACTCTCATTCTTCATGCATGTGGCTTTCTCGACAAGGCCAACTGCCGAGGCTGGGGTCATGGTGATTGCGCGAGCCCTGCGAGCTGTTCGTTGCTCCTTTGCAAGCAAAAGTTGGACTCATGCCATCCGAGATGTCAGTTGACTCCTCGGAGGCAAGGAACGTGGTCACCGGCGCGCTACTAGGTCAGCTTAGTTTAGATGGCGTTTGTTTCTAGGGACTTTTTGGTGTACGGACTAGAAAAAGTCCCTCTTAGAGACTTTTTAACAAAACAAGAGGGACTGCTAGGGACTAAAAGTTGCTTTCTGGGACTAAATGAAGAAGACTCTCCAGGAGAGTCTTTTTTGGGACATTTTTGAACTTTTCCAACAATGCCCCTCCCTGCACCCATTGCCCTGCCATCCCATGGTGTTGTTTGGTTGTTATTTTTCTGTATACTAGGGTAACATGGTCATTTAATAACCTTTAGGGAGGGACTAGGGACTTTTTAGTCCCTGAAAACAAACAGAGAGGGACCTTTTAGAGACTAGGGACTTTTTAGTTGGGACTAGAAAAAGTTCTAGGACTTATGAACCAAATAGGGCCTTAGTCCGCACCTGTCCAAAGACTTTTTTTTTTGAACCGGGCTTTTCGACCCCTTTCCATTGCATAGAACTAAAATACATCAGTCCCAAAAACATGTTCAGAAAGAAGGGAAAGGGGAAAAGCGAGTTCAAGCACTACCAGGAAACCCACCACACTCGCCCGACATCGTGACGAGTGCTATGGGGCGAAAACCTGAGCAGCACCAATATTCATAAAGTCTGACTAGCTATTACAAAACCGATCTGCTGGGGACCAAATTGACACTATCAGACCAAGATATCATGCTAATCGAAGCAACGAGGAGTAGCAGACTTCAGACTTCGGCGTGAAGCGCCCAGAAGGTCACTCTCCGGTGATCGGCTGCCTGGCCGCCTCGCACAGCTTCATCATCTGCATGGCCCCCGCCCTGATCTGCTCCGCGCCTGTGCGTAGCCTCTTAGCATCATCTCCTTGCTGCAGACCTGTCCAATAGAGCAAGAAAGAGCACATGGAAAAGACTATCTCAAAAGGAGTTTTGATCATTTTCTTCTCAAAGGTGGCACGATTTCGGGCGAGCCAGATAGCCCAGCAGGCAGCTGCCAGGCCCACCGTATAAAATTTCTCTCCCCCAGGAAGAAAAGCATGGCACCACGCATAGTACTGCCAATAATTACTGGGGCATCTATCAGTACCCAGCACGATCCCAACGGATCTCCACAGACATTTCGCCACAGGGCAGGTAAAAAACAAATGTCTCGAACTCTCAATCTCGTTACAGAAGGAACAGCAAGGGTTACCAGGCCATTTCCTACCACCCATAACCTGTCTAGTCAGCACAGCATCTTGCGACATCTGCCAGAGGAAGATTTTTATTTTAAGGGGAAGTTTGGCTCTCCAGATCCATCTATAGTGGCATCCACTAATCGATCTCTCCAGCCACTTGTAGAACGACTTAGTCGAGAACTTAGCGTTTTGGTTAAGCCCCCAGGACACCCAATCGCTAGCATCGGTTAGAGTTAGGCCACCCACCGTAGCTTGGATCGTCTTCCATTGCTCAGACAGTTCAGCACTAAGCCCCCGTCCGAAGAAAGTTTTAGTATCCACTAGCCGCACCCTACTCACCGTGCATTCAGGAGCAGTGCAAATAGAAAAGAGTTGTGGAAATCGCTCCCGAACGGGGGGCAGCCCTTTGATAGGATCCATCCACACCCGGGCAATATTACCAGATTCGATGTTAATCGTCCTCCCCACCAGGTAAACTTCCTTCACCTTCAGAAGAGCTTTCCAGCATGGTGAATCAGAAAACCTCGCACCCACCTCAGTAACAGTTTTGTTTCTAAGGTATCTAGCACGCACAATATCCTGCCACAACCCGTTTTGGGTCTCCAGCTTCGACCACCATTTGACCATTAGACTAATATTTTGCTTTCTAAGGTCTTTAACCCCCGGCCCTCCTTTGTCTCTGGATCTACATATCCTATAGTGATATCTACGCTTTTTATTACACCCTTGCCAGAAAAATCTACGTCTATGCTTATCCAGCTTTTCAATGAAAGTTTTATTCATGAGCCACATAGACATGTGAAAGATGGACAGCTGAGTAAGCACCGAGTCGAGTAGAGTGAGTCTACCGCCCATGGATGCGGCGTTGCCAATCCAGGCCTCAAGTCTTTTAAGATATTTGACAACAATGATTTCCCAGTCAGAATTTCGGAGATTGGTGTAGCTCACAGGCATCCCTAAGTACTTAATAGGGAAACTCCCTATGTCACAGTTAAATAATTCAGCATATTCCTTGACCACGTTGTCATCTCCACCCACTGTGAGGATTTCACTTTTTTGAAAGTTTCAAAGGTATAAAGCAGCAACTTCAGGTTAACTCCTTTATCAACATCATGCTCTAAACAGATGATAGTATCATCTGCATACTGCAACACTGCGACCCCATCCTGAATCAGATCAGAGGCTAATCCCGTGATTAGCTTATTCTTCTGGGCATTTTTAATCATTTTGGTCAGGCACTCCACTGCAAGATTAAACAAGAATGGAGAGTGTGGATCACCCTGCATCACACCCTTTGCACTCTGGAAGTAGGGACCCACACTATTATTGAGCTTAATGCTAACTGTGCCCTTATGGAGAATTTGTTTTACCCAACCGCACCAGGTTATATTGAAACCACGCAACTTATGACATTCCAGGAGGAAATCCCAGTTAACTTTGTCATATGCCTTCTCAAAATCAAGCTTAAGCACTATGCCAACTCTTTTTTTAACATGAGTGTAATTCAAAATTTCATGCAAAGAGAGCACCCCATCCATAATGTTTCTTCCCTTAACAAACGCATTCTGGGTGGGGCTAATCAACATATCAGCATACACCTCCACCCTGCGGTCCATTACTTTAGTAATGAGTTTATATGGGCACCTCAGGAGACAAATTGGCCTAAACTGCTGAATTTTGTCAGCTCCCGACACTTTGGGTAGTAAAGTGATCACTCCATAATTAAGACGTTGAACATCAAGCGTCCCATTATGAAAGTGTCTAAAAGGGACATGATATCATCCTTTACTATATCCCAACATATTTGATAAAATTCAACAGGAATGTTATCTGGTCCAGGTGTCCAAAGACTAGGAGGCTGCTTGGTTCACGCGTGAGGCAGCCACGCCAAACCAGGGCGTGTCAAAATTTTGGCGAGCAAATTTGCCGCCGCTGCTTCGCCCGTGGATGTCGCAGCGTTTCAACTAGCCTACCAAAAAGTTGGCGTGGCGTGAAAACCAGGGTAGCAAGGCGACTAGGCGAGCGAGGGCTATCATCCAAACAGCCCCTAGAAGGCTGCCCTCGTCTTCAGGCGAGTGAATGCCAAGGGCATGGAGGAGGTTCTGATGCGGCCACCCGCGTCGTTCGTGTCATTTTGCGAGGCTAGTAATCTTTCTATTGACTTTGTATTTTCCTGTAGGCAGTAGCCCTCGATTCGCATGTGTATCCATCCGGCAAACATTATTTTCTTCTTCTTTGGACTGTTCTTTTAGTAGCCCTCGAGCCGCTGGTAGGTTTACATCGTACAACCAAACTGCGGTCCGTTGCATGTAAGATTTTTTTGTGCTGGATGCGGTAGCCCCGACCCTCTGAATTTTTCTCCAAAATACAAATGCTGTCACCCATTTTACCTTCATAACACAATGTTGTCATCATCATAGCAAATCTGCAAATGTTTCTTTTTAAGGGCAACAGTATCTTCTGATCCATTTAGAGTTGTCGTACACTATTACCAAAGTTTTTTATTTCTATTTCCCTGTGAAGGCTTTGCTTCTGGACTCAATAATGTACATTAATTAGTCCAGTCACAAAATATAAGTATGAATCTGTCTAAGTCATTTTACTCAATGTACATTAATCTAGTCTACATTATTTACTATGATAATGACAACATTGTGTTATGAAGGTAAAATGGGTGACTCTGATGACACACGGTCATATATTTTCTGTCGGTTGCCTGGTTTGGTTTACAGCACCAGGAAACACGCCGAGCCAAGTGTAATTAATCAAGGATGCACGCTAATATCAACAAAATGTCTATGAGACTAGAGCGTAGATGAATTCTTCTTTGGGTTCTCCACTGGCTAGCGGTTCAGGCCGTGGAAGATATTTTGTTGCAAGGAGTTTCTTTTATGGCATTCATTTTTGGTGCCCGCCCTGCAAGATCCTACTAAATACGATAAGCGTCTAAGTTTGCATCTTGTCTTTGCTGGAATTTTTGTCTATTTGGGCCTAGCCCAATCGTAGTTTCAGAAATTCCTAATAAATCTTAGAGGCCCACGCAGCCCATTCATGCAAGGCAAGAGGTGGAACTAAAGTTTAGTCCCACATTGCTAGTTTAGAGCGAGTTGGACCTTTTTATAAGGGAGGCTCCTTCCCCACTTGTATGAGCATGAGAACAAGAGGGACATCCATGCGCGCTCCTCCGCCGCGCCACACCTCGATGAGCCGAGCCAATGTCTAAATTTTTGCCACGCATTACGGGTATACGAAAGGTCACACGGAAGCTGAATTTTTTTTGCGATAGTGGAGTTTGAATGCGAACGGTGCAGCCCTTCGGCTGCTGGTTGTTCGCTTCGTCTTCGTCTCTTCGTTTCACCTTCCGTCGCTGCCCTCTCGCCTCCTTCTCTCGCGCCTATAAAAGGGAGATCGCTCCTCTCAGAGAGACGCACCAGAACTTCTTCTTCCTCTCGCCACCGGTTCCTGAGCACTGCGCTGCTGCTACGATCTTCCCCATCCCGGCTTGCGGCGTGCATCGCAGGTCGGGACAGTAGGCCTTCGAAACCGCACCTTTTGAGTCCTGTACGGGAGAAGGGTGATAAGGTTTTTGGGGAGCGCTCTACGCGACTACTGACTTCTTCGTCACGGACGCCCCGGACTCCGACGACTACTTCCCGACGTCGACAACCTCCTCGACAACATGGAGGACACCGACCCCAAGTCCAGTGCCTCTGCTCTTGCTGCTGCCCCGTACGTGTTCGTATCTTTCTTGTTAGAACTCCTGCAACAGTTCCTTGTTCTAGTGTTTGCCCTAGACATGTTAGGTTCTACTTCAGATATGCATCTTCTTCTACTGTCTGCTCTAGAGATGATCGGTTCTAGCTCATATATGCATATATTATTTACCTTCTCTTTGTCAAATTGCATGGCTTGTTTTATCACTGCTATACTAGTCATGCTTTATCTAGTATTTCTGTTAATAAAATCATTCGGTAAATTGCTCATATTTCCAACAGTCCAAAAACCTTATTATAGGCAATTTACCCCAAGTGGTTTTGCTGCTTCCATGAGACCTCCTATGTTTGAGGGCATCCACTATAAGAGGTGGCGCGTGAGAGCAGTCTTATTGTTTCAAACCATGAGTTGCTATGACGCCACTCTTGGCAAACCTGAAGGAGAGCAAGATGCCCAACAGGCACAAGCTTTTCAGAAAATGGACACCTTGTTTAAGGCTGCTCTCTTGAGTGTTCTTGGTGAGAACATAGTTGAGCTTATGCGTCAATTGATAATGGAAAAGATATGTGGGATGCACTCGAGGCCAAGTTTGGAGTCTCAGATGCTGGCACTGAGCTGTACATCATAGAGCAATTCTATGACTACAGGATGACTGAAGAGCGCTCCGTGGTTGAGCAAGCTCATGAGATACAGTCATTTGAGAGAACTTGAGCACTTCAATTGTATCCTACCGGACAAGTTTATTGCCGGAGGTATCATCACTAAGCTTCCTCCCTCGTGGAGGAACTTTGCTACCTCACTGAAGCATAAGAGGCAGGAGTTTTCCGTTCCGGATCTCATTGGTACTCTTGATGTGGAAGAAAAGGCGAGAGCAAAGGACAACCGTGCTCAAGGTATTGAGGGAGGTTCTAGTGCCAATCTGGTACAGAAGAAGAACTTCCAGCTCCACAAGTTCAAGAACAAGGGAAAGTTTGATGGTAAAGCAAACTTTTATGGGAAGAACAAGGCTATGCAGCACACGAACTTCAAGAAGAAGAATGACAAGAAGAAAGGTGTTTGTCATGTGTGTGGAGATCCTGATCATTGGGCTCCTAGTTGCCCTAATCGCTATGACAAGCGTCATCCTGGGAAAGGCGGCAATACCGCTAATGTTGTCATTGGAGACACTGGCATGAAGGATGCTGGGTATGGTATATTTCCCACTATTCTTTCAGTATTTCATTCTCCTGATTGGTTGATTGACACGGGTGCTAATGTGCATGTATGCGGTGATATTTCCATGTTTTCATCTTATCAGACCGCAGGGACTTCAACTGTGCTGATGGGCAACGGTTCAAGTGCTTCTGTTTGTGGTGTTGGCACGGTCGATCTGAAGTTTACTTTGGGGAAGATCGTGCGGCTGAAGAACGTGCATTATGTCCCCTCCATCAATAAAAATCTTGTTAGCGGATCTCTTCTGTGTAGAGATGGCTATAAGCTTGTCTTTGAGTCTAATAAATTTGTAATATCCAAGTATGGAACCTTTGTTGGTAAAGGCTATGAGTCAGGAGGCCTGTTTCGTTTATCCTTATCAGCCGTTTGCAATAAAGTTGTTAACCATATTTGGAACAATAGTGAATCAAATGTGTGGCATTCACGTCTTTGTCATGTTAACTTTGGTTGCATGTCGCGACTAGCAAAGTTAAACTTAATCCCTAGTTTCACCAATGTCAAGGGATCTAAGTGTCAAGTGTGTGCGCAAGCTAAGCAACCACATAAGTCTCATGTGACTGCGGAAAAGAGAAATCTTGCACCACTAGAACTTATACATTCAGATATATGTGAAATGAATGGTGTTTTGACAAAAGGTGGAAAGAAATATTTCATGACGTTAACTGACGACTCCACTAGATACTGCCGTGTGTATCTTCTGAAATCTAAGGATGAGGCTTTGAACTTTTTCAAGATCTATAAAGCTGAAGTGGAAAACCAACTTGATCGAAAAATCAAGAGGCTTAGGTCCGACCGTGGTGGAGAGTATTTTTCCAATGAATTTGATGCTTTTTGTGCGGAACATGGTATAATCCATGAGAGGACGCCTCCCTACTCACCTCAGTTAAATGGGGTGGCCGAAAGAAAGAACCGTACTCTAACTGATTTGGTTAACGCCATGTTAGACACATCGGGTCTCTCCAAGGCATGGTGGGGGGAGGCGATATTGACAGCATGTCATGTCCTAAATCGAGTCCCCACAAAGAACAAAGAGATAACTTCATTCGAGGAATGGGAGAAGAAAAGGTTAAAACTCTCTTATCTGTGAACATGGGGTTGTTTGGTGAAAGTCAATGTTCCAATTCCAAAGAAGCGGAAGCTTGGACCAAAGACTGTGGATTGTGTTTTCCTAGGATATGCTTTTCATAGCATTGGCTATAGATTCTTGGTTGTAAAATCTGAGGTACCTGACCTGCATGTCGGTATGATCATGGAGTCGAATGATGCGACTTTCTTTGAAGATATCTTTCCCATGAAGGATATGGCTACCTCATCTAATCAGGAGATGCCTAGTTCAACGAATCAGGAACCAGTTACAATTACCTAACCTGCCATTTTGATGGAACACTTTGAAAGTCCTGTGGAGGAGAACAATGAAGTTCCTACTAGGAGCAAGAGACAGAGGACTGCCAAGTCCTTTGGTGATGATTTTCTTGTGTATCTCATAGATGACACTCCCAGTTCTATTTCAGAGGCCTATGCATCTGAAGATGCTGACTACTGGAAGGAAGCAGTTCGTAGCGAGATGGATTCCATCTTGGCGAATGAAACTTGGGAGATAACTAATCGTCCTTATGGGTGTATACCTATAGGATGCAAATGGGTATTCAAGAAGAAGCTTAGGCCTAATGGTACTATTGAAAAGTACAAGGCTCGGCTCGTGGCTAAGGGTTATACCCAAAAGGAAGGTGAAGACTTCTTTGATACTTACTCACCTGTGGCTCGACTGACCACTATTCGAGTTCTACTTTCACTAGCTGCCTCACATGGTCTTCTCGTTCATCAAATGGATGTTAAGACTGCTTTCCTAAATGGAGAGTTGGATGAGGAAATTTATATGGAACAACCATATGTGTTTGTAATAGATGGTCAGGAAGGAAAAGTGTGCAAGTTGCTGAAGTCTTTGTATGGACTCAAGCAAGCACCCAAACAGTGGCATGAGGAGTTCGAAAGAACTTTAACAGCTGCAGGCTTTGTTGTGAACGAAGCTGACAAATGTGTGTACTATCGCCATGGCGGGGCGAGGGAGTTATGCTTTGCTTGTATGTTGATGACATACTGATTTTCGGAACAAATCTGAATGTTATTAAGGAGGTCAAGGATTTTCTGTCTCGCTGTTTTGAGATGAAGGATTTAGGAGTGGTTGATGTCATTCTGAACATCAAGTTGTTGAGAGATGATGATGGTGGGATTACATTGCTTCAATCTCACTATGTGGAAAAGATCTTGAGTCACTTTGGCTATAGTGACTGCAAGCCCTCTCCAACACCATATGATGCTAGCGTCTTTGCTTGAAAGAATGGAAGAATTGCTAGAGATCAATTGAAGTATTCTCGATTATTGGCTCGCTTATGTACTTAGCTGCTAAAGGACTGACATCTCTTTTGCTGTTAGCAAACCGAGTCGATTTGTCTCAAAACCAGGAGATGTGCATTGGAAAGCTCTATAGAGAGTTTTATGCTATTTGAAAGGCATCAATTATGGAATTCACTACACCGCACCCAAAAGTGCTTGAAGGGTATAGTGACTCAAATCGGATCTCGATGTTGATGAGATAAAGGCCACGAGAGGATATGTATTCACTCATGGAGGTGGCGCTGTTTCTTGGAAGTCTTGCAAGCAGACCATCTTAACGAGGTCAACAATGGAAGCAGAACTCACATCACTAGATACAGCTACGGTCGAAGCAGATTGGCTTCATCGGCTCTTGAATGACTTGCCGGTAGTTGAGAAACCTGTACCGGGTATCCTTATGAACTGTGACAATCAAACTGTGATCACTAAAGTGAGCAGCTCAAAGGATAACATGAAGTCATCAAGACACGTTCAGAGAAGGTTAAAGTCTGTCAGGAAAATGAAAAACTCCGGAGTTATTGCATTGGATTATATCCAAACGTGTAAAATCTGGCAGATCCTTTTACCAAGGGTCTATCACGTAATGTGATAGATAATGCATCGAGGGAGATGGGTATGAGACCCACAATATGAGTTGTTCACAGTGGTAACCTATTCTTTGTGATCGGAGATCCCGTGAATTAGATGTGGAAGACAAGTTGTTGATCAACCGGGAGGAGAGTACCTTCTTCGTTAAAATACCACTCCAAGAAGATGCAATACTCTCCTAATCTGCATGGCAGGTTGATGTATATCTTAATGTGTTCTAAGTGGCTCTTTGAAGCAGAGATGTTGTCCTGCAGAACATCTTTTGAAGAACGCACCTATATGAGTCTGATTATTAAACATCGCAATCTATGAGAGTAGGGTTCTCTCTAGTAAACTCATGAAAGGTCCCGAGTATGACGATAAGCTCCACCCAGGGAAGACCCACGGTAGCCATGTATCGGTCAAGGCTTTATGTGAAGCTAGATTCACGTAAAACTTGCGATTCAAGGCGCCCACTGTTCAAGTTGCTTACTAGTGTAGCATAGGGTTCTAGGTGGAAGTTCAACTTAACAGTCTCCACTGCAGTACCGATATATAAAACAGTGTTTTGGAACCAAAGGCAAATTTTGTGTGCCTCTGGGATCTGGTGGGGGATTGCTGGAATTTTTGTCTATTTGGGCCTAGCCCAATAGTAGTTTCAGAAATTCCTAATAAATCCTAGAGGCCCACGTAGCCCATTCGTGCAAGGCAAGAGGTGGAACTAAAGTTTAGTCCCACATTGCTAGTTTAGAGGGAGTTGGACCTCTTTATAAGGGAGGCTCCTTCCCCACTTGTATGAGCATGAGAACAAGAGGGACATCCACGCGCAATCCTCCTCCGCCGCCCGCCTCGCCACGCCACGCCACGCCACACCATGCCATGCCTCGTCACGACGCGCTGCGGGTTGCGGGAATGAGCCGAGCCGATGTCTAAATTTTTGCCACGCACTACGGGTATACGAAAGGTCACATGGAAGCTGAAAAGTTTTTGCAATAGTGGAGTTTGAATGTGAACGGTGCAGCCCTTCGGCTGTTGGTTGTTCGCTCTGTCTTCGTCTCTTCGTTTCACCTTCCGTCGCTGCCCTCTCGCCTCCTTCTCTTGCGCCTATAAAAGGGAGGTCGCTCCTCTCAGAGAGACGCACCAGAATTTCTTCTTCCTCTCGCCACCGGTTCCTGAGCACTGTGCTGCTGCTATGATCTTCCCCACCCCGGCTTGCGGCGTGCACTGTAGGTTGGGACAGTAGGCCTCCGAAACCGCACCTTTTGAGTCATGTACGGGAGAAAGGTGATAAGGTTTTGGGGGAGCGCTCTGCGCGACTACTGACTTCTTCGTCACGGACGCCCCAGACTCCGACGACTACTTCCCCAACGACGACTACTTCCCCAACGACGACTAGGTCGACAACCTCCTCGACGACATGGAGGACACCGACCCCAAGTCCAGTGCCTCTGCTCCTGCTGCTTTTCCTTACGTGTTCGTATCTTTCTTGTTAGAAGTCCTGCAACAGTTCCTTGTTCTAGCGTTTGCCCTAGACATGTTAGGCTCTACTTCAGATATGCATCTTCTTCTACTGTCTGCTCTAGAGATGATCGGTTCTAGCTCATATATGCAGATATTATTTACCTTCTCTTTGTCAAATTTACTGCTATACTAGTCATGCTTTATCTAGTATTTTTGTTAATAAAATCATTCGGTAAATTGCTCATATTTCCAACAGTCTTTAGAAGAAACGACCTAAAAGCAACATCCTTGATCAGTTGTCATACACTTACATCAGGTGTTGCTGTTATCACGGCAGCATCAGGCTCCAAGAGCGACAGAGAGAGGAGGAGGGGCCATGTATGAAAAAAGAGGAGTACGAGGAGAGGTTTTCGGGTGCATTCGGGCTATCAGAGACCAACCTAACGGACGTCCGGGCCCGCCTACTCTGCCCTTAATTTGGGGCCTCTTTGGAGGATTTCAAATGTTCAGGCGTGTGCGGTCCAACACTGAGCACGCTGATTCCTTATTGCAACCATAAATTACTATCTCATCATTTATTCTTGAAGTAAAATGGGGGTATACATTCGAAATCATGCATCAATGATATTTGAATGGTTGGGGATTCGTGAGCTATTCTTCTGAAAGGAGGTGACCCCCCCCCCCTCCCGCCGAACCTCCCCCCACCCCCACCCCCACCGACCCTCTCAAGAACTGCTGTCACTTGGGCGGCCGGTCGCGCGCCGATCTCTCCCCCCTCCAGCCCTCATCTCCCCTTCCTCCCCGCCGCCGTCGCTGGCGCCCGTGGCCAACCTGGCCCCAGGGACGCTGGTGGCGACGGCCCTGCTGACCTTCCCCTCCTGGTAGCAGATACGTCTCCAACGTATCTATAATTTTTGATTGCTCCATGCTACTCTATCTACTGTTTTGGACTATATTGGGCTTTATTTTCCACTTTTATATTATTTTTGGGACAAACCTATTAACCGGAGGGCCAGCCCAGAATTGCTGTTTTTTTGCCTATTTCAGTATTTCGAAGAAACGGAAAACGGAGTCCGAACGGAATGAAACCTTTGGGAACGTGATTTTCCAACCGAACGTGACCCAGGAGACTTGGACCCTACTGCAAGCAGTGCCAGAGGCGGTCACGAGGGTGGAGGGCGCGCCCCTTGGACGCGCCCCCCTACCTCGTGGGCCCCCTGACGCTCCACCGACGTACTCCTTCCTCCTATATATATCTACGTATCCCCATACGATCAGAACAGGAGCCCAAAACCTAATTCCACCGCCGCAACCTTCTATATCTGTTGGGGAACGTAGTAATTTCAAAAAAATTCCTACGCACACGCAAGATCATGGTGATGCATAGCAACGAGAGGGGAGAGTGTTGTCCACGTACCCTCGTAGACCATAAGCGGAAGCGCTATGACAACGCTGTTGATGTAGTCGACGCCTTCACGATCCGACCGATCCAAGCACCGAACGTCGACACCTCCGAAGTTCAGCACACGCTCGCTCGATGACGATCCCCGGACTCGATCCAGCAGGGTTTCGGGATGAGTTCCATCAACCTGACGACGTGGTGGACGATGATGATGTTCTACCGACGCAGGCTTCGCTTAAGCACGGCAACGATATGACCGAGGTGGAATATGGTGGAGGGGGCACCGACACGGCTAAGGAACGATCACGAAGATCAACTTGTGTATCTAGAGGTGCCCCCTCCTCCGTATATAAAGGGGGGAGGAGGAGGGGGCCGGCCAAGGGGGTGGCGCGCCCTAGGAGGGGGAAACCTACTCCAAGTAGGTTTGACCCTCCCTTTCCTAGTCCAAGAGGGAGGGGGAAGGATGGGAGAGGGGAAAGGCAAGGGGGGCGCCGCCCCCCCTTCCTTGTCCTATTTGGACTCAAGGGGAGGGGGCGTGCCTCTTGCCCTGGCCGGCCCCTCTCGCTCTCCACTAGGGCCCAACAAGGCCCATTAGTTCCCGGGGGGTTCCGGTAACCCTCCGGCACTCCGGTTTTCTCCAAAATCACCCGGAACATTTCCGGTGTCCGAATATAGTCGTCCAATATATCAATCTTTATGTGTCGACCATTTCGAGACTCCTCGTCATGTCCGTGATCACATCCGGGACTCCGAACAACCTTCGGTACATCAAAACTTATAAACTCATAATAAAACTGTCATCGTAACGTTAAGCGTGCGGACCCTACGGGTTCGAGAACTATGTAGACATGACCTAGAATTATTCTCGGTCAATAACCAATAGCGGAACCTGGATGCTCATATTGGCTCCTACATATTCTACGAAGATCTTTATCGGTCAAACCGCATAACAACATACGTTGTTCCCTTTGTCATTAGTATGTTACTTGCCCGAGATTCGATCGTCGGTATCCAATACCTAGTTCAATCTTGTTACCGGCAAGTCTCTTTACTCGTTACGTAATGCATCATTCCGTAACTAACTCATTAGCTACATTGCTTGCAAGGCCTATAGTGATGTGCATTATCGAGAGGGCCCAGAGATACCTCTCCGACAATCGGAGTGACAAAACCTAATTTCGAAATACGCCAACCCAACATGTACCTTCGGAGACACCTGTAGAGCTCCTTTATAATCACCCAGTTATGTTGTGACGTTTGGTAGCACACAAAGTGTTCCTCCGGTAAACGGGAGTTGCATAATCTCATAGTTACAGGAACATGTATAAGTCATGAAGAAAGCAATAGCAACATACTAAACAATCAAGTGCTAGGCTAACGGAATGGGTCATGTCAATCACATCATTCTCCTAATGATGTGATCCCATTAATCAAATGACAACACATGTCTATGGTTAGGAAACATAACCATCTTTGATTAATGAGCTAGTCAAGTAGAGGCATACTAGTGACGTTATGTTTGTCTATGTATTCACACATGTATCATGTTTGCGGTTAATACAATTCTAGCATGAATAATAAACATTTGTCATGATATGAGGAAATAAATAATAACTTTATTATTGCCTCTAGGGCATATTTCCTTCAGTCTCCCACTTGCACTAGAGTCAATAATCTAGATTACACAGTAATGATTCTAACACCCATGGAGTCTTGGTGTTGATCATGTTTTGCTCGTGGAAGAGGCTTAGTCAACGGATCTCGCAACATTCAGATCCGTATGTATCTTGCAAATCTCTATGTCTCCCACCGGACTTGGTCCCGGATGGAATTGAAGCGCCTCTTGATGTGCTTGGTCCTCTTGTGAAATCTGGATTCCTTTGCCAAGGCAATTGCACCAAGATTGTCACGAAGATCTTCATTGGTCCCGATGCACTAGGTATGACACCTAGATCGGAAATGAACTCCTTCATTTGCTGCTTCCAAGCAGCTATGTACTCCGCTTCACATGTAGATCCCGCCACGATGCTTTGTTTAGAACTGCACCAACTTACAGCTCCACCGCTTAATAAAAACACGATCCGGTTTGCGATTTAGAATCGTTCGGATCGATGTCAAAGCTCAGATCGACGTAACCATTTATGACTAGCTCTTTGTCACCTCCATATACGAGAAACATATCGTTAGTCCTTTTCGTATTTCAGATGTTCTTGACCGCTGTCCAATGATCCACTCTGGATTACTTTGGTACCTTCCCGCCAAGCTTATTGCTAAGCATACGTCGGTCCGTACACAAGATTGCATACATGATACAGCCTATGGCTAAAGCATAGGGAACATCTTTCATTCTCTCTCTATCTTCTGCTGTGGTCGGGCATTGAGTCTGACTCAATTTCACACCTTGTAATACATGCAAGAACCCTTTCTTTGCCTGATCCATTTTGAACTTTTTCAAAACTTTATCAAGGTATGTGCTTTGTGAAAGTCATATTAAGAGTCTTGATCTATCTCTATGAATCTTGATGCCCAATATGTATGCAGCTTCACCGAGGTCTTTCATAGAAAAACTTTTATTCAAGTATCCCTTTATGCTATCTAGAAATTCTATATCATTTCCAATTAATAATATGTCATCTACATATAATATCGTAAATGCTACAGAGCTCCCACTCACTTTCTTGTAAATACAAAGCTTCTCCAAAAGTCTCAGATAAAACCATATGCTTTGATCACACTATCAAAGCGTTTATTCCAACTCCGAGATGCTTGCACCAGTCCATAAATGGATCGCTGGAGCTTGCACACTTTGTTAGCACCTTTTGGATTGACAAAACCTTCTGGTTGTATCATATACAACTCTTCTTCCAGAAATCCATTCAAGAATGCAGTTTTGACATCCATTTGCCAAATTTCATAATCATAAAATGCAACAATTGCTAACATGATTCGGACAGACTTAAGCATCACTGTGGGTGAGAAAGTCTCATCGTAGTCAACCCCTTGAACTTGTCGAAACCTTTTGCAACAAGTCGAGCTTTATAGACAGTTACATTACCATCAGCGTCAGTCTTCTTCTTAAAGATCCATTTATTCTCAATGGCTTGTCGATCATCGGGCAAGTCAACCAAAGTCCATACTTTGTTCTCATACATGGATCCCATCTCAGATTTCATGGCTTCTAGCCATTTTGCGGAATCTGGGCTCATCATCGCTTCCTCATAGTTCGTAGGTTCACCATGGTCAAGTAACATGACTTCCAGAATAGGATTACCGTACCACTCTAGTGCGGATCTTACTCTGTAGACCTCGAGGTTCAAGAGAAACTTGATCTGAAGTTTCATGATCAATATCATTAGCTTCCTCACTAATTGGTGTAGTTGTCACAGGAACCGGTTCTTGTGATGGACTACTTTCCAATAAGGGAGCAGGTATAGTTACCTCATCAAGTTCTACTTTCCTCCCATTCACTTCTTTCGAGAAAAACTCCTTCTCTAGAAAGGATCCATATTTAGCAACGAAAATCTTGCCCTCAGATCTGTGATAGAAGGTGTACCCAACAGTCTCTTTTGGGTATCCTATGAAGACACATTTCTCCGATTTGGGTTCGAGCTTATCTGGTTGAAGTTTTTTCACATAAGCATCGCAACCCCAAACTTTAAGAAACGACAACTTTGGTTTCTTGCCAAACCATATTTCATGAGGTGTCGTCTCAACGGATTTTGATGGTGCCCTATTTAATGTGAATGCGGCCGTCTCTAAAGCATAA
This sequence comes from Aegilops speltoides, assembly GCA_021437245.1. NCBI lineage: Eukaryota > Viridiplantae > Streptophyta > Magnoliopsida > Poales > Poaceae > Aegilops > Aegilops speltoides. The sequence continues at coordinate 55,508,986 of CM038142.1, forward strand.
CCCCAAAACGATAGCGGTAAATCAGTAAGAGACATCATAGATCGCACCATATCTAGTAAAGTACGATTACGACGTTCGGACACACCATTTCGTTATGGTGTTCCGGGTGGCGTGAGTTGCGAAACTATTCCGCATTGTTTCAAATGTAAACCAAACTCGTAACACAAATATTCTCCTCCACGATCAGATCGTAGAAGTTTTATTTTCTTGTTACGATGATTTTCCACTTCACTCTGAAATTCTTTGAACTTTTCAAATGTTTCAGACTTGTGTTTCATTAAGTAGATATACCCATATCTGCTCAAATCATCTGTGAAGGTGAGAAAATAACGGCAGTGCCACATGAGGCATGGTTCGCAAGTACCAAGTGATTCATAATCAAGTGATTCCAAAAGTCCATCAGTATGGAGTTTCTTCATGCGCTTTACACTGATATGACCTAAACGGCAGTGCCACAAATAAGTTGCACTATCATTATCAACCCTGCATCTTTTGGCTTCAACACTATGAATATGTGTATCACTACTATCGAGATTCAATAAAAATAGACCACTCTTCAAGGGTGCATGACCATAAAAGATATTACTCATATAAATAGAACAACCATTATTCTCTGATTTAAATGAATAACCGTCTCACATCAAACAAGATCCAGATATAATGTTCATGCTCAACGCTGGCACCAAATAACAATTATTTAGGTCTAAAAATAATCCCGATGGTAGATGTAGAGGTAGCATGCCGACCGCGATCACATCGACTTTGGAACCATTTCCCACGCGCATCGTCACCTCGTCCTTAGATAATCTTCGCTTAATCCGTAGACCCTGTTTCGAGTTGCAAATATTAGCAATGTAACCAGATCAAATACCAGTACTATGCGAGAATTAGTAAGGTACACATCAATGACATGTATATCACATATACCTTTGTTCACTTTGCCATCCTTCTTATCCGCCAAATACTTGGGGCAGTTCCGCTTCAAAGGTGTCGATCGCTTGCAAGAGAAGCACTCGATCTCGTGCTTAGGTCCAGACTTGGGTTTCTTCTCTTGAGCAGCAACTTGTTTGCTGTTCTTCTTGAAGTTCCCCTTCTTCTTCCCTTTGCCCTTTTTCTTGAAACTGGTGGTCTTGTTGACCATCAACACTTGATGCTCCTTCTTGATTTCTACCTCCGTGGCTTTTAGCATTGCGAAGAGCTCGGGAATAGTCTTGTCCATCCCTTGCATATTATAGTTCATCACGAAGCTCTTGTAGCTTGGTGGCGATGATTGAAGAATTTCATCAATGACACTATCATCGTGAAGATTAACTCCCGGTTGAATCAAGTGATTATTATACCCGACATTTTGAGTATGTGTTCACCGACGAACTATTCTCCTCCATCTTGCAGCTATAGAACTTATTGGACACTTCATATCTCTCAATCCGGGCATTTGCTTGAAATATTAACTTCAACTCTGGAACATCTCATATGCTCCATGACGCTCAAAACGTCGTTGAAGACCCGGTTCTAAGCCGTAAAGCATGGCACATGAACTATCGAGTAGTCATCGCTTTGCTCGCCAGACGTTCTTACGTCGCTGGTTGTTTCAGCAGCAGGCCTAGCACCCAGCGGTGCTTCGGGACGTAATTCTTACGGCAACAATGAGGATAATCCTCGAGTTACTGAACCCAGTCCGTGTAATTGCTACCATCATCTTTCAACTTTGCTTTCTCAAGGAACGCATTAAAATTCAACGGAACAACAGCACGAGCCATCTATCTACAACAATCATAGACAAGCAAAATACTATCAGGTACTAAGTTCATGATAAATTTAGGTTCAGTTAATCATATTACTTAAGAACTCCCACTTAGACAGACATCTCTCTAGTCATCTAAGTGATCACGTGATCCAAATCAACTAAACCATGTCCGATCATCACGTGAGATGGAGTAGTTTCCATGGTGAACATCACTATGTTGATCATATCTACTATATGATTCACGTTCGACCTTTCGGTCTTCGTGTTCCGAGGCCATATCTGTTATATGTTAGGCTCGTTAAGTTTAACCTGAGTATTCCGCGTGTGCAACTTTTTTGCACCTGTTGTATTTGAACGTAGAGCTTATCGCACCCGATCATCACGTGGTGTCTTAGCACGAAGAACTTTCGCAACGGTGCATACTCAGGGAGAACACTTCTTGATAATTTTAGTGAGAGATCATCTTAAAATGCTACCGTCAATCAAAGCAAGATAAGATGCATAAAGGATAAACATCACTTGCAATCAATATAAGTGATATGATATGGCCATCATTATCTTGTGCTTGTGATCTCCATCTTCGAAGCACCGTCGTGATCACCATCGTCACCGGCGCGACACATTGATCTCCATCGTAGCATCATTGTCGTTACACCATCTATTGCTTCTACGACTATCGCTACCGCTTAGTGATAAAGTAAAGCAATTACAGGGCATTTGCATTTCATACAATAAAGCGACAACCATATGGCTCCTCGCCAATTGCCGATAACTTCGTTACAAAACATGATCATCTCATACAATAAAATATAGCATCGCGCCTTGACCATATCACATCACAACATGCCCTGCAAAAACAAGTTAGACGTCCTCTACTTTGTTGTTGCAAATTTTACGTGGCTGCTACGGGCTGAGCAAGAACCGTTCTTACCAACGCATCAAAACCACAACGATAGTTCGTCAAGTTAGTGCTGTTTTAACCTTCGCAAGGACCGGGCGTAGCCACACTCGGTTCAACTAAAGTTGGAGAAACAGACACCCGCTAGTCACCTGTGTGCAAAGCACGGCGGTAAAACCAGTCTCGCGTAAGCGTCTGGCGTAATGTCGGTCCAGGCCGCTTCATCCAACAATACCATCGAACCAAAGTATGACATGTTTGGTAAGCAAGTATGACTTGTATCGCCCACAACTCACTTGTGTTCTACTCGTGCATATAACATCAACGCATAAAACCTAGGCTCGGATGCCACTGTTGGGGAACGTAGTAATTTCAAAAAAATTCCTACGCACATGCAAGATCATGGTGATGCATAGCAACAAGAGGGGAGAGTGTTGTCCACGTACCCTCGTAGACCGTAAGCGGAAGCGTTATGACAACGCGGTTGATGTAGTTGTATGTCTTCACGATCCGACCGATCCAAGCACCGAACGTACGGCACCTCCGAGTTCAGCACACGTTCAGCTCGATGACGATCCCCGGACTCCGGTCCAGCAGGGTTTCGGGGATGAGTTCCATCAGCACGACGGTGTGGTGATGATGATGATGTTCTACCGACGCAGGGCTTCGCCTAAGCACCGCGACGATATGACCAAGGTGGAATATGGTGGACGGGGGCACCCCACACGGCTAAGGAACGATCACGAAGATCAACTTGTGTATCTAGAGGTGCCCCCCTCCTTCGTATATAAAGGGGGGAGGAGGAGGGGGCCGGCCAAGGGGGTGGCGCGCCCTAGGAGGGGGAAACCTACTCCAAGTAGGTTTGCCCCTCTGAGGGAGTCCTGGACTAGGGGGTGTCCGGACAGCCGGACTATCATCGTCCGCCGGACTCCAAGACTACGAAGATACAAGATTGAAGACTCCGTCCCGTGTCCGGATGGGACTTTCCTTGGCGTGGAAGGCAAGCTTGGCGATACAGATATGTAGATCTCCTGCCATTGTAACCGACTCTGTGTAACCCTAGCCCTCTCCGGTTTCTATATAAACCGGAGGGTTTTAGTCCGTAGGACACAACAACCATTACAACAATCATACCATAGGCTAGCTTCTAGGGTTTAGCCTCCTTGATCTCGTGGTAGATCCACTCCTGTAATACATATCATCAATATTAATCAAGCAGGACGTAGGGTTTTACCTCCATCAAGAGGGCCCGAACCAGGGTAAAACATCGTGTCCCTCGTCTCCTGTTACCATCCGCCTAGATGCACAGTTCGGGACCCCTACCGAGATCCGCCGGTTTTGACACCGACATTGGTGCTTTCATTGAGAGTTCCTCTGTGCCGTCACCGATAGGAAGGATGCCTCCTCCCGTCTTCAAGGACGGTATTTTTGGCAAAAGAGCCTTGGCCGCCGGCCAGACTATCCGGCTAGGTGGTTTTCTTATGACCGCCTGTCCGGCCGCCGCTTCGACAATGACCTCTCAAGTCGTCAAAAGCAATCTTCATGTCAGCTCGGAATTCGCCGAGCGGCTCGATCCAGTAGAGCTCTCGTCCGTAAACGAGCCCTTGGATCGCATCTCCGCCCTGGAAGTCATTACAGACTACAATCAGATTGGGCTTACAACCGATCTGAGAGAGATTAAATCTCCCCAGGTCACCCACCATGTTGCAGTGGTAGAGGAACAATGCGGCGACTCTTCTCCTGTATTGAAAACTAGTCATGTCCGGGCTGCCAAACCCTCCATGCCGGATTCCTGCAGAGGGACGGACTTCGATCAAGCACTGAACTTAAAGTCAGGCATCGGACCGGACTCGTTGGACAATGTCCAACAATCCAAGCTTCCAAATTTGGAAACTTCTCGGCCTTTGAGCTTTGAGATGGGTAGGGTTCCGGACTTAATTCCACCCGCCCGCCCAGACATATGCGATCTATCTCTAGTCCGGCAAGAGCCCGCTGAAACAGTACATCATTACTGGGCCAGATTCCTCCTGGTTATGGACAGGATAAAGGACTGCCGAGAGGAAAACGCAATCTCAATCTTTTGCAATAATTGCACGGACGAGGGAATCTTGAACGCCGTCAGCCGTCGTGAAATTACATGCTTCACGACCAAGGCGTCCATAGTACGAAATCTTGTGCGATGGAGAGTTTCCGGAAAACCGAAAATAAGTTTTGGGACAATCCGGCCCCAACCCTAGTCCGCAACAAAAGGGTGCATTACACTCAGGCACCAGATACAAAAACCAAAAAGCAAAAACCACATAAAGGGCATGGAACCGTACTGGAGGGGTGGCTTAGCGGACCCTGTAAAATTCACAGTACAGAGGGCGCGACCCCAACACATAGCCTTCGAGTATGTTGGATATTACGGCAGGTGGCCAAAAGTGGCGAGAAGCTTCTAGCCCCGGAAAACCACTCCAACAATACCGGTATGGTATCAACAGTCTTCGAGACCTTCGCATCAAATAATATGCGAAACGAACAATCCATGACCTCGCCAAGTCTACCAAGTAGCAACAACAAATCCATGGAGCGACACAGCCATCACCTTCAACGCCAACGAGCGAACCTAAATTCCGAACAGCCCGAGCACCACCAAGACCGGTACTTAGTCCAATAGTGGACGGCTTTCGACTTACAAAGGTCCTCATGGATGGCGGCAGCGATTAAACCTCATCTACGAGGAAACTCTTCAAAAATGGAAATAGATGGAGCCGCATTGAGCGAAGCAGCACAACCTTCAGAGGAATAATCCCTAGCCGGGAAGCGCGCTGCACCGGAAAAATCACACTCGATGTGGTGTTCGGCTCGCCGAACAATTACAGATCCGAAGAAGTCACGTTCCAAGTGGCCCCATTCAACAGCGGATACCACGCTATATTAGGACGAGAGGCATTCACAATTTTTCAAGCCGTACCTCATTACGGGTACATGAAGCTCAAAATGCCTGGGCCCGGCGGAATAATCACTCTCGTTAGTGATCTGGACATAACACTCCACGCCGAGAACAAGACAGCCGCATTAGCCCTGGAGGCGCTATCCGAAGCCCTAGCGACAGAAGAACTTACCGCGCTACGCTCTACTGTGAATAGAGACGATGTGATACTCGATAAGAGATCCAAGTCCACCTCCTTTAAACCAGCGGACGAAATAATAAAATTCCAGGTCCATCCAACGGACCCGACAAAGACGGCTTCCATCGGGACACAGTTGAACCCTGATGTAGACGCCGCACTGCAAGAATTCCTTCGGGAAAATTGGGACATTTTCGCCTGGCACCCTTCGGATATGCCCGAATCCCACGCATTGGCGAACACAGCCTAAATATCCTAAAAGATTCAAGCCACCAAACAGGCTCTTCGACGATTTTCCAACCCAAATGACAGGCAATGGGAGAAGAGCTAGCCAAACTATTGGAAGCCGGATTCATCAGAGATATCGAACATCCGGATTGGCTAGCAAACCTGGTAATGGTACCAAAGAAGGACAAATCCTAGCGCCTATGTGTCGATTTTAAAGACCTCAACAAGGCCTGCCCAAAGGATCCCTTCCCCCTCCCCCGCATAGACCAAATAATCGATGCTACCGCAGGACACGATTCACTCTGCTTCTTCGACGCATACTCCGGCTACCATCAAATAAAGATGGCGGAAGCAGACCAAGCCGCAATGGCATTCATCACTCCATATGGACCATTCTGCTTCAACATGATGCCCTTCAGACTTAAAAACGCCGGCGCAACATATCAGCGCATGATTCAAACATGTCTGGCCACCCAGATCGACAAAACAGTAGAGGCATACGTAGACGGCGTAGTCGTCAAAACCAAACACGTCAAAACTCTAGTAGACGACTTGAGGCTCACATTCGACAACCTCAGAGCATATGACATCAAGATGAATCCGGAAAAATGCGTTTTGCATACACCGGAAAGCTCTGGGCTTCATTGTATCCGGTAGAGGAATTGAAGCAAACCCAGCCAAGATCCGAGCTCATCCAGCTAGATATTCCAAAAGACCTCAAACAAATACAAAATTGATCGGATGCGTGGCGGCTCTAAGCCGCTTTATCTCCGTCTAGGAGAAAAGGCATTACCCTCTATCGCCTCCTTAGGCGCACCAACACTTCGAGTGGGCGGATGCCGCCACCTTGGGACTCGAAGAAATAAAAGCCATATTGGCAACAAATCTGGTCTGGCTGCGCCCAACCTTGGGCGAACCAATGTTGTTATACATCGCGCAACACATCAAGTTGTAAGCGGTACTCGTCGTCGAGCGAGAGACGAAGGGCATAAATTCCCTCTTCAAAAAGCGTTGTACTACGTCTCCACCGTGTTAACCCCTGCAAGTCCGTTACCGCACTATCAAAAGATAGCGTGTCACGGTGTTCATGGCATCCGGAAGCTCCGACACTACTTTCAAGAGTGTTCGAGAACAGTGGCCTCCGAAGTACCCCTCAATGATATTATAAACAACCGCGACGCGACGGGCAGGATTGCAAAATGGGCCATTGAGCTCTTACCATTCGATATAACTTACAAACCTCGGCGAGCTATAAAGTCACAAGTTTTGGCTGACTTCGTCGCTGAATGGACCGAAGCCGAACTCCCTAAAGAGTACGCCACATACTCCCATTGGATTATGCACTTCGACGGCTCTAAAATGTTGGCCGGATTGGGGGCTGGCGTCGTATTGACGTCCCCAACCGGGGACACAGTCCAATACGTGCCGGATAATGTACACGGACTCCAAAAACGCAGCGAATCTGAGGCCCTTTACATGGCCTCCGGATGGCAATCTCCATGGGCATTCAACGCCTAGAGGTGCGCGGGGATTCAAACCTTGCAATATCCCAAATAAATGGAGACTTTGATGCCAAGGATCCGAAAATGGCAGCATATCGCAACGCTGTCCTAAAAATGTCAGCTCGGTTTGAAGGACTTGAATTCCATCACTTAGCCCGGGATAATAACCAAGCAGCCGATATATTGGCACGCATCGGCGCAAAACGTGACGCTGTCCCTCCAAACATCTTCCTGGAACGGCTCTTCAAGCCATCCGTACTATGGGAAGCGGAGTCCGGAAATAACAAACCGGAAGCAGCCGCACCAACCGACATAGAGCAATCCGACATAACCGGCGATTCAGCCGAAATAACACCTTCAGCCCACGACATAATGGCAGTAATCGCCCCGTGGACAGAACCATTCCTAGCCTACTTGCTTAGGCAGGAACTTCCCGAAGACCAAAATGAGGCCCGCTGCATAGTCCGCGATCTAAAGCCTACAAGGTCCATGAGGAGAACTTTATAAGAAAAGCACAACCGAGTCCTTCAAAGGTGTATCTCCGAAGAGGAAGGGCGAAACCTTCCGCTGAAATTCATGCGGACTAGGCGGACACCACACAGCAGCTCGGGCCCTTGTAGGAAAGGCATTCCGTCAGAGATTTTATTGGCCGATGGCCCGGCAGATGCTCGGGACTTAGTCCAAAGATCGTCGGTTGTCGGCTCTTTGCTAATCGAGCCATATGCCACCCACCGCCTCAAAACTATACCCATTACCTGGCGTTCATGTGCAGGGGGCTTGACATGGTTGGACCCCTTAAAGGGGGAACCCACAAGCAAAGGTACCTATTGGTCATGGTGGACAAATTCACCAAATGGATAGAGGCCAAGCCAGTCAAAACTGCAGAGTCCGGACCAGTGATAGACTTTATATCCGGGGTAGTACACCGTTATGGTGTCCCCCACAGCATCATCACTGATAACGGCACGAACTTCACAGCCGACGAGGTTAAGTTATGGTGCAAAAACATGGGCATTAAGCTCGATTACGCTTCAGTCTATCACCCTCAAACCAACGGTCAAGTGGAACGAGCAAACGGTCTAATAATGAGCGGCATCAAACCCAGACTAGTGCGGTCACTTACGAAATCTGACACACACTGGGTAGAGGAGCTTGACTCCGTACTCTGGGGGCTGCGGACAACGCCCAACCGTACTACCGGATTCACACCATTTTTTATGGTATACGGCGCAGAGGCAGTTCTGCCCTGCAACATCATTCATGACTCACCTCGAGTGCACATGTATGAAGAAAGATAAGCCGAGCTGGATCGGCACGACAGCTTGGACGCATTGGAGGAGGAACGCGACGTCGCCAAGGCTCGTTCCGCATTCTATCAACAACAGGCTCGAAGATATCAAAGCAGAGAAGTACGGGCCAAGACTTACAACGTTGGCGAACTAGTTCTACGCCTGCCGGACAAGAAAAAGGACAAGCTCAAGCCCAAATGGAAGGGCCCATTCATTATCGATCAAGTCCTGGACGGTGGAGCGTACCATCTACGAAATGCGTCGGACAACCGACTCGAGCCGAACCCATGGAACGCAGCCCGCCTCCGAAGATTCTATGCCTAGCGCCGGACTAAGAGTTCGTCCCCTTCCCCCGTCCAAATTTTTACATTTCATCTGTCTTTTGTTTCTCTTTCTTCCCTCATATCTTTTCCTAAAAAGCCCTTACGGGCCTACTTGCGCATTGTTCGCACACACTTGATGTGCCATCCGCACTCATTATACCTGGGGGCTTCTTTACCAGAAGCTTAATTATAAGGGCTTCATGCCCAGCACATGTGTCAAGCTTCCACATGTACCTTTTATTCACCATTATATGCATCGATATGACTTAAGTTTTGGCCAAGCTGGGTTGCCTGGCTCCTATGCTTACCCCTACGTTCCCGATTGTTCGGCTAGGAGGTAAAGGGAGCACCTCTGTGATTGTTACTGTCGGGTCAGCCGGATGTGTACCTCAGACTGGGTGAAGCCGAAAGCTAGCGTTCTTAAGGGAATATTCGGTCGGTGATTTGAAAGATGATCTTTTACCTACTTATTTATCTGCCCCCAGATGTTTTTCTGCTCTTTTCGTAGTCCGGACATGCACTCTAGGGCATGCCTCCCAGGGAAAGGAACCCTTAACGGAACTATTTTCCCTGGAAGATGTTTCTTACTAACCATGTAATATAACATAACTAGTTGGGCACTTGTCTGATAAAGCACTCATGACCCCTACGCCTGGTCTCCATGCATACCCCGGTTGTTTCTTAACCAAGAAGGTATTCGGACACACTCCAGACTCTAGGGTCCCGAGGTTGAAGCGAAAAGGTCGGCAACGACAAACGATCTACAATCCGGCTAGAAGGCATTTCACATGTCATTTTCAAATACATTGTCAAATCTATTGACTGTATTCCTCCTCAATCCCGTCTAACAGGCTGTCTAATTTGCAGTCCCGTTGGGAAAATTTAGCGGCCAACTCTACTTGGCCGTATACTAAACTCACAGGGATCTCCTTCCCATCGGGCCTCACAGGTCCGACCTCGGCCATGTGGTTGGGATCCGCCTTCTTGTACCGCGTCTTCACCATGGCCCAAGCCTCCCTGGCACCTTGGCGGCAGGCAAAAATCTTCCATAAATGGAAGCGCTGCCGCACTCCCTGAAGCTTCTCCGCAAGCTCCCCAAGGCCTTCGGGTAGGGAGAGGGCTGGCCATAAAGCCTGGACGACGCCACTCATTGCCTTCCAAACTCGTTCGAGCAGCTGCAACAGCTCGGGAGGTTGATCACCCGTTGATATGGGCATCTCCTCCGCAGGGCGACCTGTGAGTATACCTACAAGACATATTTCGTCAATTGACTTCCTCGCCGAACTCTTCTTCTCAAAGGAGTCCGCTCAAGCACTTACTATAGATGCCGCGACGAAGCCGCTCAGTCTCCTTAACGGAGCCGGACAGCTCAGCCCGAACACCTTTCAGCTCTTCTCCGAGCTGGGCATGGGCATCCTGGAGCTTGTTCCTTTCCTGCTGCACCCTATTCAGCACCCTCTCGCCGGCCTTCAGCTAGCGCAATAGTTCTTGCATATCCGGATCTTGTCCGGCAGCACCTGCAACGTCATTATTAGACTTGCGCGCACGCCGCACACCACTTATCTTTTTAAAATAATGTGTTACCAGGAGGGGTCTCTGTGTTTCCTCCTGCGGCAGCAAGTGCGGCCTCGAGTTGGGCCTTGCACTCTTGCAGCTCCTGAGATAGTTGGGTATTCTTCTCTGTAAGATCCTGCGTTTCAAATGATCCTTAAATCAGTTAATATAACTACTTTAAGTCTCGAGGGTTACTGGCATATACAACTATTAAATTCTCTTACCCGTATGTCCTTTACATACTGCTCCGTGGCTCTGGTAAAACCATCTTGAGCAGCACGGAGGTGCGCGTCCCCCGCGTTAAAGGCATTCAACGCCTCAGGGGAGAAGCACGCGTCACGAAATATTGTCCCGCGGCGCCTGTGGTTCATGGTGTTGGGGAACGTAGTAATTTCAAAAAATTTCCTACGCACACGCAAGATCATGGTGATGAATAGCAACGAGAGGGGAGAGTGTTGTCTACATACCCTTGTAGACCCGGCGAAGCGATCACAACGTAGAGGAAGTAGTCGACGTTCTCCTCGCGATCCGACCGATCCCGCGCCGTTACTCCGACGCCCCGAGTTCTTGACACACGTACAGCTCGATGGCGTCCCTCGTACTCGATCCAGCCGAGTGTCGAGGAGAGTTTCACAAGACGACGGCGTGGTGGCGATCTTGATGTTTCACCGGCGCGGGCTTCGCCTAAGCTTCATGACAGTATAACCGAGGTGGAATATGGTGGAGGGGCACCGCACGGCTAAGGAACGATCTCAAGATCAACTTGTATGTTCCAAGGTGCCCCCTGCCCCGTATATAAAGGAGCAAGGGGGAGGGGCCATGGCCAAGGGGTGGCGCGCCAGGAGTCCTACTCCTCTGGGGTAGGATTCCCCCAATCCTAGTTGGACTAGGATTCCTGGGGGGAAAGAGAGAGGGGGGCGCCCCTTCTCCTAGTCCTAGTAGGACTAGGGAAGGGGGGAGGCGCACCCACTAGGGCTGGCCCTTCTCCTTTCCACTAAGGCCCATAGAGGCCCATTTACCTCCGGGGGTCCGGTAACCTCCGGTACTCGAGAAATTCCGTTTTACGAACCATTCGAACTCCAAACATAGGCTTCCAATATATCAATCTTTATGTCTCGACCATTTCGAGACTCCTCGTCATGTCCGTGATCACATCCGGACTCGAACTCCTTCGTACATCAAAATACATAAACTCATAATAACCATCATCGAAACCTTAAGCGTGCGGACCCTACGGTTCGAGAACAATGTAGACATGACCTAGAACTATTCACGGTCAATAACCAACAGCGGGACCTGGATGCCCATATTGGTTCCTACATATTCTCGAAGATCTTTGTCGGTCAGACCGCATAACAATATCGTTGTTCCTTTTGTCATCGGTATGTTACTTGCCCGAGATTCGATCGTCGGTATCAATACCTAGTTCAATCTCGTTACCGCAAGTCTCTTTACTCGTTCCGTAATACATCATCTCACAACTAACTCATTAGTTGTAGTGCTTGCAAGGCTTAAGTGATGTGCATTACCGAGAGGGCCCAGAGATACCTCTCCGACAATCGGAGTGACAAAACCTAATCTCAAATACGCCAACCCAACATTTGCCTTTGGAGACACCTGTAGTACTCCTTTATAATCACCCGATTCGTTGTGACGTTTGGTAGCACCAAAGTGTTCCTCCGTAAACGGAGTTGCATAATCTCATAGTTATAGGAACATGTATATGTCATGGATAAAAGCGGTAGCAACATACTAAACGATCGTGTGCTAAGCTAAGGGAATGGGTCATGTCAATCGATCATTCTACTAATGATGTGACCTTGTTAATCAAATAACAACTCCTTGTTCATGGTCGGAAACATAACCATCTTTGATTAACAAGCTAGTCTAGTAGAGGCATACTAGTGACATGTTGTTTTGTCTATGCATTCACACATGTATCATGTTTCCGTTAATACAATTCTAGCATGAATGATAAACATTTATCATGAAATAAGGAAATAAATAATAACTTTATTATTGCCTCTAGGGCATATTTCCTTCATCTCCCACTTGCACTAGAGTCAATAATCTAGATTACATAGTAATGATTCTAACACCCATGGAGTCTTGGTGCTGATCATGTTTTGCTCGTGGAAGAGGCTTAGTTAACGGTGCGCAACATTCAGATCCGTATGTATCTTGCAAATCTCTATGTCTCCGTCTGGACTAAGTCCCGGATGGAATTGAAGCGTCTCTTGATGTGCTTGGTCCTCTTGTGAAATCTGGATTCCTTTGCTAAGGCAATTGCTCGATATTGTCACGAAGATTTTCATTGGACCCGATGCACTAGGTATGACACCTAGATCGGATATGAACTCCTTCATCCGCACTCCTTCATTAGCTGCTTCGAAGCTGCTATGTATTCCGCTTCACATGTAGATCCCGCCACGACGCTTTGTTTAGAACTGCACCAACCGACAGCTCCTCCGTTTAGTGTAAATCGATCCGGTCTGCGATTTAGAATCGTCGGGATCGGTGTCAAAGCTTGCATCAACGTAACCGTTTACGATGAGATCTTTGTCACCTCCATATACGAGAAACATATCCTTAGTCCTTTTCGTATTTCAGATGTTCTTGACCGCTGTCGATGATCCACTCTGGATTACTTTGGTACCTCCTGCTAGGCTTATAGCAAGGCACACATCAGTCAGTACACAGCATTGCATACATGATAGAGCCTATGGCTGAAGCATAGGAACATCTTTCATTTTCTCTCTATCTTCTCAAGTGGTGGGGCATTGAGTCGACTCAACTTCACACCTTGTAACACAGGCAAGAACCCTTTCTTTGCTTGATCCATTTTGAACTTCTTCAAAACTTTGTCAAGGTATGTGCTTTGTGAAAGTCCAATTAAGCGTCTTGATCTATCTCTATAGATCTTGATGCCCAATATGTAAGCAGCTTCACCGAGGTCTTTCATTGAAAAACTCTTATTCAAGTATCCCTTTATGCTATCCAGAATTCTATATCATTTCCGATCAGCAATATGTCATCCACATATAAGATCGAAATGCTCTGAGCTCCCACTCACTTTCTTGTAAATACAGCCTCTCCAAAAGTCTGTACAAACCCAAATGCTTTGATCACACTATCAAAGCGTTTATTCCAACTCGAGATGCTTGCACCAGTCCATATATGGATCATTGGAGCTTGCACACTTTGTTAGCTCCTTTGGATCGATAAAACCTTCGGTTGCATCATATACAACTCTTCTTCCGTAAATCCATTCAGAATGCAGTCTTTACATCCATTTGCCAAATTTCATAATCATAAAATGCGGCAATTGCTAACATGATTCGGACGGACTTAAGCATCGCTTCTGGTGAGAAGGTCTCATCGTAGTCAATCCCTTGAACTTGTCGAAAACCTTTTGCGACAAGTCGAGCTTTATAGACGATAACATTACCGTCGGCGTCGGTCTTCTTCTTGAAGATCCACTTGTTTTCTATTGCTTGCCTACCCTCGGGCAAGTCAACCAAAGTCCATACTTTGTTTTCATACATGGATCCCATCTCGATTTCATGGCCTCAAGCCATTTTGCGAATCTGGGCTCACCATCGCTTCTTCATAGTTCGTGGGTTCATCATGATCTAGTAGCATGACTTCCGAACAGGATTACCGTACCACTCAGTGCGGATCTTACTCTGGTTGATCTCGAGGTTCTGCGATAACTTGATCTCAAGTTTCATGATCAACATCATCAACTTCCTCACTACTTGGTGTAGGTGTCTCGAAACTGGTTTACTGCGATTTAACTACTTTCAAGTAAGGGAGAAGGTACTATTACCTCATCAAGTTCCACTTTCCTCCCACTCACTTCTTTCGAGAGAAACTCCTTCTCTAGAAAGGATCCATTCTTAGCAACGAATGTCTTGCCTTCGGATCTGTGATAGAAGGTGTACCCAACTGTCTCCTTTGGGTATCCTATGAAGACACATTTCTCGATTTGGGTTCGAGCTTATCGAGTTGAAGCTTTTTCACATAAACATCGCATCCCCAAACTTTAAGAAACGACAACTTTGGTTTCTTGCTAAACCACAGTTCATAAGGTGTCGTCTCAACGGATTTCGACGGTGTTCTATTCAGTGTGAATGCGGCCGTCTCTAGAGCATAACCCCAAAACGATAGCGGTAAATCTGTAAGAGACATCATAGATCGTACCATATCTAGTAAAGTACGATTATGACGTTCGGACACACCATTACGTTGTGGTGTTCCGGGTGGCGTGAGTTGCGAAACTATTCCGCATTGTTTCAAATGTAGACCAAACTCGTAACTCAAATATTCACCTCCACGATCAGATCGTAGAAACTTAATTTTCTTGTTACGATGATTTTCAACTTCACTCTGAAATTCTTTGAACTTTTCAAACGTTTCAGACTTATGTTTCATTAAGTAGATATACCCATATCCGCTTAAGTCATCTGTGAAGGTGAGAAAATAACGATATCCGCCACGAGCCTCAACATTCATCGGACCACATACATCTCGTATGTATGATTTCCAACAAATCTGTTGCTCTCTCCATAGTACCGAGAACGGTGTTCTAGTCATCTTGCCCATGAGGCACGGTTCGCAAGTGCCAAGTGATTCATAATCAAGTGACTCCAAAAGTCCATCAAGATGGAGTTTCTTCATGCGCTTTACACCGATATGACCTAAACGGCAAGGCCACAAATAAGTTGCACTATCATTATCAACTCTGCATCTTTTGGTTTCAACATTATGAATATGTGTATCACTACTATCGAGATTCATCAAAATAGACCACTCCTCAAGGGTGCATGACCATAAAAGATATTACTCATATAAATAGAACAACCATTATTCTCTGATTTAAATGAATAACCGTCTCGCATCAAACAAGATCCAGATATAATGTTCATGCTCAACGCAGCACCAAATAACAATTATTTAGGTCTAAAACTAATCCGAAGGTAGATGTAGAGGTAGCGTGCCGACCGCGATCACATCGACTTTGGAACCATTTCCCACGCCAAGATCGTCACCTCGTCCTTTGCGGTGTTCGCAATCCGTAGTCCTGCTTTGAGTTGCAAATATTAGCAATGAACCAGATATCAAATACCAGTGCTCTGCGAGCTCTAGTAAGGTACACATCAATAACATGTATATCACATATACCTTTGTTCACCTTGCCATCCTTCTTATCCGCCAAATACTTGGGGCAGTTCCGCTTCCAAAGGACTACCGCGCTTGCGAGAAGCACTCGGTTTCAGGTTTAGGGCTAGACTTGGGTTTCTTCTCCGAGCAGCAACTTGCTTGCTGTTCTTCTTGAGATTCCCTTCTTTTCCCTTTGCCTTTCTTCTTGAAACTAGTGGTCTTATTGACCATCAACACTTGATGCTCCTTCTTGATTTCTACCTCCGCAGCCTTTAGCATTGCGAAGAGCTCGGTATAGTCTTTACTAACCCTTGCATATTATAGTTCATCACGAAGCCTTTGTAGCTTGGTGGCGGTGATTGAGAATTACATCAATGACACAATCATCCGGAAGATTAACTCCCAATTGTGTCAAGTGATTATAGTACCCGGACATTCTGAGTATATGCTCACTAATGTAACTATTCTCCTCCATCTTGCAGCTATAGAACTTATTGGAGACTTCATATCTCTCAATCCGGGCATTACTGTTGGAATATTAACTTCAACTCTGGAACATCTCATATGCTCCATGACGCTCAAAACGTCGTTGAAGTCCCGGTTCTAAGCCGTAAAGCATGGCACATCGAACTATAGAGTAGTCATCAGCTTTGCTCGCGAGACGCTCACAACATCCGGCGTTGCTCCAAAGAAGAAGTTCGCACCTAGCGGTGCATCCAGACGTAGCTCTTACGTGCAGCAATGAGGATGATCCTCAAGTTACGGACCCAGTCCGTGTAATTGCTACCATCATCTTTCAACTTTGCTTTCTCAAGGAACGCATTAAAATTCAACGGAACAACAAAGACGAGCCATCTATCTACAATCAAACATAAACAAGCAAGATACTATCGGTACTAAGTTCATGATAAATTTAAGTTCAATTAATCATATTACTTAAGAACTCCCACTTAGAAAAACATCTCTAGTCATCTAAGTGATCACGTGATCCAAATCAACTAAACCATAACCGATCATCACGTGAAATGGAGTAGTTTTCAATGGTGAACATCTTATGTTGATCATATCTACTATATGATTCACGCCGACCTTTCGGTCTCCGTGTTCCGAGGCCATATCTGCATATGCTAGGCTCGTCAAGTATAACCCGAGTATTCTGCGTGTGCAAAACTGGCTTGCACCCGTTGTAGATGGACGAGAGCTTATCACACCCGATCATCACGTGGTGTCCGGGCACGACGAACTTTGGCAACGGTGCATACTCGGGGAGAACACTTCTTGATAATTTAGTGAGAGATCATCTTATAATGCTACCGTCAATCAAAGCAAGATAAGATGCATAAAAGGATAAACATCACATGCAAATCAATATAAGTGATATGATATGGTCATCATCATCTTGTGCTTCATGATCTCCATCTTGCAGCACCACCATGATCACCATCGCCACCGCGCGACACCTTGATCTCCATCGTAGCATCGTTGTCGTCTCGCCAAACTTATGCTACTACGACTATCTCTACCGCTTAGTGATAAAGTAAAGCATTACAGGGCGATTGCATTGCATACAATAAAGCGACAACCATATGGCTCCTGCCGATTGCCGATAACTTCGTTACAAAACATGATCATCTCATACAATAAAATATAGCATCACGTCTTGACCATATCACATCACAACATGCCCTGCAAAAACAAGTTAGACGTCCTCTACTTTGTTGTTGCAAATTTTACGTGGCTGCTACGGGCTTAAGCAAGAACTAGTCTCACCTCGCATCAAAACCACAACGATACTTCGTCAAATAGACTCCGTTTTAACCTTCTCAAGGACCGGCGTAGCCACACTCAGTTCAACTAAAGTGAGAGAGACAGCACCCACCAGTCACCTTTAAGCAACGAGTGCTCGTGGCGGTGAAACCAGTCTCGCGTAAGCGTCTGCGTAATGTCGGTCCAGGCCGCTTCATCTCACAATACCGCTGAACCAAAGTATGACATCTTTGGTAGGTAGTATGACTTGTATCGCCCACAACTCACTTGTGTTCTACTCGTGCAAAACATCAAACCATAAAAACCTAGGCTCGGATGCCATTGTTGGGGAACGTAGTAATTTCAAAAATTTCCTACGCACACGCAAGATCATGGTGATGAATAGCAACGAGAGGGAGAGTGTTGTCTACATACCCTTGTAGACCCGGCGAAGCGATCACAACGTAGAGGAAGTAGTCGTACGTTCTCCTCGCGATCCGACCGATCCCGGCGCCGTTACTCCGACGCCCCCGAGTTCTTGACACACGTACAGCTCGATGACGTCCCTCGTACTCCGATCCAGCCGAGTGTCGAGGGAGAGTTTCGTCAGCACGACGGCGTGGTGACGATCTTGATGTTTCACCGGCGCAGGGCTTCGCCTAAGCTTCGCGACGGTATAACCGAGGTGGAATATGGTGGAGGGGGGCACCGCACACGGCTAAGGAACGATCTCAAGATCAACTTGTGTGTTCCAAGGTGCCCCCCTGCCCCCGTATATAAAGGAGCAAGGGGGGAGGGGGCCGGCGGCCAAGGGGTGGCGCGCCAGGGAGTCCTACTCCCTCTGGGAGTAGGATTCCCCCAATCCTAGTTGGACTAGGATTCCCGGAGGGGGGAAAGAGAGAGAGGGGGGCCGGCCCCTTCTCCTAGTCCTAGTAGGACTAGGGAAGGGGGGGAGGCGCGCGCCCACTAGGGCTGGCCCCTTCTCCTTTCCACTAAGGCCCATAGAGGCCCATTTACCTCCCGGGGTTCCAGAACCTCCGGTACTCGAAAATTCCGTTTTTAGCCGGAACCATTCCAACTCCAAACATAGGCTTCCAATATATCAATCTTTATGTCTCGACCATTTCGAGACTCCTCGTCATGTCCGTGATCACATCCGGACTCAACTCCTTCGTACATCAAAATACATAAACTCATAATAACCGCCATCGAAACCTTAAGCGTGCATGGACCCTACGGTTCGAGAACAATGTAGACATGACCTAGAACTATTCACGGTCAATAACCAACAGCGGGACCTGGATGCCCATATTGGTTCCTACATATTCTACGAAGATCTTTGTCGGTCGACCGCATAACAATATCGTTGTTCCTTTTGTCATCGGTATGTTACTTGCCCGAGATTCGATCGTCGGTATCCAATACCTAGTTCAATCTCGTTACGGCAAGTCTCTTTACTCGTTCCGTAATACATCATCTCACAACTAACTCATTAGTTGTAGTGCTTGCAAGGCTTAAGTGATGTGCATTACCGAGAGGGCCCAGAGATACCTCTCCGACAATCGGAGTGACAAAACCTAATCTCGAAATCGCCAACCCAACATTTGCCTTTGGAGACACCTGTAGTACTCCTTTATAATCACCCGATTCGTTGTGACGTTTGGTAGCACCAAAGTGTTCCTCCGTAAACGGAGTTGCATAATCTCATAGTTATAGGAACATGTATATGTCATGGATAAAAGCAGTAGCAACATACTAAGCGATCGTGTGCTAAGCTAAGGAATGGGTCATGTCAATCAGATCATTCTACTAATGATGTGACCTTGTTAATCAAATAACAACTCCTTGTTCATGGTCGGAAACATAACCATCTTTGATTAACAAGCTAGTCTAGTAGAGGCATACTAGTGACATGTTGTTTTGTCTATGCATTCACACATGTATCATGTTTCCGGTTAATACAATTCTAGCATGAATGATAAACATTTATCATGAAATAAGGAAATAAATAATAACTTTATTATTGCCTCTAGGGCATATTTCCTTCACATGGCGCTCTCCACCTCAGAATTGGTGGCGGACAGTCTGTCGGCATCCTCCGTTGGAGGAGTATCCGGCTCGCGCCTTGTGCTCGCCTCCCCCTCCAGACTAGGTGCTGGAGCCTGGCTGGTAGAGGTTGGATTGGCAACCTCTACGCCCGCAGTCCGGCGGGCGCTTTTTCTCCTACAAAGGTCATGAGAACTCAAACGCTTCCTAGGAACGTTGCTCCAAATAATTGACTGCGAGCTATACCTTTGCGGTGACGTTTCGCTCCTCTTCCGCCTACTGGTCCGGACTGGCCTTTATTGGTCAGCCGCCGCGGGCTCGGCTTCCCGCCTTGAAGGCGCTTCCTGCAAAACACCATCATATGCGAAGGTCAGAAATGAGCAAGGAAGAGATAATGGTGTCAGGACCTCCGTCACAATCACCTGGGAAGCCGGATATAATCCGGGGTAGTCAGCCGTAATGGCAACTAAAGCATTATCCATGCTGAGCTGGTGGAACACCCCGTCGATTAGCTCCACCTGTATGTCCGGATCCTCTTCGGAGGCCGGATCCTGGGATCTCTCTGGATCCTCGGGTTGCGGAGCTGGACTTATCATGTCCTCCACAATCCGACGCAGTTCCTGCGTCGAAGACATAATATAAGAAGCTTAAACTTTGAAAGCATGGGTCGGGCATTTAAAGTGTTCGCTTACCCAATGCCGAGGGTTATTCATGGAGAACCCATTCAACGGGTTCGTCTGAAGGAAGTCCTCCTTCTCCCCCTTGTACAGGCCGGACAGGATCTTCGCTAGGTCCTCAGCCGAACACGGCCCTTTGCGGCTGTGACGGGTGGCATCGTCCTCCCTGTTGAAATCCCACATGGGGTGGCCCCTGTATTGTAGTGGCTGCACCCCCCGCATAATGCATGTTGCCATGACTCCAATCATGGTCAACCCGGAATGGGCCAGTAACCTTATCCGGCCCATCAAATAATGGACGCTCTTGTCTTCCTCCGGTTAGGGGCTCATGACGCCAACCGAGGCGTTTCTTCAGAGGAGCAGATCTTGAACTCCGGAGGCCGATCCGAACAGGTCCGGCAGCGGGCGTCTTCTATGTAAAACCATTCAAGGCCGGTCTTGAATGCCTTCTTAGGGGTTCCGGATGGATATCCGGTCCGGCATGCGCCATATTTCGCGCCGCCCACTTGATATATGGACCCCTCGTGAGAGCGGGTGCGAGGCGAACAACCTCTTCCACGGTGCAAAATGGGGCTCGGCGCCCGAAATAGCTCGCAAAGAGCTACGTAACCCGCGATATGCAGGATAGAGGCGGGCGTGAGGTGATGGAGCTGGAGTCCGTAGAACTCCAGGAGCCCGCGAAGGAACGGATGTATAGGAAATCTGAGTCCCCTTATCAGATAGGGGACGAAGCATACCCGCTCCCCTTTGTTGGGACTTGGGGTAGCCTCCGCATGCTTCCCACCTTGGTAGGTGGCCAACCCGGCTCGAACCGGGACCATGAAGGCCGGAGGGAGATATCCCTTTGCTTGGAGCGTCACCAGCTCGTTGTGCGGGACAGAACATCTCCGCCAGTCTCCTGGCAGTGGGCTGGGAGCGCGAGAGGAGGAGCCGCGTCGACGGTCCATGATGGAATGGATTTTTCGGTCAGAGGCGCTCCGATGAGTACTCGCGGAAGGAAGATGGTGTGATTTGGATCTGGATTCTTGCCTCTCTTATAGGCAGATCATTTGCACATCCAGGGGGTAAAACATAAAAGATACCCTAGCTTTTCGCATTCATGCGACGCGTGGAAGACGACCATTATTGGGCGTGGAAGCCGAGAAGTGTAACATTGACAAGGAAGCCGGACACTGTTCGGCAAACGCACGGAATTTGGAGGAGAACCCGCCTTGCAACGCCGAAGACTATATAAGCGCTGGACTTATCGTCATTGAAGCCTGGTTTGGGGGCTACTGAGGGAGTCCTGGACTAGGGGGTGTCCGGACAGCCGGACTATCATCGTCCGCCGGACTCCAAGACTATGAAGATACAAGATTGAAGACTCCGTCCCGTTTCCGGATGGGACTTTCCTTGGCGTGGAAGGCAAGCTTGGCGATACGGATATGTAGATCTCCTGCCATTGTAACCGACTCTGTGTAACCCTAGCAGTCTTCGGTGTCTATATAAACCGGAGGGTTTTAGTCCGTAGGACACAACAACCATTACAACAATCATACCATAGGCTAGCTTCTAGGGTTTAGCCTCCTTGATCTCGTGGTAGATCCACTCTTGTAATACATATCATCAATATTAATCAAGCAGGATGTAGGGTTTTACCTCCATCAAGAGGGCCCGAACCTGGGTAAAACATCGTGTCCCTCGTCTCCTGTTACCATCTGCCTAGATGCACAGTTCGGGACCCCCTACCCGAGATCCTCCGGTTTTGACACCGACACCCTCCCTTTCCTAGTCCAAGAGGGAGGGGGGAGGAAAGAGTGGGAGAGGGGAAAAGCAAGGGGGGCGCCGCCCCCCCTTCCTTGTCCTATTCATACTCAAGGGGAGGGGCGCGCCTCTTGCCCTAGCCGGCCCCTCTCTCTCTCCACTACGGCCCAACAAGGCCCATTAGTTCCCGGGGGGTTCTGGTAACCCTCCGTCACTCCGGTTTTCTCCGAAATCACCCGGAACATTTCCGGTGTCCGAATATAGTCATCCAATATATCAATCTTTATGTCTCGACCATTTCGAGACTCCTCGTCATGTCCGTGATCACATCCGGGACTCCGAACAATCTTCGGTACATCAAAACTTATAAACTCATAATAAAACTGTCATTGTAACGTTAAGCGTGTGGACCCTACGGGTTCGAGAACTATGTAGACATGACCTAGAATTATTCTCGGTCAATAACCAATAGCGGAACCTGGATGCTCATATTGGCTCCTACATATTCTACGAAGATCTTTATCGGTCAAACCGCATAACAACATACGTTGTTCCCTTTGTCATCGGTATGTTAGTTGCCCGAGATTCGATCGTCGGTATCCAATACCTAGTTCAATCTCGTTACCGGCAAGTCTCTTTACTCATTACGTAATGCATCATTCCGTAACTAACTCATTAGCTACATTGCTTGCAAGGCTTATAGTGATGTGCATTACCGAGAGGGCCCAGAGATACCTCTCCGACAATCAGAGTGACAAAACCTAATCTCGAAATACGCCAACCCAACATGTACCTTCGAAGACACCCGTAGAGCTCCTTTATAATCACCCAGTTATGTTGTGACGTTTGTTAGCACACAAAGTGTTCCTCCGGTAAACGGGAGTTGCATAATCTCATAGTTACAGGAACATGTATAAGTCATGAAGAAAGCAATAGCAACATACTAAACGATCAAGTGCTAGGCTAACAAAATGGGTCATATCAATCACATCATTCTCCTAATGATGTGATCCCATTAATCAAATGACAACACATGTCTATGGTTAGGAAACATAACCATCTTTGATTAATGAGCTAGTCAAGTAGAGGCATACTAGTGACGTTATGTTTGTCTATGTATTCACACATGTATCATGTTTCTGGTTAATACAATTCTAGCATGAATAATAAACATTTATCATGATATGAGGAAATAAATAATAACTTTATTATTGCCTCTAGGGCATATTTCCTTCAGTATCCACTAGATCATATCTTGGGGCCTGTTCCGGAGCTCCACCGGAGGGGGCATCCACCATGGAGGGCTCTACATCATCACCATAGCCCCTCCGATGAAGTGTGAGTAGTTTACTTTAGACCGTCGGGTCCATAGCTAGTAGCTAGATGGCTTCTTCTCTCTTTTTGTATCTCAATACAATGTTCTCCCCCTCTCTCGTGGAGATCTATTCGATGTAATCTTCTTTTTGCGGTGTGTTTGTTGAGACCGATGAATTGTGGGTTTATGGTCCAGTATTATCTATGGAAAATATTTGATTCTTCTCTGAATTCTTTTATGTATGATTGAGTTACCTTTGCAAGTCTCTTCGAATTATACTTTTTGGTTTGGCCAACTAGATTGGTAGTTCTTGCAATGGGAGAAGTGCTTAGCTTTGGGTTTAATCTTGCGGTGTCCTTACCCAGTGACAGAAAGGGTTGCAAGGCACGTATTGTATTGTTGCCATCGAGGGTAACAAGATGGGGTTTTTATCATATTGCATGAATTTATCCCTCTACATCATGTCATCTTGCTTAAGGTGTTACTCTGTTTTTAACTTAATACTCTAGATGCATGCTGGATAGCGGTCGATGAGTGGAGTAATAGTAGTAGATGCAGAATCGTTTCGATCTACTTGTTTTGGACGTGATGCCTATATACATGATCATTTCCTGGATATACTCATAACTATGCTCAATTCTGTCAATTGCTAAACAGTAATTTGTTCACCCACCGTAGAATACTTATGCTCTTGAGAGAAGCCACTAGTGAAACCTATGGCCCCCGGATCTATTCTCATCATATCAATCTCTAACACTTTATTTACTTGCCTTGTTTTTACTTTGCCTTTTACTTTTTACTTTGCATATATCTATCAAAAATACCAAAAATATTATTTATCATCTCTATTAGATCTCACTTTCGTAAGTGACCAAGAAGGGATTGATAACCCCTAATCGCGTTGGTTGCGAGTTGCTATCGTTCCATGTAGGTACGAGGGACTTGTGCGTGGTCTCCTACTGGATTGATACCTTGGTTCTCAAAAACTGAGGGAAATACTTACGCTACTTTGCTGGATCATCCTCTCCTCTTCGGGGAAATCCAACGCAGTGCTCAAGAGGTAGCAAGAAGAATTTCTGGCGCCGTTGCCGGGGGAGCTCACGCAAGCAAGTCAACCATACCAAGCACCCATTGCAATCCCTATCTCTCGCATTACATTATTTGCCATTTGCCTCTCGTTTTCCTCTCCCCCACTTCACCCTTGACGTTTTATTCGCCCTCTCTTTCCCAATCTCCTCCTCTCTTTCCCGTTTGCCTTTTTCTCGTTGCCTTTTTGTTTGCTCGTGTGTTAGTTTGCTTGCCTGTCGTCATGCCTAGTTCCTTATTCGCTCCTATGTCCCCCGAGTTTGAAGTTCTTCACTTCAAGCAAAGGCAAGGAGAAAACTTAAAAGATGCTTGGTATAGGATGATGTAATCTTATCGCAAGTGCACCCTAGAGGTGAACTTTAGAATTCTTCTTCGTAATTTTTATGTTGGGTTAAATATGACGCATAGACAACTCTTGGATTGCATTGCCAAGGGAAATTTCATTGAGATTGATCCCAGTATTGCGCATGAAATTATAGAGGGAATAGTGGGAACACTACCTCAAAAGGGAGGATCACACCCTACCCTAGAAGAAACCCAAGTGTTTGGAAAGATTTGCGAAGTAACAAATTTTTTACAAAAGTCTCTTGAGCCTCTTAAAAGTGTTAGCGGAAATCTTCACCGCATGAATATGTTGATTACTCTTTGCAATAAGCGGTTTGATTCTTTAGATCTAAAAATTCCCAAGTATGAAGGGAAGCGGAAAGAACCTCCCGGATTCGATCACGACTCTGCTAAAAAACTGAAAATCAAAGATGGCAATACCTAGATCTATCCTTGCTTTTATGCCTAGCTAGGGACGTTAAACGATAGCGCTTGTTGGGAGGCAACCCAATTTTATTTGTGTTTTTTGTTTTTTGCTTCTGTTTAGGAATAAATAATCCATCTACCTTCTGTTTGGATGTGGTTTTATGTTTTAATTAGTGTTTGTGCCAAGTCGAACCTATAGGATAACCTACGATGATAGTTGATTTGATTCTGTTGAAAAACAGAAACTTTGCACGCGTTAATATAATTTTGTTAAATCACAGGAACGTGATTTTGCGTTGATTCTTTTTTCTTCTGTTCATTAAACAAATTTTCCAGGACTTACTATTTTGGTAGAATTTTAAGAGTTCCATAAGTTTGCGTTAGTTACAGATTGCTACAGACTGTTCTGTTTTTGACAGATTCTGTTTTTCGTGTGTTGTTTGCTTATTTTGATGAATCTATGGTTAGTAAAATAGTTTATAATCCATAGAGAAGTTGGAATACAGTAGGTTTAACACCAATATAAATAAATAATGAGTTCATTACATTACCTTGAAGTAGTATTTTGTTTTCTTTCTCTAACGGAGCTCACGAGATTTCTGTTGAGTTTTGTGTTGTGAAGTTTTCAAGTTTTGGGGTGAATTCTTTTGATGGATTATGGAACAAGGAGTGGAAAGAGCCTAAGATTGGGGATGCCCATGGCACCCCCAAGATAATCCAAGGACACCAAAGAGTCAAAGCTTGGGGATGCCCCGGAAGGCATCCCCTCTTTCATCCACTTCCATCGGTAATTTACTTGGAGCTATATTTTTATTCACCACATGATATGTGTTTTGCTTGGAGTGTCTTGTGTTATTTGTGTCTTTGATTGTTAGTCTACCACAATCATCCTTTCTGTACACATATTTTGAGAGAGCCATACATGATTTGGAATTTGTTAGAATACTCTATGTGCTTCACTTATATCTTTTGAGCTTGATAGTTTTGCTCATAGTGCTTCACTTATATCTTTTGAGCGTGATAACTTTTGCTCTAGTGCTTCGCTTAGATATTTTAGAGCATAGTGGTGGAATTGTTTTAAAGAAACTATTGATCTCTCATGCTTCACTTAGATTATTTTGAGAGTCGTTAATAGCATGGTAATTTGCTTAATGATTAATATACTTAGTGTTCAAGATATGTGAAACTTTCTTTTGAGTGCGTTGAATACTAAGATAAGTTTGATGCTTGATAATTGTTTTGAGATATGAAGGTGATAATATAAAAGTCATGCTATTTGGGTGATTATGAATTTGATAAATACTTGTGTTGAAGTTTGCAAGTCCCGTAGCATGCACGTATGGTTAAAGTTGTGTAACAAATTTGAAACATGAAGTGTACCTGGCTTGTGCATCCTTATGAGTGGCGGTCGGGGACGAGCGATGGTCTTTTCCTACCAATCTATCCCCCTAGGAGCATGCACGTAGTACTTGATTTTTGATGACTTCTAAATTTTTGCAATAAGTATATGAGTTCTTTTGACTAATGTTGAGTCCATGGATTATCGCGACTCTCACCTTTCCACCTTTGCTAGCCTCTTGATGCACTGCATTGCCCTTTCTCACCTTAAGAGTTGGTGCAAACTTCTCCGGTGCATCCAAACCCCGTGATACGATACACTCTATCACACATAAACCTCCTTATATCTTCCTCAAAACAGCCACCATACCTACCTATCATGGCATTTCCATAGCCACTCCGAGATATATTGCCATGCAACTTCCACCATTATCATCATGACATACATTACTTTTGTCATATTGCCATTGCATGATCATGTAGTTGACATCGTATTTGTGGCAAAGCCACCATGCATTATTTTTCATACATGTCACTCTTGATTCATTGCACCATCCCGGTACACCACCGGAGGCATTCATATAGAGTCATATCTTGTTCTAAGTTTTGAGTTGTAATCCTTATGTTGTAATCAATAGAAGTGTGATGATCATCATTATTAGAGCATTGCCCAAAAAAGAGAAAGGCCAAAAGAAAAAAAAGGCCCAAAAAAAGGAAAAGGAAAAAATATAATAAATAAAAAAAGGGCAATGCTACTATCTCTTTTTCCACACTTGTGCTTCAAAGTAGCACCATGTTCTTCATATAGCGAGTCTCATATGTTGTCACTTTCATATACTAGTGGGAATTTTTCATTATAGAACTTGGCTTGTATATTCCTACGATGGGCTTCCTCAAAATGCCCTAGGTCTTCGTGAGCAACCAAGTTGGATGCACACCCACTAGTTTTCTTTTGTTGACCATTCATAGCTCTAGTGCATCCGTTGCATGGCAATCCCTACTCCTCATGTTAACATCAATTGATGGGCATCTCCATAGCCCGTTGATTAGCCTCGTCAATGTGAGGCTTTCTCCTTTTTTTGTCTTCTCCACACAATCCCCATCATCATATTCTATTCCACCCATAGTGCTATATCCATGGCTCACGCTCATGTATTGCGTGAAGGTTGAAAAAGTTTGAGATTATTTAAGTATGAAACAATTGCTTGGCTTGTCATGGGGGGTATAGAAGTTGGGAACATCTTTGTGTGACGAAAATGAAGCATAGCCTAACTATATGATTTTGTAGGGATGAACTTTCTTTTGCCATGTTATTTTGAGAAGACATGATTGCTTTGATTAGTATGCTTGAAGTATTATTATTTTTGTGTCAATATGAACTTTTGTCTTGAATCTTTTAGATCTGAATATTCATATCACAATTAATAAGATTTACATTGAAATTATGCCAAAGTATCACTCCGCATCAAAAATTCTTTTTTATCATTTACCTACTCGAGGACGAGCAGGAATTAAGCTTGGGGATGCTTGATACGTCTCCAACGTATCTATAATTTTTTATTGCTCCATGCTACTTTATCTACTATTTTGGACTATATTGGGCTTTATTTTCCACTTTTATATTATTTTTGGGACTAACCTATTAACCGGAGGTCCAGCCCAGAATTGTTGTTTTTTGCCTATTTCAGTATTTCGAAGAAACGGAATATCAAACGGAGTCCAAAGGGAATGAAACCTTCGGGAACGTGATTTTCCAACCGAACGTGATCCAGGAGACTTGGACCATACTCCAAGCAGTGCAAGAGGCGGTCACGAGGGTGGAGGGCGCGCCCCCCTACCTCGTGGGCCCCCTTACGCTCCACCGACGTACTCCTTCCTCCTATATATACCTACGTATCCCCGTACGATCAGAACAGGAGCCAAAAACCTAATTCCACCGCCGTAACCTTCTCAGATCCATGAGATCCCATCTTGGGGCCTGTTAGGAGCTCACGGGGGGGCATCCACCATGGAGGGCTTCTACATCATCACCATAGCCCCTCCGATGAAGTGTGAGTAGTTTACTTCAGACCTTGGGTCCATAGCTAGTAGCTAGATGGCTTCTTCTCTCTTTTGGATCTCAATACAATGTTCTTCCCTCTCTCGTGGAGATCTATTCGATGTAATCTTCTTTTTGCGGTGTGTTTGTTGAGACCGATGAATTGTTGGTTTATGATCCAAGATTATCTATGGAAAATATTTGATTCTTCTCTGAATTCTTTTATGTATGATTGATTATCTTTGCAAGTCTCTTGAATTATCCTTTTGGTTTGGCCAACTAGATTGGTAGTTCTTGCAATGGGAGAAGTGCTTAGCTTTGGGTTCAATCTTGCGGTGTCCTTACCCGATGTGTAAAGGGTTGCAAGGCACGTATTGTATTGTTGCCATCGAGGATAACAAGATGGGGTTTTATCATATTGCATGAGTTTATCCTCTACATCATGTCATCTTGCTTAAGGCGTTACTCTGTTTTAACTTAATACTCTAGATGCATCTTTGGATAGCGGTCGATGAGTGGAGTAATAGTAGTAGATGCAGAATCGTTTCGATCTACTTGTTTTGGACGTGATGCCTATATACATGATCATTTCCTGGATATACTCATAACTATGCTCAATTCTGTCAATTGCTAAACAGTAATTTGTTCACCCACAGTAGAATACTTATGCTCTTGAGAGAAACCACTAGTGAAACCTATGGCCCCCGGGTCTATTATCATCATATCAATCTCTATCACTTTATTTACTTGCCTTGTTTTTACTTTGCCTTTTACTTTTTACTTTGCATCTATCTATCAAAAATACCAAAAATATTATTTACCATCTCTATTAGATCTCACTTTCGTAAGTCACCGAGAAGGGATTGACAACCCCTAATCGCGTTGGTTGCGAGTTGCTATCGTTTTGTGTAGGTACGAGGGACTTGTGCGTGGTCTCCTACTGGATTGATACCTTGGTTCTCAAAAACTGAGGGAAATACTTACGCTACTTTGTTGCATCATCCTCTCCTCTTCGGGGAAATCCAACGCAGTGCTCAAGAGGTAGCAGTAGCTCTTCGGGGCGGGGTGGAGCTGCACGGGGGAGGGGTGCTCCTAGACGGCGGCGATCTAGCTGGTGGCAGAGTTCCTCGTCGAAGAGCAGGCGGGCAGGTGGGCGGCGGCGCTCAGCCCAGATCTAGGCCCTACGGGCCCATCTGGTCCTGGGCGAGTAGGCGGGGTGGGTCGGCGGCATGATTCCCGGGAGGCGGGGGAGCGGTGTTGCGCGGTGGGGTGCTAGCAGCGTCGACGCCAGCCTGCTGCAGCACGGCCGTCGGGGCTTAGCGGGCCCATTTCGGGCCTGGCCAGGCCTGGGGTGGCCTGGTATGCCCCGCTGCCGTGTCCGGTCGGCTACCGCGATGGTGTCGACGGCGCGGGCTTCTCGCACGACGGAGGTGGAGGTGGTTCCCTTCCGCTCGGCCTTGGTGCTGCTGCTCTCGTCGCGTGGCGCTTCTCTCTGGTCTTCTCGGCCTCGTGTTGGTGCTCGTAGTTTGACGGCGTCGGTGGTGGCGCAACCGCGATGGCGCATTGGGCGGTGGTTTGGATGGTAGGCTCCGGATGGGCTGTGGTGTTTGGTGTGCGGGAGAAATCCTTGCCGGTTCGTCCGGCTCCGATGCGGTGACACCGACGGGTGCCACCATTCCTTCTTGAAGGGTGTTGGTGGTAGCCATCCCCCACTTTCCTCCGCTACTGGGGGAAACCCTAGGACTCGTCCGGGCAGCAGCGCCGTCGGCGTCGCATACCTTCTTGGAGGTGCTGCTTGGTACACGGCACTCGGAGCCTCGGGCTGTGGTGCGGCATTTCCGGAGGGCGCAGCGGTGGCGGGCCTTCCGCGCTTTATCGAGCTGCCGTTGTTGCCATTTGTTTCTTCTTCTTTTCTGTCTTTGGGCTTGTTGTGCTGCTCGCCCCAGCGTCGCTATGTGTACTATGTTGGTTGGTGCTTTGGAATACAAAGCAGGGGGAAACCCTTTTTTGATAATGATATTTGGATTATCTAAAATATTTGCTTGTATAAAAGTTATGTGTAAATATCCAAAGTACACCTGCAGGATTGGGTGATCCCCAGTTTAATGAACAAGGTTATCTACCATTTGAAACCAAGTTTAATGAACAAGGTTATCTACATTCGGTTAAACCAAGTTTAAATCAAATAGATTCCTGCCAACATCTCCCATTTGGTTAAACCCTGTCTACCATTTTAAACCAAGTTTAATATGGTTATCTACATGTATCAAAATTTTGTGCCAACCACCACAGGTTATTCGTGCACAAGAAACTGGAAGCATATAAGCACTAAGACCAGCAGAAAAAGGATAAAGAGAGCGATAATTGAAAGTTATTTCAGTTGTAACTTGCTTCCATGAGAACAGCAAAGTAGAAAGCAACAGTACTCCCAGTACAACAGAGTATACCAGAAACCAATACAACGCAAGTTCATAATTACGTCAATGTAATGAATCGTTTCGAGAAGTATACGTAAGACACTTCTTCAAGTGATAGTAAAGAAAAGCAATTCAAAATTTTGGTCCGGCAAGCTTGGAGGTCTCCGTGACAGTTGAAGCATATTTTAAAATGTGTCTGCTTTACATATGTTTGTTTTTGCGGAATAGTCTGCTTTACAGAGGTTGCTATGGAGGGTTTAAAACAGGCTAAATTTGAGTCTCTTTGCAGAGTTTTCTCCGGAGGTAATGAAGGTAGTAAGAGCAAAGTATAAGGATTGGTCGCTAACTAATTCCATCTTCGCTCTTCCAAAATCATATCAGTGATGCATGCTTTCTCATGATTACAGCAGAACTTGATCAGTCTTGTTGGCGATGCTCGACCAAATAGTATTGGGGATCTAACAAGCTCGACCATACAAACGGCTTTCATGCCCTACACTATTCATAACGGAATTTAGTGATGTTTGTGTGCGGAATGGCTGCTAAGAAGGCTCTACGTAACAAGGTTGATGGTGGCGAAAGAACCGTCCCCATCCTAAAAAACGGAACTGACTTCCAAGTTCACTACACATAAAAGCGTGATTTGCACAAATGGAAGACATACATGCAGATACAGGAAATATAACTCTTATTAAAACTAGATGAGTTACTGTAATAACCAAGCAACACACAGTACTGCTAAAACTGAAGGAAAACTTGGTAGAGTATACAGCCTACACAGGGGTACATCCGAAATAGATTGGATCATTTTTCTTAATAATGCCTAGTGGTTAAGTAGATTTTTCTTTACTAATTCCTAGTGGTTAAGTAGATAGTAGGTCCTCCTGGTCAGTCAGGGGGAGCCCGAGGTGACACGGGGAGATGCCACCATCAATATCTCCATCATCATCATCATCATCTTCTGAAGATAGCGGAGGAAACATCCGAGCAAACTCAGTCTCAGACATATCTGCATGAGGGCCCAGTTGAGACACCTGCGAACAACCAGAGTTGTTCATTTTGTACACCCACAGTGCAGTAGCCTCAAATGAGCTGAACCGGCGGACCATCTCTTCACGATCACGGGTTACCCGCCAATACTTGCACCAGCACTCATACAAGTCCCACAGGGACTCCTTGGACTTAATGGAATTCTCATCAACAAGGGGAAATATTCGGGGATATTCTTTTGACTTGGGGCTGCCTGCCGTTCAGTAGCACACAGTTACAATTTGATTTGTGGTGCACAGAGAAATACCATCATTTTTACTATTTCTCTCAGCGGAATTAGTTTGATTGAAGGCAGAGTCATTACGACATCATGAATCATCATAAACCAGTTGTCATTACTAAACATATGCCTGCTAGATGTCCGAATGAGTATGACGCAATCCCTGCTGCCTGCTTATTCAAATAGATCTACTGATGATAAGAAACAATGTGAGAATTTCAGGTATTAAACTCAGATCCAAGTAAGGACAATTGCTTTGGTATTCAGGATTCAGATTTATATTCCAAAAGAGTTATGAGAAGAGGGATTACCTGCAGCTGCAGACATGGGACGGACGGTGCCGCCAGTCAGGGAGAGCCGGGGGAGACACGGGGAGATGCCACCATCAATATCTCCATCATCATCATGTATTCGAGAAAACATATCTTCATCATCATCATCATCGTCTGAAGGTAGTGGAGGAAACATCCGAGCAAACTCAGTTTCAGACATATCTGCATGAGGGCCCAGCTGAGACACCTGCGAACAACCAGAGTTGTTCATCTTGTACACCCACAGTGCAGTATCCTCAAATGAGCTAAACCGGCGGACCATCTCTTCACGGTCACGGGATATCCGCCAATACTTGCACCAGCACTCATACAAGTCCCACAGGGACTCCTTGGACTTAATGGAATTCTCATCAACAAGGGGAAATATTCGGGGATATTCTTTTGACTTGGGGCTGCCTGCCGTTCAGTAGAACATAGTTACAATTTGATTTGTGGTGCACAGAAAAATACCATCATTTTTACTATTTCTCTCAGCGGAATTAGTTTGATTGAAGGCAGAGTCATTACGACATCATGAATCATCATAAACCAGTTGGCATTATATGCTTGCTAGATGTGCGAATGAATGTGGCCCAATCCTTGCCTGCTTATTCAAATAGATCTACTGATAATGCTAAGAAATAATACGGGAATTTCAGGTATTCAATTCAGATCCAAGTAAGGAGAATTCCTTTGAGGATTCAGATCCTAATTCCGAAAGAGCTACGAGAAAGGGATTTACTTGCAGCTGCAGACATGCGACGGATGGCACCGCCGGTCAGGTAGAGCCGGGCGAGACACGGGGAGATGCCACCAGCAATACCTCCAACGGGGCGGGATGCGAGGGCTGCCCGCGCGAGCTTGAACACGATCGAAGCCATAGCCAGGGTACGTGGGCAGGCAGCAGAGCAGAGGACCACGTCGTCACGGTTAGGCCCAGTTTGTTACGGAGATCGCGGAAGAGAACACAATCAGGAGCAGGATTCTAGCTGCGCGAGAGCTCTATCGGGCAACTTCACGCCGTGCCCCACACGCATGCATGCCCAGGGGAACAATTAGGGCTGGCCGCTTTGGTCAGAACCAACAGAAATTTTGTTTTTTGACGGGAACCCAACTGAACATTAGGAAGGTGATTGTACGCATGTCATATGCTTCTTCCCCGGTGATGTGCATGTCAGAAGATTACAGCCATGGAATTATGATAAGTACTGTATATATTTAATCTCTTTAGTATGAATCTCTATGGAGATGATTCTGGATTTAGGGGTTGTGCGTGTTGGCAGACCCAATTTATAGTAGTAGAATGTCCGTGCGCTGTTACGGATTGCAACACATATAAAATGAGTCAAACACATAATGAGTGTCGTTTAAAGTCAAAGCTCATTTCTTTCTCGTACATCCGGGCATGCTCAGATCAAATGGGAGCCTAGCAGGCTCTCTAAAATTCAATCATCTGAATGGTATGGGCTCTCCCAAATCCAGACCATATGTGGGGGAGAAATAAGGTTGTCCAGACTATTCATCATGTTATCTTCAACATGCGGGCTCAACACAAAACCCCCACCCCACAACGCATCATTTCCTTTTGCTTGCCGGACCCTCCTTCCCGTTTGGTTTCCCACCGTAGAGGGACATTTCTCGCTAGAGCGCTCTCCTTTAAAACCAGATGACGCCATCTCACCCTCGTCATGATGCCCTCTCTCCTTCACACCGTATTTCTCCATGGACCGCCAAGGAGGAGTCTCCCACTAACTGCCCCGCTCTCCGCCCTGATCCCCTCCCCCATGTTTGTGCTGATCCGCCACCCCCATCAAGGGGTAAAAGGCATGCGCCGCCCGTGACACACTCCCATCCGAGTCAAAAAAGGTAGATCCAGCGTCTCCTGAGCCATTGCCACATTGTAACATATAGTTGAGTGATGTGCATTCCATAAAAATATTATGTGTGCTGTTGGGCGCACCTCATATTCACCATGGCGCCCTCTCTCCTTCACACCATACTTCTCAGACTGCCAAGGAGGAGTCCCCCGCCAACCACCCCGCTCTCCGCCCTAATCCCCTCCCCCCGTGTTCGCGTCGATCGGCCACCCGCCCCACTCTTCGCTCTGACCTCCTCCCCTCGCGGGGTATGTGGTTATCTGGACAATTCGTCATGTTATCTCCAACATGTGGGCACAACACAAAAACCCCCACCCCACGACACACCCTTTCCTAATCCTGCCAGACCCTGCCCTTCCCGCTGTAGAGCGATGTTTCTCGTTGGAGCCCTCTCCTTTAAAACCGGATGACGCGGCCTACCACACCTTCGCCATGGCGCCCTTTCTTCTTCACACCGTACTTCTCCACAAACCGCCAAGGAGGAGTCCCCCACCAAACCACCTAACTCTCTGCCCTGATCCCCTACACAATGTTTTGTCGATCCGCCACCCTCTATCAAGGGGTAAGAGGCATGCGCCGCCCGTGAAGCCCCCCCACCTTGAGGTAAGAAGGCAGATCCAATGTCTCCTGAGCCATTTTCACGTTATAACATACAGTTCAATGTCATGCATTCTAAAAAAAATATGATGTCCATTGTTGGGCACACCTCGTCTTCGCCATGGCCCTCTCTCCTCACACTTTACTTCTCCATGGACCGCCAAGTAGGAGTCCCCCACCAACCATCCCACTCTCCGCCCTGATCCCTGAGGGTGTCCCGGACAAAGGTGTCCTTGGGCTGCCGGCTTATCTCTCATGGGCCGGACTGGTGGGCCGCTCTTGATTTATCAAAGAAAGGCCGGACTACAGGCGACCCCGTGCTTTGGAAGGAAGACTCCAAAAGACTTGGCGCACAAGACAAGGACTCTTCTAACTCCTAGGCCTTCGGTGCATTATATAAACTGAGGCCAGGCTAGTAAATATATGATCTATAACCATCATCCTATTCATCTAGGGTTTAGTTCATCCGATCTCGAGGTAGATCAACTTTGTAACCATCATATACACACATCAATATAATCAAGCAGGACGTAGAGTTTTACATCTTCAAGAGGGCCTGAACCTGGGTAAATATCCTTGTGTTCCTTGTTCCCCATCGATCAAAGATTCATAGCTCGGGACCCCCTACCCGAGGTCTGCCAGTTTTGACACCAACATTAGTGCTTTCATTCAGAGTTCCGCCATGAGATCAACAGAAGGATCGATGGCTCGTTTGCATACTGATAGCAGTTTTTTCTGGACAGTGGATTCATGTTCGTCGTCCCTGTCTTCTCGAGTGTTGCCTTGACGATTGCTTCAGTGGAATTGTGCAGAACAGAGTCTACAACAACCCTGTAAATTTTCATCGTGTTCCGATGGAGGAATCTACGGCGATCTCCAGTATACAACAGACATGTCAAATCTGAACGGAAATCTAGATGAGTTTGGGGGCGAGGAGTCCAGCATTCAGCTCGGACATCATTTGAAAGATCCAACTGTTCATCGGCTGCGGAATTCCTATATCTATCACCCCTAAAACTTTTAGCTCGATCCGACCGTTCAAACTCTGGGAAACCTCCAATAAGTGGATCAATTTTTGGATATGTTTTTCTGCGCAAATACGAATCCGACCTAAGTTCACCTTTCTTCATGAACGGGATATTGGACAACCTTTCTGAAGGAATTTCTTTCTAGGGTATTGTTTGTTGTTATCCAACACGTGCCTACAAATTTTTTAGCCTTTTTCGAGATGGTCTTCACATAACGCCGGTCTCAAACCAACCCGACAACGTTGCTCCATGGCTGCCGACGGGTGTCATGGAATAAGGGGAATTCCTATATCTATCACCCCTAAAACTTTTAGCTCGATCTGACCATTCAAACTCCGGGAAACCTCCAATAAGTGGATCAATTTTCGGATGTGTTTTTCTGCGCAAATACAAAACCGACCTGAGTTCCCCTTTCTTCATGAACGGGATATTGGACAACCTTTTTGAAGGAATTTCTTTCTAGGGTATTGTTTGTCATCGGTCTGCCGGCCTATCTCTCATGGGCCGGACTGGTGGACCGCTCTTGACTTATCGAAGGAAGGCCGCACTACAGGCGACCCCGTGTTCTGGAAGGAAGACTCCACAAGATTTGGCGCACAAGACAAGGATTCTTCTAAATCCTAGGCCTCCGGTGCATTGTATAAACCGATGTCAGACTAGTCAATAGATGATCTAGAACCATCATCCTACTCATCTAGGGTTTAGTTCATTCAATCTCGAGGTAGATCAACTATGTACCCATCATATACACACATCAATATAATCAAGCAGTACGTAGGATTTTGCCTCTTCGAGAGGGCCTGAACCTGGGTAAATACTGTCCTTGTGTTCCGTGTTCCCCATCGATCCAAGATCCACAGCTCGGGACCCCCGACCCGAGATCCGCCGGTTTTGACACCGACAATCCCCTCCCCTCGTGTTTGTGTCGATCACCACTGCCCCGCTCTCCACTCTGATCCCCTCAATTCGCAGGAAATGTGGTTGCCCGGACTATCTGTCATGTTACCTCCAACACGTGGTCCTAACACAAAAACCTCATCCCGCGATGCACCCTTTCCTTTTCCTGTCGGACCCACCCCTTCCTACTCGGCTTGCCGCCATAGCGGGACATTAATCGTTGGATTCCTCTCCTTTAAATCCGGATGACGCGCACTTCACCTTCACCATGGCGCCCTCTCTCCTTTACATTGTACTTCTCCACGGAATGCCAAGGAGGAATCCCCTGCCAACCACCCCACTCTTCGCCCTGATCCCTCCCCTCGTGTTCGTGCTGATCCGCCACCCCCATCAAATGGGTAGAAGGCGTGCGCCGTCCATGATACGCCAGAGCAAAGAAGGCAGATCTAATGCCTCCTGAGCCATTGACATGTTGTAACATACAGTTGGATGACGTGCATTCCACAAAAATATGATGTCCGTTTTTGGGCATGCATACCATTGTGTCCGTTATAAGCAACCAAGCAATGCATTTAGCCTCCTAACTAAAAAAGTTGTCCGAGTTGATGAAAAAAAATATGAATTGTCCGCTCATGCAAATTGCTGCAAATCCATCTCTAATTAAGTGCAATTTGTCACATTTTCTAAAGTAGGAAAATGATTCCACCCAGACAGCCATAACTGAGAAGAACAATACCAACCGCCATCCAGATCCACATCCACATATCTCGCATAATATAAGTAGGAGACCCACATGTTTCCACATTATTTTCAACGGGAGAAGTGGGCATCCCACATAATCTCACGTCAATGTTAGATTCAACTAAACTGTTGTACTGAAACATAATAATGACACTTCAAGTAACCTACCACTGATGCTCATTAATTTCCTGTTCATTGCAATGAGGGCATATATATTTTACTAATTCAATATTAATTGTATCTCACATACATATTCAAAATTTTCTTGCACACCAGACTACCTTGACGACTTCTTTTTTACTGGTAAATGCACTCCTTTTATTCCTTTATTTTTTTCTCCCAACAAAAAAATGTTTCTCAGAGTGATATGTGAATGGATATATCGACAACCATAATAAAATATCAAGAGAGAAAAACTCTTTAATCAAAGAATTTAAAAATGTATCCATGATGCATTTGACATTGATTCCTTTCCATAAATGTGCCTTGTGTTATCAAACATTGATTTCTTTTCATAGATTTGGTTTTAAAGATAGATTAAGGATCGCCGTGATTGATTCCTTTCCATAACAACATTATTAAGTTTATCAGATAAAAATCAATTTAAATAAATTGGTGGGATAGAAAAAAAATCGGTTGGGGTGGTGGTGGTGGTTGGGGGGTTCAACCGGAATGGACGCAATGCTACCAACTCACCATGGCATACAGGTCTATGCTAGTAGTATGCCGAGCAAAAACCAACCTATTGGTAATAGAAAAAATAAAACAGAAAAAAGGAAACCAAAAATCAAAACATAGAAAAAATGAAAAAGAAAACGTGCACACGCGTCACATGGGCCGGCCAACTTTAATTATAGTTGATGTTTTGGTAAGATTTGATTTTATTTGGGTATGGGTAGTGGAAGGTATGGAAAGTTTGGAGTTAGTTGAGATTTTTTAAGATTTGATTGAATGAGTTAATACATGAAGTTGTTTTGGGAAAGTGTCGATTTTATTGAGTTAATGCACACTTCAAATGGGCCCGTCAAAATTGGTCGCGCTCGAGCGAAATGTCATTTGTAAGACGCTCGTGGGTGTAATATAGAGTTCACCTAGGAGTTGGTGGGAGTGAGGCGAGACTATTAACTCCCCCTTTAGGAGTAGAGATAAAGCGAAGGGTCTCTTTTTTCTTCTCTTTTTTAGGCAAGAGCGAAGGGTCTCTTGAAGTGGTTGGATCGCTCTTGCCTTCAATCTCCACTGCACAGAATCATACACCGAGCCTCAGCCTAGGGCATATGTGTGTTGTGCTAACATTTTTTGGACTTGTGGACAAAAATTTGAAAACAGGCACATTTTTTGAATTTGAGAACAATCTTTGAATAAGCACGGACATTTTTTTGAAAATTCCTCAAACGTTTTCTAAAACAGAAACAATTTTTGGAATTGTGAAAACAATTTGAAAACAAGAAAAATTATGAAAATAAGAACATTTTGAAATTCCCCCAAAAAAATTGAAATATAAAGATGGACATGAAAAGGAAAAGAAAAAGGAAAGAAGAAAAATAAATAGAAACAGAGAAAAATAGAAAAGAAAAATAGCAGACCGAAAGCTTTTAGAAGCTTCCCAAGACTGGTTGGGAAGCTCCTAGAACTTCCCAGAATCGGCCAGAAGGCACAGAAAAACCAGACGTCGTTCACGTTTATGGGTCGGCCGAGTTGCTTGAAGGGGTGTGCACGGCGTACGAATAGTGAAGGAACAAGCGCCTTAAAGGCCAAATAGGATGTGGCAAGAATGTGTGCCCCTGTCTCGAGCGACCCAACCCTAGTTGTCATCTCCTGAGCTCCTTGTCGCCACCACATCGCTCCAACTTCACCTCTCCGTTCGGCGTCCTCGTCGGCGGCAAGAGGACTGGAATCAGTCTATTCGTTTCTTTTGTCTCCTTAGGTGTTTGTTTTCCCGACGGCATCGACGAGGTGGCAGCGGCGATGGTGTTCGAGTATTTTTCGGCACATCCCTCGATAGGGTATTATGTCTAGGCAAGTAGACCGGAGGGGAAATGAAGATGATTTACACAGGTTCAATCCCTCAAGGTAGAGGTAAAACCCTGCTCCCTGCTAGTCTTGTATTGCTTGAGTATAGGGGTGTACATCAAAAGTACCTTTCTCAGCTCGAGAGCAAATGCTACTGGTATGAATAGTGAAATAAAAAATTAAAATGTTCTAAACTCTGTGTGTGGAAAGCATTAAGGAATGTTTGGAGTGGTTGCAAAGTTTCATCATGGAATCACATTGATGGAAGCTCTAAGAAAAAACAGAGCTCCAAAATGCATTCATGTACCATTTTTAGAGCATTGATTTTTTTGCCATGACTTCTACGAATGTGATTTGGTGATAAGACTTTGCAAGCACCCGAAACATTCCTTAATGTTTTCCCCAAAAAAACAGAATTTTTAAAAGAAATCCATTTTTTATCTTATTGTTCATCTAGGGGTATATGAGATCAGGAGCAGATACCCCGTGTCTGTGTACAATGACGATCGAGGGATTGAGAATTGAATCCTTCCTATGGCATCCTTCTTCAAGATGAGATAGCTATCAAAGGACCGGACGCCATGGTAGAGATGATCAAAGACATTTTTTTCACATCCGATAGCACCGGCGAAAATTGTCATCAAATAGGCCATCGGAGAAAAGTAGTCGTCCAACAGCATCAAATGGCCATGTGCCATGTTGAAATTGAGCACTTGATGACCCTTAATAGATTCCTTGAAACGGAGAACATGCTCTTGTGCATGCTCCGCGTCTGCAAGGACCGCTTGTATCATCGTCGTCTCATCTGTGTAGTCCTCCTCATCGGATGAACGACTCAACATAGTGCTTGTATATGTACTCCATATCCGAATCCATTGCTTCAAAGAAGAAGAGACAAAAAAATTAGCACATGCATTTCACCGAACACCTGTTGGGCATGGTGACTACCATAGGGGCGGATGGTACCTGTGAGCGGAGGAGAGGTGTGGACCG
This sequence comes from Aegilops speltoides, assembly GCA_021437245.1. Classification (NCBI taxonomy): domain Eukaryota; kingdom Viridiplantae; phylum Streptophyta; class Magnoliopsida; order Poales; family Poaceae; genus Aegilops; species Aegilops speltoides. Next base: position 55,549,683 of record CM038142.1, read on the forward strand.
CTGGTGGAGGACAAACGGCGTGGAGCCCAGGTGTAGTGGTGGAGGTGCGGAGCCGCGGAGTTCCAGGATAGGTGTGGCAAGGCAACCGAGGTAGTGGAGCGGCGGTGGCAAGAGAGAGAAAACAAATGTAGAGAAAGATGGAAGGATGGAGTCGCGGGCTTTACGAGGATTTTGGGTGGGCCAGGGGTGTTGGAGTCCTACGTGGTTGTTGTCCGGACTCCCGCAAAGCTTCCTTGTTGGGAATATAACTATTTGAGTAAGCCACCCAGGAGGGGCCGGGTTACACAAAGAGTGCTCATCAGAGAGAAGCCCAAGGCCAAGCATGAAGATGGCGGTTCATAGAGGGCCCAAAGCCCGCAGGCGACTTAAGGCCCGTTGTAGTAAACCGCCATGATGGCATGACTTGTAACATAAGGTAGATTTGATTAGTCACCAAGCCGGACATTGTTTATAAGCCGGCCGGGACTTTGCCAGCCGGAGGGCGTCAACCCGTGTATATAAGGGGATGACCTGCTGGCGGCTTAGAAAAAGAAACAACTCATCGAGAGCCGGGCATAGCATATCTTGCTCCCTGGTCATCGAAACATCAATACCAACCCAACTAGACGTAGGCCTTACCTTCACCGTAAGGGGCCGAACTAGTATAAACCCTCTCGTGTCCCTTGTCCCGATTTAACCCCTTCAAGCTTCCTAGTTGCGATGGCTCCACAACTAAGTCCTTTCACGAGGACATCTGACGTGACTATTCCACGACAGTTGGCACCCACCATGGGGCCAGCGCATGGTGGATTTGAGTTCTTGAAGGGCAACTTCGAAGGGCTCAAGGGATACGTAGTGGGCCGGATGACCAAGAGTCGTCGCAGTAAGATCTACATCGACAACAAAAGCTGGGGTCCGGACGCCGGCTCAATTGAGTACGGATACCGGGTCCCCTTCGGCGGAATCCACGTCTTCATCGGCCGGATTGGTGAGCCGAGCCCTGAGCCGGATAACTGCACCGACCTCGTCAAGACGGCTCAGCGCGCGAGGAAGACCCGGACTCAACCTGTCATAAGGCGTGCCTTCGTGGGCTGAGTCCACGGAGAGGAATTTTCTGAAGGATCTGAAGATTGGGGTGAGACGGCCGTCCTCTCAGACGGTGAATCATCCACCGGCTCAACAGATTCGTTGTATCAGGGCAAGACGGCGCGCTCGGGGGCTGTTCCGATGGCACCAGTATTCCGGACACCTATGAGCCGCCAAGATGGGCAGGGATCTTCATGGCTGGAACTCAGCCCGGTTCAAATTCTACAGCAGCGGCAGCGATCACGTCCGGATTAGGAGCGACCGGGGCAGGAGGCCCTGTGCGCCCACCGGCTCAAGTGCTGATGGATCTCATGGACAAGCTTACGGCCCTGTTAACCGCCACAGTTATTCCTGCAGACAAAGATGAGCATGACGCAGCGGTAGCACAGGTGCGTGAGGAGATAGCTCAGGCCAAGGAGGCCTTGGCAGCTGAGGATACTAGACTAGCCACAGAGCGGGTGGCTCTCGACGCCCGGGCACAGCGCTTGCAGTCAGAAGCTTACCAGCTCACGATGAGCTTAAACGCATCCAATGAGGTAATGAGGAGGAGACATCAGAAAACGCAGTCCCGTTTACCTCCGAGTTACGACCCCCGAGTTCTCTTTGCTACACCCGGAGCTGGCCCTAGTAACCCGCCAGAGGCCGATCAGCTTATGACAGCCGGAACAGGAGGACCGGCTCAGCCTCGGGATATGGTACCGCCTCACGTGAGCATGTCACCGCCGCGTTATGTGCCGATTCCACCGGGTCACTTTTCCAACCCCATGGAGAACTTGATCGCAGCTTCAGCACGTTTAGCGGCTCTTCCTATGGAAGGTGATGACCCGGTGGCGGTGGAAACCCGGAGGGTCAGAGAGCTCCTCTAGACAGCCCTGGCTCAGTAGGAGACATATTCTTACAGCTGGGACAGGATCCATTCAACTCCCCTGCCCTAGGTAGCACCACCTCGCCAGAACCAAAGGCCGAGTTACAGTAGACACATGGAGTCGGAAGCTTTGTCAAGCAATGCCCAACGCCGTAACCAGCCCGGGGGCTATAATCCGGTGCAGGACCGAATACGTCAGGAGAACGAACGAGCGACTCAGGCAGCGGCTTATCAGGATCACCCGGAGTATCCAACGACGTCTGTTGAGGCGGGGGTAGCCACTAGAACCGGCGGTGTCCCTTGCCTGGTACCGGCTCTGCGCAATGTACGTCTGCCCAAGGACTTCAAGGGACCTCGAAAGGTACCAAACTACATGGCCGACTTACAGCTCGGGGCGTGGATCGAGAGTTATGAGATGGCCATGGAGCTGCTAGAGGTCAGTGACGCGGCGATGGCTAAATATTTCACCATGATGTTAGATGGAACAGCCCGGTCTTGGCTGAAAGGCTTGCCACCCAATTCCATTGGTTCATGGAGCGAGTTAAAGGCCCGGTTCATCCAGAACTTCAAGGACACCTGTAAGCAATCTATGTCGATTGTGGACTTGACAGATTGCAAGCAAGAGGAAGGTGAATCCACGACCCATTGTGTCGTGGAATTAACACGTCAGATGTCCTAGTGTCAGGACTTAGTCGCGAGACCAACGCATCTATGTGGTAGCTTGAGAGGGGTTGAGCGGAATCGAGAGACGCAACACAAGACAAGGGTTTAGACAGCTTCGGGCCCCGGGAAACATCATCCGGTAAAAACCCTACATGCTGTTTGAGGCTAGATCTCATTATCATCACGAGGGAGTCGCCGTAAACCGGCTCTCCTCTAGTTGTGTCTAGCCCTAGAGATTATTTCTTGCTTGTAGCTTGTAGCTTTTAACTTGTCCCTCTTTGGGGAGCCCTGCCCCTCCTTATATATGTTGAAGGGGCGGTTTACATGTGGAGTCCTATTAGGATTAGGACTAGCCTATTTCTAATACAAACCGGATACAAGTCCTAGTCTTAACTCCTTGTAAGGCAAATATACCTTTCCTCTTAAACCGGCCCACAATGGTTGAACCGGCCTTCATGAACCGCCAGACAGGCCACCGGGTCTTGTTGCTCCTCTGGCCCGCCTGCCGGATTACCAATGAGCTATAAACCGTCACAGTGCATGCGGTCGCGGTGAATCGCCAAGTCCGGCGGTTTATCCTTCCGCGGTTTATCCTTCGGCGGTTTACACCAAGGGTATATCCCGACATTAGCCCCAGCTTTAATTTGGATTTATCCATGTTAAACTGATCTGTAAAATAAACACAAGAACAAACTTGATAGTTTGTGCTCCGGGTTAAGAATTCTTGTAAACCGGCACCTGATCATCCTTAAGTCATTGTCATTTCCTCCTCCTAGAAAATCCAGGTCAATAAGCCAGTGTCATATTCAATTTGCTGACATTGGTTTCTCACAGAAAAATATTGTGAAGAATAATCCACTTGAGTCGGCTTCCAAAGCACCGGTTTAAGAAATATTGGTCTTGAAGTATTCATCTGATATTCAGCCGGTTTGAAGATGCAGAACTTGCCGGTTTATGATTACCACCTTTGTCGTGTTATAAAAACTGATACTTCCAAGTCATGATTGTTGCAGACTCCGGTTCATGATTGTTGCCAACGCCGGTTTAGAATTTGAAAATATTTCTTCAATAATAATATAATACCTGTAGCCCCCAAGTCTTGAGCAGAACAAAGTGATGGCTTAAGACTTGCTTCAATATAAATACTGCCACTTGAGAAGAAATCCATGTTGTTCATCCCAGTCACTTAGTAAAACTGAATACTCCATATTATGTAGCCCCCAAGTGTCGGGTTGTTATGCTTGCGGCAACCTGGGACTTGTAATTTCCTGATGCTCATAAAAACTTCAACCAGCGTAGCCCCCAAGGGTCGGGTCATTATGCAATGATGAGCAGGGACTTTGATATATATTTCAATGAAAATAACACCATATGATGTAACCCCCATCATGGGGATTGAATTCACGTCCACAAGGTTAAGAGCCTTGTGCTTTACTAACTGAGCAGTGGACCTTTCAATATAATGAATAAAAAACTTTGTACCTTCAATTTTTGACAGGAGCAATTGGCATCCCCCAAGGGCCGGCTCATTATAATGTGATGAGTCGGGTCTTCAATAAGATGAACAAAGAATGACTTTGCATTAGCCCCCAAGTGTCATGGTGCATGCTTGCAGCGTCATGAGACTTGCATGTAATCTCAATTTGAATAATGTAGCCCCCAAGTGCCGGGTTGTAAGCCTGCAGCAACTCGGGACTATTCCTTCAATGTAGAATAAAAATCATATCCATTGATAATATGATAGCCATTGCGCTAAATCGACTTTGAAAACCTCAATCATAATATTAATAACCATAATAAAAATCCAGCCATGTTGGCTATTTGAATAATATACCCAATGATTTATAAGTGCATAATTCCAACGGCGCAATCCAAATATATGTTGGCGACTTATTGTCCAAAGCCAGGTCGGTTTAATAAACACCGGTGATTTAGAATCATGCTTTATTCAACCTATTTCTGCATACAACAAGTTTAAAGTGTCCTGGCGATTTACCGCCGGACGGGTCATAATGCCCAACAGATAACCTAGGTTTATAACCAAGGCTGCACTTAAGGATAACCAAATATGAAATATATCATACCTGTGACATTGAATCACATTGTCGGTTTACCAACTTTTTGTAGTAAGGGTGATAATCCCAATCTTGAGTACTGATAACTCCTTCCATATTGTGCCGGTTTATGATAAAACCATACCGGGTTATGATAGACACCGGATTATCCATATATTATACTGGCGACTTGTAGTCAAACCAGACCGGGCTGATAGTCTCCGAATTATAACTTGATCGTGTACTGACAACTTGTAGTTGAAAGCCGAGCCGGGTTGATAAACACCGGTTTACTCCATAATAGGATGGTAACAGAAAATCAAACCGGGCAGATAACCTCCGGATTAAGATTTAACCGTGTTCCGTCAATTTGTAATTGACAGTTGAACCGGATTAAAACATTGTCGGTTTAAAAAAACGCAACAAAAATCGAATAACAATTATGAAAAAAAATATGGAAGCAAAGGCAACAACTTTTTGCAAAAGAAAAGCTTTACTGAGCTGGTCAGATGGCGTTACCATGGTCAGACGCAACCAAGGTCCTCGAAGGCGTAGCGATGGTGCCAGTCGGCCAGGTCCCCAAAAGACTCGTGGCATTACGCCGGCCAAGTGGCATGACATTGGTTCGGGTTCGACCAAGCCCCCAAATGACTCTAAGGCCTGTAGGCCGACCAAGAGGCGTGACCGGTTCAGACTTGACCGTGTCCCCAAGTGATCTGGTGGCTTTCGCCTATCAAGAGGTGTTGCATTGGTTCGGACACGACCAAGCCCCCAAGTGATATAAAAAGCAAATGTCAAGGGGTAAACCGGAGGCCGCTTTAAGACAGAACCTCCGTGTAACCACGCATGATGTAAAAAAGAACAGAGACCCCGCTTTATGAAGCAGAAGCCCCCATGTGATCAATATGTTAGGCCAATAAGGCAAGATATCCATGTTTGAACCGCGCATCATGGCAGCAGGTCCTCTTCGGTAATTTTTAACCTTTTTGCAAGAGATAAATTCTTCTTGAACCGGGATCTTTGAACCGGATATTGAGAGCTTCAAAGCTTTGTGGGAGAACAAATTTCCCTTAAACCGGATTGCAAACCGGAATCTTCATTTTCAGCCGGAAATTTTCTGATGGCCTTTCAACTCGAACTTGCGAGAAGTTAATTCCTTTTTGAACCGAACATTTTCAAACCAGATTTGAGAGCTTCAGAGCTTTGTGGGAGAACAGATTTCCCTTGAACCAGATTGTAAACCGGATATTTGAGAGCTTCAGTGAGATTGACTTCCCTTGAACGGATTTTAAACCGAATCCTTTCGATGACCGGAACTTCTTCATTGAGCCGGGATTTTGTAATTGTCATATACTTTCTAAGCCGGAAATTTTCTGACGGCCTTCAAATAACAGTAGCCTCCGGGACCGGGTTATCTTTCCCTCCATTGTCCTAGGGTTTTTAGATTTGCTGAAACTGGCAAGACTTGTTGCGGCATATCATCGTAGCCCCCGAGTCTCAAGGTGACTCGAAGAGTTGGCTTGAGATTCTCCATATTTGACCGTGATGTAAACCGGCATAAGTTGTATATCATCGGTGTTGATAGCCCGATGTGAATCCACAGAAGATTGAGGTGACTGCGGTGGGTTATAAATGATCCCGTATGAGCCGTGTCAGCAACTCGGCCAATGGTTCCTCCCAACTGGTGATTTGAAGATAACCAAACTGTAGTGGCGGCGACTTGTGCGCCTGCCCATTGAGCCATCCAGTGCGGGCGGCGGTTGATAGTATATGATGATTTGCCTCCAATTTGAAAGAAAACCGGGCTACCCAAGCTGTGACTTGCTCATGCAGACATGTGCGGCCTGGTATGTTGATGTAGACCAGGCCGCGAGAGACGGATGGCAAGGACGACCGCATCATTAGAAGCGGCTTAGACAGATGAACCGGACACGGCGTTGTAAGCCGGCGCAGACGAGAGAGTATGTGAACTTGTGTTTTGATCACGAACAAAATCCATTTTTTTCACAAATTTTGGCTTGATAGCCCCCGAGGCTTGAGGCGACTCGAGGAGTCATCTTCAAGCTCTTTGTTCCTGAAATAAAACACATGAATGCATTACACCGTTCGTGATATATAAAACAAAATTAAATAATAATTTTGATGACTTTGTCAACTTGTGTTCAAGTTGTTAATCATTCGACTCGACTAAGTAGGCTTTCGCATGGACTTTTTTCATGGAATATGATATGTTCAGGGTCGACAAAGTCCATGATAGGCATCAGAGTTGATTGACAATACCATGCCCACTACTTGGTCGGTTTACGAGTTGCATCTGACTTAGTAAAGAACGAACGTAAAATTATTTCGCTGATATGTAAAGCACCCATGTTTGAACTGTCCATCGTGGCAAATAGTCCTCTTTGGTAACCTTACGACTCAACTTTATGAAAAGAAATGATAGCCCCGAGACGAACTCAAAGGTGCCGGATATATTTAATTGACTGGAAGAAAAATGAAATTTAAATATAAAAGTGACTTAGCTTGCTTTTATGAAGTGGCATAAGCCAGCGGACCGTTGGGGTCGACGAGGCAGTGGAAATGGCACGTATGCGGGTAAATCGACCGTAGGCATCGTTGCATATGTTGATGTGGACGTATAAGCGTGACACATTGGGTACGCCGGGTCAAGGAGATAACTCATTCCTCCGATAAGATGGATTCCGGCTCTGCAGTTCTTATGCTGGAGAAAAATTGCCGCTTTGAGCCGTTGAGGCAGAAACTGGGGCGCCTTAAAAGTGACCTCACGGATATGGGTACGCTGATGGCGGCTTTAGTCAAATATGCCGATTCTGATAGTACCAAGGATCCCGCGTCTGACGATGAGAAGACAGGGAAGGGAAAAAGGAACGGCAATGGAAAGGGTCAAGAAGATAACCCGGGAATCAAAGGCGGCAATAAGCGTAAAGCGGACGGTAACCCGAGTTTGTGGCCAATGCCAATGCACGGGGTAACAATAAGAGATATAAGGGTAAGCCGCCTCGGTCCGGCGGGCCAGGCCCATCTCTTGAGCAGTTACTCAATGAGCCCTGCCCAAAACACGGCACCCGGGAGCGCCCCACCACACATCTATGGAAGGATTGCGCAATCATGAAGGCGTTTAAAAATTCCAACACCTTTGATGGTGGTCATGGACCTGGCGGTGGCTCAGGAGCTGGCGGTTTTCATGGCCCAGGCGGTGGCTCAAATTCCGGCTTTCGGGGGCATCCAGGTGGTAACAATCAGCAGCAGTCTGGTCAAGGAGGGCAGCAGCAGCAGCAATCGGGCTATCAAAGCCATCCAAAGCAGTTGAGTGGTGGGGTCACGTGTTTACCACTAGCTTGTGCAGACGTGACCAGAAGGTTCATAAGAGGGCTGTGAATTCTGTTGAGCCAGAAATTCCTTGTTATTTGAGGTGGTCAGAGCAGCCTATTATGTGGAGCAGAGAGGATCACCCTCCACGGGTTGATAATCCGGGTCAGTTGGCCCTGGTGGTGGCACCCCAGGTTGGTGGATATGAATTCACTAAGGTACTCATGGACGGCGGGAGCAGCATCAATATCCTCTACTACGAGACCTTTCAGCGCATGGGGTTGACTGAGAAGAATTTGAGAACATCCAACACTGTTTTCCATGGAGTAGTTCCGGGTAAGTCAGCTTAAACAGTTGGCAAGATTGAGCTGGAGGTGGCCTTCGGATACGAACACGATTCCAGGGCTGAGAAGTTAACGTTTGAGGTGGTTAAAATTAGGAGCCCATATCATGCTCTGTTTGGGCGGCTGGCTTACGCTAAGGTCATGGCTCGGCCGTGTTATGTTTATCTGCAGCTTAGGATGCCGGGTCACAAGGGCACTATCACTGTGCATGGAAGTCGGAAGGTGGCACTGGAATGTGAAGAAGGTGACGTGGCTTATGCTGAGTCGGCCTGTGCGGCCGAAGAGCTCAAGTTTTATCAAGACAATGTTGACCCGGCGGATATGACCTCCCTCAAGAAACCAACTACTGAGCATGACCCGGCGTTGAAGTTTAAGTCGGCCGTTGAGACGAAGCTTGTCGACTTTACCCCAGGAGATGCCTCTAAACAGTTCAGTATCAGTGCCAATTTGATCCTAAATAGGAAAGCGCGCTCATCGAGTTCATCCGTGAGAACCGGGACATCTTTGCATGGAAACCTTCTGACATGCCGGGTGTACCGTGGGAACTCGCTGAGCATACTCTCAATATTGATCCAAAGTATAAGCCGGTCAGGCAGTTTCTCCGATGGTTCAACGAGGAGAGACGGAAGGCTATTGGGGAAGAGGTGGCCCGGCTCTTGGCGGCCGGGTTTATTGTGGAAGTTTTTCACCCAGAGTGGTTGGCTAACCCGGTGCTTGTCCTCAAGAAGAACGGCACTTGGCGGATGTGTGTGGATTACTCGGATTTAAACAAGGCTTGTCCGACTGATCCCTTTGCCCTCCCCCGTATTGATCAAATTATTGATGCTACGGCGGGTTGTGAACGTTTGAGTTTTTTGGATGCTTACTCTGGTTATCATCATATCAAAATGGCAGTTAAGGACCAGGAGAAGACAGCTTTCATCACTCCGTTTGGAGCCTTCTGCTATGTACTATGCCGTTTGGGCTCAAGAGTGCCCAGGCGACTTATCAGCGGTGAGTGCAGAACTGTTTGCACGATCAAATTGGGCGTAATGTTCATGCTTACGTGGATGACATTGTGGTGAAATCCAGAGAAAAAGAGACCTTGATATCTGACTTAAAGGAGACCTTTGATAACCTCCGGGTTTACAAGATGATGCTTAACCCGGCCAAGTGTGTGTTTGGCGTTCCTGCGGGCAAGCTCCTGGGCTTTCTGGTGTCCAACAGAGGCATCGAAGCTAACCCGGAGAAGATTAAAGCAATTACCTCTCTAGCTAAACCGGCATGCATCAATGATGTTCAGCGACTGGCGGGTCGTGTTGCCGCCTTAAGTCGGTTCATAAGCCGACTAGGTGAGAAGGCCCTTCCACTGTATCAGATGATGAAGAAAACTGACACTTTTGTCTGGAGCCAGGCCGCTGATGCTGCTTTTGAGGACTTAAAGAGACAATTGTCTGAACCGCTGGTTCTCGCCGCTCCAATTGATAAGGAGCCTTTGCTGTTGTATGTGGCTGCCAATTCACGAGCTGTCAGTGTTGCCATCGTGGTGGAACGTAAGGAAGCCGGCAAGGAGCATCCGGTTCAACGGCCGGTTTATTACATCAGTGAGGTGCTTATTGAATCCAAGCAAAGGTACCCACATTGGGAGAAGCTCGTTTACGGGGTGTTCATGGCCAACCGGAAGTTGAAGCAGTACTTTCAAGGCCACCCTATAACCGTGGTAAGTTCTGTCCCTTTGGGAGACATCATTTAGAACAGGGAGGCCACAGGACGAGTCGCCAAATGGGCCATTGAGCTTGGGCCTCATGGCTTGAAATACATGCCAAGGACGGCTATTAAGTCTCAAGCTTTGGTGGACTTCCTCAATGATTGGACAGAGTTGCAGGCCCCTGAGGAGAAGTTGGATAACACATACTGGACTATTCACTTTGACGGGTCCAGGCAGCTAGAAGGCTCGGGGGCTGGAGTGGTGTTAACTTCCCCTCGAGGTGACAAATTTTGTTATGTACTCCGGCTTATGTTTCCATGTACTAACAATGCAGCTGAATACGAGGCCTTACTCCATGGTCTCCGGATAGCTAAGGAGATGAATTTAAGCCGGGTACGATGCTTGGGCGACTCAGACCTTGTGGCTCAATAAGTGTCAGGCACGTGGGATTCCAAGGACCCCCTTATGGCGGCTTATCGTCGTGAGGTGGATGCTGTGGCTGGTCACTTCATGGGTTATCAAGTGGAGCACATCGATCGAAGGAAGAATGAAGCGGCTGATGCTTTAAGCCGGTTGGTATCTCAACGTAAGCCGGTGCCGCCCAATACCTTCCTCGATGTGCTACATAACCCTTCTGTCAAGGTGCCTACCGAGGAGGAGCTAGCAGTACTAGACCCGGAGGCACAACTGGTGGCGGCTCTTCACGTTATCCCGGATTGGACAATACCCTACTTGGCTTATATGACCCGGGGTGAGTTGCCGGAGGACGAGACCTTGGCAAGACAGATTATCAGGCGCTCCAAATCCATGATGATTGTTAACGGCGAGTTACATCACCTAAGTGTCACAGGGGCGTTTCAATGCTATGTGTCACCTACAGAAGGCCAAGAAATACTTCATGAGATCCATGAAGGTGATTGTGGTCATCATGCCGGGTCAAAATCTCTCGTAGCCAAGGCTTTCCGTCATGGTTTCTATTGGCTGACGACTCATGCTGATGCGGAAGATCTGGTCAGTAAATGTGATGGTTGTCAAAAGTTCTCACGACGAGCTCATGTGCCGGCTCAAGAATTGAGGATGATCCCAATCACTTGGCCGTTTGCAGTCTAGGGGCTTGACATGGTCGGACCTTTCAAAAGGTCTAAAGACAAGAAGACACATCTACTGGTGGTAGTGGATAAGTTTACCAAGTGGGTTGAGGCAGAGCCGGTCAGTAAGTGTGATGTAGCCACGGCAGTTCAGTTCATGATTTCATTTTGGTTTCCCACATAGTGTCATAACTGATAATGGCACTAATCTCTCTAAGGGTACCATGGAAGAGTTCTGTCAAAGAGAACATATCCGGCTTGATGTTTCGGCTGTTGCTCATCCTCAATCCAATGGTCAAGCAGAGAGAGCTAATCAAGAGATCCTGAAAGGTATCAAACCCCGGCTCTTAGTCCCCTTACAGCGGACTCCGGGTTGTTGGGTGGAGGAGTTACCCTCCGTGTTATGGAGCATCAACACTACGCCTAACAGATATATGGGATACACACCTTTCTTCATGGTTTATGGAGCAGAGGCGGTCCTATCTAGTGACATCCGGCACGACTCACCCCGCGTGGCAGCTTACGTTGAGGCGGATAACGAAAAGGCTCGTCAGGATGCACTTGACTTGTTGGACGAGGAGCGAGACTTGGCAATAGCCCGCTCGGCGATTTACCAGCAAGACCTGCGCCGCTATCACAGCCGCCGGGTTAAGAGCAGAACCTTTCTGGAAGGGGACTTGGTGCTTCGGCTCATCCAGGATCAGTCTAACATGCACAAGCTATCCCCGCCTTGGGAAGGGCCCTTTGTGGTCAGCAAGAATTTACACAACGGGTCATATTATCTCATCGATATTCGAGAGCACAAGGACTCACTTAAATCGGAGGAGGAGACCCGCCGGCCGTGGAATATAGCTCACCTCCGGCCTTACTATACTTAAGTTACTTCTTAAGATACTTTTTATGATGTACATATTATATAAAGTAATAAAGCAGGACCTCTGTCCTTTTTTCCATAAAGAATGTTTCATGTCTTCTTTATCAGGTGATGGGCACTACCAACAGGGAACGGATCATATCTGAATCTGGCTTTTCCTTTGGTCCGGCTTATGATCATATCTGAATCTAGCCATGGTCACTTGGGGGCTTCCTGTTCAAACATAGGTCGTATTCGAACCAAAAGAACATAGCTGTCGATACCCACTTGATCGGCATACTGCCAAACCCACTTGGGGGCTTCTTGATCATATTTGAATCATAGCTTAACCCCTTTGGGTCTGACGTGGATCGTATTCGAATCAGCGTCATTAAACAATTCTTATGTTCACTTGGGGGCTTCCTGTTCAAACATAGGTCGTATTCGAACCAAAGAGAACATAGCTGTCGATACCCACTTGATCGGCATCGCCAAAGCCACTGGGGGCTATATGATCGTATCCGAATCTTAGCTTAACCCCTTTGGAATGGTTCTTTGATCGTATTCGAATCAGGAGCATGTGAACATTGCTTATCAATATGATTACTTTAATTATCATTGAGACCTTCTTGAGGAGATGGTTCTTGATCCTTCTGGTTTTTTATGGATTACCTCAGGTTCTAAAAAGTGCCAGGTAAAGACTTATATGAGCCGGGGAGACTATTAAAAGGGTCACAGGTATGCTGTTGTGATTATATTTTAACTAATCATGAACCGGTTCATACATGTTGTCTTTTGATCATGTTCCAGGTTATCAATACTTTATAACCCCCTGGCGCAATAAACCACCCAGGAAATCTTTACTTGTTTATATGCAGGGTAAGGTAAAGTAAGTTAAAACATCAAGGAAATACATGGTTCACATAAGCCAGCAAAATATAGTGATGGCGGCTTACAAAAGTAATAGGCACCATAAAACATGCACGAAGGCATGACAAACATTAAGAAGTTTTTTCTATTCTATTACAAGACTTCCCGAGTCTGAATAAGTGAAGCATCGTTTTGATAAAGGATAAGACGCCTGGCAGTTCATTCCTTTGGTGGGCTTGATGGCTCTGGGTTATCCTTCTCCGCCTCTCCGTCGGTTGCTTTGTCCTGGAAGGTGGACGAGGCCCAGTCAATGCCGCTCAAGGCTTCAAATTCAGCCTCATCATTTATTAAACCGGCCGGGTCCACTTCAGGGGCAAAGGTATGCTTACACGTTGGAGGGATCAGGTTGATTTGATCATACATAACATTTGGGATTCTCCGGTTCTCGCTATCATAGCCCGGCAAGTACTTAGTGAGATCAATATCATTGCCAATAAGAGTCGCCAAGGGACGAACGACTTTGACACAGGCGGTGAAGTCTTGGTCGTCAAAAGCAGTGTCATCCTATTTAAGGCTTGGATAGCCGAGAGAGAGATCAGCAAGGTCAAGTTCCGGCACCCATGCTCTTGCCCGACTTAACGCAGCCACGGCTCCGGCTCTCGCAGATGCCCACCTTAAATCCTGAATTCGTTGAGGTAGCACCGAAAGATGCCTCAACACGTCTTGTAGAAGCCGAGGAGTGGTATTTGATAAGGCCACAACGGCCAACGCACGTTGTGACCTGGAGTACAGCTGCTCCACTAAGGTATACACCGCCTTAAGCTTGATCAGCATATTTTCCTTCAGATTGGTGCTCCTGGGGCATGTATGTTCACAGGTATAACAGTAAGCCGGAGGTAACTATTACGATAACCCTTGAAAGATTACAATGTTTATGAGTGAATTACCGAAGATGGCTGAGACCATTTGGGATATCTGCCGTTTTAAATCGGACAGCTCGTTTGTTGCCTCGGCAAGAGATGCTTCTGTTGTTTCAGCCCGAGTCACCAGTGAAGCCCTTTCATCAACCCAAGTTTTCTTCTCCGATTCAAAAAATTTCTTCAGCTTCTCTTGTTCGGAGACACTGAATTGAAACTTGGAGTTGGCTTTCTGAGTTTCAATCTCTTGGGTTTTCAACTGGCTCCTCAGATCAGTAATCTCCGCCTCAAATTGACTTATGGTGGCCTGCATCGACATCAGGCTATGGTAAGAGTTATGGTAAGATGACATTCAAGTCCCAAACACTTTACGAGTAAAGATACTTGGCACTTGGGGGCTAATGTATGCTTAAAGAATTTTTAACCTATTTTACCGAGTCATACATATTAAGTCTCAAGCATTTTACAACTAAAGGTACTTGACACTTGGGGGCTAATGTGTAACCCAAATTCAAAGTATCATGCTATCACCGGGTTAAACATATTCAATTTAAACAGGACAAAATTAACAGTAAGTAGATTCTTAAGTCTATAGCATACTTATTTGTAAGCAATAGACTTGGGGGCTGGTACAGTAAGTAAGGTTCAGGGAAAAGGTAAAGTCATACCTCAGATTTATGCTGTATTTACTTCACCATGTCAATTTCCAGGTCACGACTACTATGCACTTGGTTCAGATAACCCGAGACTATATCACCAATACTTAGGTGAGAATAATCAGTGATGTCCTGTTTGGCTTTCCGACGCTGGGCAAACTCCTCTTTGGCAGTGCATTGAGCAAGAGCAGTAGGCCGGCCCGGTTCAACATATTGGCTCTTCACAATTTCAATCTCCGGGTCAGTCGTCTTGACCGGGCTAGGAGTTTCCGGGTCATCTGAGTTGTGGATAATGTCTTCGGCAGGCGGGTCAGAGGTTGGCACCGGAATGTCAGAAGCCGGTTCAGGTGCTGGCTGATGAGTGAAGTTGTCAGGAACGGATGAGTCAAGCGCCGGTTCAGTGGCCACCGGGTCTCGGGACGGCTTATCCTTCTTTGCCCTCTTACTGGGCTTTACTTGCAAACTGTCAATCAAAGTGGAAGGATAAGCATCAAAGTATAAGTATGGAAAAACTTAAAGTAAGAAAGGTTATATTACCCGGGAGCCGTTTTGAAAGCCGGCATGTTTGATTGCATCGATTCGTTGGAAGACGGAGAAGCATCCTGATAATTGGAGTTAGATGAATTGAGAGGTTGGCGAATTAGACCCGCCAAAGGAAAAAAAAAAGAATGTAAATCGGAGATAACCTTGGTTTGCCGCTTCCTGGTTATGTCAGGTAAGTCGGAAGAAAGTTCGGCGTCTTGAGTGGCCCGAGTTTGCCTCCGGCTCTCAAGCTGTTGTTGCTTCAAAAGAAACTAAGGATCTTTGTAAGCTAGAGGATGTGAAAATCTTACTTTTCGGGTCACCCTTCGGATTTTTTGTGTTGGCAAAGGCTCTGAGTCGAAAGAGATTATAGTTACCTCTTCTTCAGCTGCTTGACTATTCCCTGTATCCTCCTGAAAGGATAGAATGTCAGTAAAGTAACGACAGGGGGGTTAAGAAAATTAAAGAATTACCTCTTCATCTGACGAAGAAGTATCATCTAATTTGAACAAGTTAGAGGCGCTGGGCTTCTTCTTCTTTGAGGTCCCCGTCTTGGTGGTTTTCTTTCAGTTTTCTTAGCAGCCCTGGCTTGTTTTGCAGCCTCATGGTCATACTTGACCTTCCAGAAATTATCACCGGCCTGTGGAAACAGACAAAGAATCATAAGTACAAGAAGGTAACATATAAAAGAGTATTTTTGAAGATTAGTAACTTACCGCAGGAGCCGGGTTCTTTTTGCAGAAGGGAAGTAAGCCGAAGGCATTACTGGTTACAGTGCCCTCCTTCAACAGAGATTGGACTGTAGCATCTACCACATCATCTGATAAATCATCAGGACTATGACGCATCGGGTCATTTTGTTCGCCTGTGTAAGTACACATTAAGCCGGAGCGGCGGCTCAATGGGAGTATCCGCCAGGTGACCCAGACTCGAACCAGATCGATGTCGTTTAACCCGTTCCCTAGAAGAGCTTTGATCTTCCTGATGGTGGGGTTGAGAGGCGAGCGCTCAACAGCGGATAATTTATCTGCCAGTGGATGATTGGATTCGAGGCGCAGGGCGTGAAAGCCGGACAGAGGCTTCTCATCAGCCGGTGATGTATCTTGACAGTAGAACCACGTCTGGTTCCAGTCCTTCGGGTGACTTGGTAGTTCAGCATAAGGGAAAAGACAGTCTCTCCGCCGCTGGATGGAGATGCCATCGAGTTCAAGACTAGGCCCGTTGGCACGTTCATTTTGCCGGCTCAAATAGAAGAGTTCTCTGAACAAAAGCAGACTTGGTTCCTCTCCCAGGTACACCTCGCAGAAGACTTGAAAATTGCAGAGGTTTGACACGGAATTGGGTCCAATGTCTTGAGGTCTAAGGTCAAAGAAATTCAGCACTTCCCTGAAGAATTTTGAGCCGGGAGGGGCAAATCCCCGGTTCATGTGATCCGTGAAAACTACTACCTCCCCATCTCTGGGTTGAGGTATTTCCTCTGACGGGTTGGGGGCACGATAAGACATGACCTCCCTCTTCGACAGATGGCTGGACTTCACAAACTCGGCAAGTTTGCTTTTTGTCGCTGTGGATGGAACCCAGTTGCAAGTCTCAGGGGCTTTGGCCGCCTTAGGAGCCATGACAACAGTGGCCTACGACACAATAAGAAAGCTCCGGTTCAACTTTAACCCGCGAGAAATATCTAAAATTATTTAAAGTGGCGGCTTAAAGAAAGGGGCCTAATGACATAAGGGTGATTGTGCAATAAATATTAAGTCACTACAGGTGTCAAAGAGCAGTTATACATATTTGACAGAGGCAGTTTTTTACTTCCGGGTGAAACAAACAGGTTTTACAAGTTGCAGTTATCATTTTGGATCAAACAGCTGTTCTAAAAAGAAAAAAATTCTAGACCTAGAACAGGCACAGATGAAGTTCAAGGGCTCGAACAAGGCTTCTGTGCGACAGAAAGGGATCTACTTGTAATCAAAGTGGGTGCGAAATAGCTACCGCATCAGGTTTCTGCTGTCTTTAAGATCAAAATGATGGTGGTGAGAAAATCTACGAGGGGTTCCTAATGAGCAGCGAAGAACACTGAAGAACTCGAAGGTCTTAACGCGGATCTAAGGAGCAAAGAGAGGAAGAAGACGACTGGGGGCAAGACCTAGGTCGCCCTATTTATAAGAGAAGATTGACCGAGAGGGTGCGAAAAACAAGGAGATAATAGTTATTATCCAGCGGCTCTGGCGCCTCGATTCTCGGGATGGTCAGTAAAGAGGAGATCCGTTGAAAGATTCGATGGAATAAAAAATAAGTTAAAAGAAGAATGACGTCACGCCGGGTTAAGACGGATCCAAAAGATGACATCACGACTGAAGGAAATATGCCCTAGAGGCAATAATAAAGTTATTATTTATTTCCTTATTTCATGATAAATGTTTATTATTCATGCTAGAACTGTATTAACCGGAAACATAATACATGTGTGAATATATAGACAAACAGTATGTCACTAGTATGCCTCTACTTGACTAGCTTGTTAATCAAAGATGGTTATGTTAACTAACCATGAACAAGGAGTTGTTATTTGATTAACAAGGTCACATCATTAGTTGAATGATCTGATTGACATGACCCATTCCGTTAGCTTAGCACACGATCGTTTAAGTATGTTGCTATTGCTTCCTTCATGACTTATACATGTTCCTATGACTATGAGATTATGCAACTCCCGTTTACCGGAGGAACACTTTGTGTGCTACCAAATGTCACAACGTAACTGGGTGATTATAAAGGTGCCCTGCAGGTGTCTCCAAAGGTACTTGTTGGGTTGGCGTATTTCGAGATTAGGATTTGTCACTCCGAATGTCGGAGAGGTATCTCTGGGCCCTCTCGGTAATGCACATCACTTAAGCCTTGCAAGCATTGCAACTAATGAGTTAGTTGCGAGATTATGTATTACGGAACGAGTAAAGAGACTTGCCGGTAACGAGATTGAACTAGGTATTGGATACCGACGATCGAATCTCGGGCAAGTAACATACCGATGACAAAGGGAACAACGTATGTTGTTATGCGGTCTGACCGATAAAGATCTTCGTAGAATATGTAGGAACCAATATGGGCATCCAGGTCCCGCTATTGGTTATTGACCGGAGACGTGTCTCGGTCATGTCTACATTGTTCTCGAACCGTAGGGTCCGCACGCTTAAGGTTTCGATGACAGTTATATTATGAGTTTATGAGTTTTGATGTACCGAAGGAGTTCGGAGTCCCAGATGAGATCGGGGACATGACGAGGAGTCTCGAAATGGTCGAGACGTAAAGATCGATATATTGGACGACTATATTCGGAGTTCGGAAAGGTTCCGAGTGATTCGGGTATTTTTCGGAGTACCGGAGAGTTACGGGAATTCGCCGGGGAGAAGTATTAGGCCTTATTGGGCCCTGCGAGAAAGGGAGAGGGGCTGCCTAGGGCAGGCCGCGCGCCCCCCTTGCCCTAGTCCGAATTGGGCTAGGGGGAGGGGCCGCACCCCCTCCTTCCTTCCCTTCTCTCTTCCCCTTCCTAGTCTCCTACTCCTAATACATGGAAGGATCCCTAGTTGGACTAGGAAAGGGGGAATCCTACTCCCGGTGGGAGTAGGACTCCCCTATGGCGCGCCTCCTCCCTAGGCCGGCCTCCTCCTCCCTCCCTCCTTTATATACGGGGGAGGGGCACCCCATGGACACACAAGTTGATCCTTGAGATCGTTCCTTAGCCGTGTCGGTGCCCCCTCCACCATATTCCACCTCGGTCATATCAGAAGCGGTGCTTAGGCGAAGCCTCGCGTCGGTAGAACATCAAGATCGTCACCACGCCGTCGTCTTGACGGAACTCTCTCTCCCGGCTCTGCTGGATCGGAGCCCGAGGAGCGTCACCGAGCTGTACGTGTGTCAAGAACTCGGAGGCGCCGGAGTAACGGCGCTGGGATCGGTTGGATCGTGAGGAGAACGTACGACTACTTCCTCTATGTTGTGATCGCTTCCGCTTCGGTCTACGAGGGTACGTAGACAACACTCTCCCCTCTCGTTGCTATGCATCACCATGATCTTGCGTGTGCGTAGGAAATTTTTTGAAATTACTACGTTCCCCAACAACGACGGGTTAACAAAAACCCTCTCTATAGTCAGAAGGCTGAGGATTTAATTCTTTAAAAATATTTTTTAGATTGACATGAACAGGTTCAAATCAATCTGGGGCCTAATGTTGGGAATATAACTATTTGAGTAAGCCGCCCAGGACGGGCCGGGTTACATAAAGAGTACTCATCAGAGAGAAGCCCAAGGCCAAGCATGAAGATGGCGGTTCATAGAGGGCCCAAAGCCCGCGGGCGACTTAAGACCCGTTGTAGTAAACCGCCATGATGGCATGACTTGTAACATAAGGTAGATTTGATTAGTCACCAAGCCGGACATTGTTTATAAGCCGGCCGGGACTTTGCCAGCCAGAGGGCGTCAACCCGTGTATATAAGGGGACGACCTGCTGGCGGCTTAGAAAAAGAAACAACTCATCGAGAGCCGGGCATAGCATATCTCGCTCCCTGGTCATCGAAACATCAATACCAACCCAACTAGACGTAGGCCTTACCTTCACCGTAAGGGGCCGAACTAGTATAAACCCTCTCGTGTCCCTTGTCCCGATTTAACCCCTTCAAGCTTCCTAGTTTCGATGGCTCCACAACTAAGTCCTTTCACGAGGACATCTGACGTGACTATTCCACGACATTCCTAGTTTGCTTCGGGTTTGCGAAAAAAAATGTCTGGACCAGTCGACGGACAGATACATGGCCACGTTGAGTGGCAAAACATGTTCGGACAGTGCAGTCTAGGTGATTGCTGAGGTTTGTGAAGGAAATATGCCCCTAGAGGCAATAATAAAGTTATTATTTATTTCCTTATATCATGATAAATGTTTATTATTCATGCTAGAATTGTATTAACCGGAAACATAATACATGTGTGAATACATAGACAAACATAGTGTCACTAGTATGCCTCTACTTGACTAGCTCGTTAATCAAAGATGGTTAAGTTTCCTAACCATAGACATGAGTTGTCATTTGATTAACGGGATCACATCATTAGGAGAATTATGTGATTGACTTGACCCATTCCGTTAGCTTAGCACTTGATCGTTTAGTATGTTGTTGTTGCTTTCTTCATGACTTATACATGTTCCTATGACTATGAGATTATGCAACTCCCATTTACCGGAGGAACACTTTGTGTGCTACCAAACATCACAACGTAACTAGGTGATTATGCTGACGGAACTCTCTCTCCCCGAAGCTCTGCTGGATCGGAGCCCGAGGAGCGTCACCGAGCTGTACGTGTGTCAAGAACTCGGAGGCGCCGGAGTAACGGCGCTGGGATCGGTTGGATCGTGAGGAGAACGTACGACTACTTCCTCTACGTTGTGATCGCTTCGCTTCGGTCTCACGAGGGTGCGTAGACAACACTCTCCCCTCGTTGCTATGCATCACCATGATCTTGCGTGTGCGTAGGAAATTTTTGAAATTACTACGTTCCCCAACAGTGGCATCCGAGCCTAGGTTTTTATGGTTTGATGTTATATGCACGAGTAGAACACAAGTGAGTTGTGGACGATATAAGTCATACTGCCTACCAGCATGTCATACTTTGGTTCAGCGGTATTGTTGGATGAAGCGGCCCGAACCGACATTACGCGTACGCTTACGCGAGACTGGTTTTACCGCCGTGCTTTGCACATAGGTGACTAGCGGGTGTCTGTTTCTCCAACTTTAGTTGAACCGAGTGTGACTACGCCCGGTCCTTGCGAAGGTTAAAACGGAGTCTATTTGACAAACTATCGTTGTGGTTTTGATGCGTAGGTAAGATTGGTTCTTGCTTAAGCCCGTAGCAGCCACGTAAAACTTGCAACAACAAAGTAGAGGACGTCTAACTTGTTTTTGCAGGGCATGTTGTGATGTGATATGGTCAAAACGTGATGAGATATAAGTTGTTGTATGAGATGATCATGTTTTGTTGAAGTTATCGGCAACTGGCAGAAGCCCTATGGTTGTCTCTTTGTTGCATAAGATGCAAGTGCCAAATAATTGCTTTACTTTATCGCTATGCGATAGCAATAGTTGCAAGAGTAATAGTTGGCGAGACGACCATGTGACGACACATTGATATAGATCAAGGTGATGAAGATCATGGTGTCGTGCCGGTGACGATAAAGATCATGACAGTACTTTGGAGATGAAGATCAAAGGCGCAAGATGATCATGGCCATATCATGTCACATATTTTGATTGCATATGATGTTTATCTGTTATACATCTTATTCTTGCTTTGATTGACGGTAGTATTTTAAGATGATCTCTCACTAAAATTATCAAGAAGTGTTCTCCCTGAGTATGCACCGTTGCCAAAGTTCGTCGTGCCCAGACACCACGTGATGATCGGGTGTGATAAGCTCTCGTCCATCTACAACGGGTGCAAGCCAGTTTTGCACACGCGAATACTCAGTTATACTTGACGAGCCTAGCATATGCAGATATGGCCTCGAACACGGAGACCGAAAGGTCGGCGTGAATCATATAGTAGATATGATCAACATAATGATGTTCACCATTGAAAACTACTCCATCTCACGTGATGATCGGTTATGGTTTAGTTGATTTGGATCACGTGATCACTTAGATGACTAGAGAGATGTCTGTCTAAGTGGGAGTTCTTAAGTAATATGATTAATTGAACTTAAATTTATCATGAACTTAGTCCTGGTAGTATTTTGCAAATTATGTTGTAAGATCAATAGCTTGCGTTGTTGCTTTCATATGTTTATTTTGATATGTTCCTAGAGAAAACTGTGCTGAAAAATGTTAGTAGCAATGATGCGGATTGGATCCGTGATCTGAGGTTTATCCTCATTGCTGCGCAGAAGAATTATGTCCTTGATGCACCGCTAGGTGATAAACCTATTGCAGGAGCAGATGCAGACGTTATGAACGTTTGGCTAGCTCAATATGATGACTACTTGATAGTTTTGTGCACCATGCTTTATGGCTTAGAATCGGGACTTCAAAGATGTTTTGAACATCATGGACCATATGAGATGTTCCAGAGTTGAAGTTAATATTTCAAGCAAATACCGAGTTGAGAGATATGAAGTCTCCAACAAGTTCTATAGCTAAAAGATGGAGGAGAATCGCTCAACTAGTGAGCATGTGCTCAGTTGTCAGGTACTACAATCGCTTGAATCAAGTGGGAGTTAATCTTCCGAGATAAGATAGTGATTGACAAATTCTCTAGTCACCATCACCAAGTTAGTAGAACTTCGTGATGAACTATAGTATGCAAGGGATGATGAAAATGATTCCCAGTTTTTCATGATGATGAAATCGATGAAGGTAGAAATCAAGAAAGAACATCAAGTGTTGATGGTTAACAAGACCACTAGTTTCAAGAAAAGGGCAAAGGGATAGAAGGGAACTTCAAGAAGAGCGGCAAGCAAGTTGTTGCTCAAGTGAAGAAGCCCAAGTCTGGACCTAAGCACGAGACTAAGTGCTTCTACTGCAAAGGGACTGGTTCTTTGAAGCGTAACTACCCCAAGTATTTGGCGGATAAGAAGGATGGCAAAGTAAACAAAGGTATATTTGATATACATGTTATTGATGTGTACTTTACTAGTGTTTATAGCAGCCCCTCGGTATTTGGTACTGGTTCAGTTGCTAAGAGTAGTAACTCGAAACGGGAGTTGCAGAATAAACAGAGACTAGTTGAAGGGGAAGTGACGATGAGTGATGGAAGTAGTTCCAAGATTGATATGATCATCATCACACACTCCCTATAATTTCGGGATTAGTGTTGAACCTAAATAAATGTTATTTGGTGTTTGCGTTGAGCATGAATATGATTTGATCGTGTTTATTGCAATACGGTTATTCATTTAAGTAAAAGAATAAACTGTTGTTCTGTTTACATGAATAAAACCTTATATGGTTACACACCCAATGAAAATGGTTCATTGGATCTCGATCGTAGTGATACACATATTCATAATATTGAAACCAAAAGATGCAAAGTTAATAATGATAGTGCAACTTATTTGTGGCACTTGCCGTTTAGGTCATAATGGTGTAAAGCGCATGAAGAAACTCCATGCTGATGGGATTTTGGAATCACTTGATTATGAATCACTTGATGCTTATGAACCATGCCTCATGGGCAAGATGACTAAGACTCCGTTCTCGGAACGAAGGAGCGAGCAACCGACTTATTGGAAATAATACATATTGATGTATGCGATCCAATGAGTGTTAAGGCTCATGGCGGTATCGTTATTTTCGACCTTCATAGATGATTTGAGCAGATATGGGTATATCTACTTGATGAAACATAAGTCTGAAATAGTTGAAAGGTTCAAAGAATTTCAGAGTGAAGTGAAAAATCATCGTGACAAGAAAATAAGGTTTCTACGATCTGATCGCGGAGACAAATATTTGAGTTACGAGTTTGGTCTTCAATTAAAACAATGTGAAATAGTTTCACAAATTCATGCCACCTGGAACACCACATCATAATGGTGTCTCCGAATGTCATAACCGTACTTTATTGGATGTAGTACAATCTATGATGTTTCTTACCGATTTACCAATATCGTTTTGGGATCATGCATTAGAGACAGCTGCATTCACGTTAAATAGGGCACCATCTAAGTCCGTTGAGACGACACTATATGAACTGTGGTTTAGCAAGAAACCAAAGTTGTCATTTCTTAAAGTTTGGGGCTGCAATGCTTATTTGAAAAAGTTTCATCCTGATAAGCTCAAACCCAAATCGGAGAAATGCATCTTCATAGAATACCCAAAGGAAATTGTTGGGTACACCTTCTATCACAGATCCGAAGGCAAAACATTCGTTGCTAATAAATGGATCCTTTCTAGAGAAGGAGTTTCTCACGAAAGAAGTGAGTGGGAGGAAAGTAGAACTTGATGAGGTAATTGTACCTTCTCCCTTATTGGAAAGTAGTTCATCACAGAAATCTGTTCCTGTGACTACTACACCAATTAGTGAGGAAGCTAATGATGATGATCATGTAACTTCAGATCAAATTACTACCGAATCTCGTAGGTAAACCAGAGTGAGATCCGCACTGAGTGGTACGGTAATCCTGTTCGGAAGTCATGTAACTAGACCATGATGAACCTACGAACTATGAGGAAGCGATGATGAGCCCAGATTCAGCGAAATGGCTTGAGGCCATGAAATCGAGATGAGATCCATATATGAGAACAAAGTGTGGACTTTGGTGGAGTTGCCGATGATCGGCAAGCCATAGAAAATAAATGGATCTTCAAGAGGAAGACGGACGCTGATAGTAGTATTACTATCTACAAAGCTCGACTTGTCGAAAAAGGTTTTGACAAAGTTCAAGATGTTGAATACAATGAGATTTTCTCACTCGTGATCGATGCTTAAAAGTCTGTCCGAATCATGTTAGCAATTGCCGCATTTTATGAAATCGGCAAATGGATAAACAAAACTGCATTCCTTAATGGAGTTATTAAAGAAGAGTTGTATGTGATGCAACCAGAAGGTTTTGTCAATCCTAAAGGTGCTAACAAAATGTGCAAGCTCCAGCGATCCATCTATGGACTGGTGCAAGCATCTCGGAGTTGGAATATACGCTTTGATAAGTTGATCAAAGCATATAGTTTTATACAGACTTACGGTGAAGCCTGTATTTACTAAAAGGTGAGTGGGAGCACTACAGCATTTCTGATAAGTATATGTGAATGACATATTGTAGATCAGAAATAATGTAGAATTATTCTGCAAAGCATAAAGGAGTGTTTGAAAGGAGTTTTTTCAAAGAAAGACCTCAGTAAAGCTACTTACATATTGAGCATCAAGATCTATAGAGATAGATCAAGACGCTTGATAAGTTTTTTCAATGAGTACATACCTTGACAAGATTTTGAAGTAGTTCAAAATGGAACAGTCAAAAAAAAGGGTTCTTGCCTGTGTTACAAGGTGTGAAATTGAGTAAGACTCAAAACCCGACCATGGCAGAAGATGGAAAGAGAATGAAAGTCATTCCCTATGCCTTGGCCATAGGTTCTATAAAGTATGCCATGCTGTGTACCAGATCTATTGTATACCCTACACTGAGTTTGGCTAGGAAGTACAATAGTGATCTAAGATCACTGGACAGCGGTCAAAATTATCCTTAGTGGAATAAGGATATGTTTCTTGATTATGGAAGTGACAAAAGGTTCGTCGTAAAGGGTTACGTCGATGCAAGTTTTGACACCGATCTGGATGACTCTAAGTCTCGATCTAGATACATATTGAAAGTGGGAGCAATTAGCTAGAGTAGCTCCATGCAGAGCATTGTAGACATAGAATATTTGCAAAATAGATACGGCTCTGAATATGATAGACCCGTTGACTAAGATTCTCTCACAAGCAAAACATGATCACACCTTAGTACTCTTTGGGTGTTAATCACATAGCGATGTGAACTAGATTACTGAATCTAGTAAACCCTTTGGGAGTTGGTCACATGGCAATGTGAACTATGGGTGTTAATCACATGATGATGTGAACTATCAATGTTAATCACATGGTGATGTGATCTAGATTATTGACTCTAGTGCAAGTGGGAGACTGAAGGAAATATGCCCTAGAGGCAATAATAAAGTTATTATTTATTTCCTTATTTCATGATAAATGTTTATTATTCATGCTAGAACTGTATTAACCGGAAACATAATACATGTGTGAATATATAGACAAACAGTATGTCACTAGTATGCCTCTACTTGACTAGCTTGTTAATCAAAGATGGTTATGTTTCCTAACCATGAACAAGGAGTTGTTATTTGATTAACAAGGTCACATCATTAGTTGAATGATCTGATTGACATGACCCATTCCGTTAGCTTAGCACACGCTCGTTTAAGTATGTTGCTATTGCTTCCTTCATGACTTATACATGTTCCTATGACTATGAGATTATGCAACTCCCGTTTACCGGAGGAACACTTTGTGTGCTACCAAACATCACAACGTAACTGGGTGATTATAAAGGTTCTCTACAGGTGTCTCCAAAGGTACTTGTTGGGTTGGCGTATTTCGAGATTAGGATTTGTCACTCCGAATGTCGGAGAGGTATCTCTGGGCCCTCTCGGTAATGCACATCACTTAAGCCTTGCAAGCATTGCAACTAATGAGTTAGTTGCGAGATGATGTATTACGGAACGAGTAAAGAGACTTGCGGTAACGAGATTGAACTAGGTATTGGATACCGACGATCGAATCTTGGGCAAGTAACATACCGATGACAAAGGAACAACGTATGTTGTTATGCGGTCGACCGATAAAGATCTTCGAGAATATGTAGGAACCAATATGGGCATCCAGGTCCCGCTATTGGTTATTGACCGAGACGTGTCTCGGTCATGTCTACATTGTTCTCGAACCGTAGGGTCCGCACGCTTAAGGTTTCGATGATGCTTATATTATGAGTTTATGAGTTTTGATGTACCGAAGGAGTTCGGAGTCCCAGATGAGATCGGGGACATGACGAGGAGTCTCGAAATGGTCGAGACGTAAAGATCGATATATTGGACGACTATATTCGGAGTTCGGAAAGGTTCCGAGTGATTCGGGTATTTTTCAGAATACCGGAGAGTTACGGGAATTCGCCGGGGAGAAGTATTGGGCCTTATTGGGCCCTGCGAGAAAGGGAGAGGGGCTGCCTAGGGCAGGCCGCGCGCCCCCCCTTGCCCTAGTCCGAATGGGCTGGGGAGGGCCGCACCCCCTCCTTCCTTCCCTTCTCTCTTCCCCTTCCTAGTCTCCTACTCCTAATACATGGAAAGATCCCTAGTTGGACTAGGAAAGGGGGAATCCTACTCCCGGTGGGAGTAGGACTCCCCTATGGCGCGCCTCCTCCCTAGGCCGGCCTCCTCCTCCCTCCCTCCTTTATATACGGGGGAGGGGCACCCCATGGACACACAAGTTGATCCTTGAGATCGTTCCTTAGCCGTGTCGGTGCCCCCTCCACCATATTCCACCTCGGTCATATCGTGGCGGTGCTTAGGCGAAGCCTGCGCCGTAGAACATCAAGATCGCCACCACGTCGTCTTGTGGAACTCCTCTCCCGGCTCTGCTGGATCGGAGCCCGAGGCGTCACCGAGAGCTGTCGTGTGTCAAGAACTCGGGGGCGCCGAGTAACGGCGCCGGGATCGGTTGGATCGTGAGGAGAACGTCGACTACTTCCTCTACGTTACGATCGCTTCGCTTGGTCTCGAGGGTGCGTAGACAACACTCTCCCTCTCGTTGCTATGCATCACCATGATCTTGCGTGTGCGTAGGAAAATTTTTGAAATTACTACGTTCCCCAACAACGACGGGTTAACAAAAACCCTCTCTATAGTCAGAAGGCTGAGGATTTAATTCTTTAAAAATATTTTTTAGATTGACATGAACAGGTTCAAATCAATCTGGGGCCTAATGTTGGGAATATAACTATTTGAGTAAGCCGCCCAGGACGGGCCGGGTTACACAAAGAGTACTCATCAGAGAGAAGCCCAAGGCCAAGCATGAAGATGGCGGTTCATAGAGGGCCCAAAGCCCGCAGGCGACTTAAGACCCGTTGTAGTAAACCGCCATGATGGCATGACTTGTAACATAAGGTAGATTTGATTAGTCACCAAGCCGGACATTGCTTATAAGCCGGCCGGGACTTTGCCAGCCAGAGGGCGTCAACCCGTGTATATAAGGGGACGACCTGCTGGCGGCTTAGAAAAAGAAACAACTCATCGAGAGCCGGGCATAGCATATCTCGCTCCCTGGTCATCGAAACATCAATACCAACCCAACTAGACGTAGGCCTTACCTTCACCGTAAGGGGCCGAACTAGTATAAACCCTCTCGTGTCCCTTGTCCCGATTTAACCCCTTCAAGCTTCCTAGTTTCGATGGCTCCACAACTAAGTCCTTTCACGAGGACATCTGACATGACTATTCCACGACATTCCTAGTTTGCTTCGGGTTTGCGAAAAAAAATGTCTGGACCAGTCGACGGATAGATACATGGCCACGTTGAGTGGCAAAACATGTTCGGACAGCGCAGTCTAGGTGATTGCTTAGGTTTGTGAAGGAAATATGCCCCTAGAGGCAATAATAAAGTTATTATTTATTTCCTTATATCATGATAAATGTTTATTATTCATGCTAGAATTGTATTAACCGGAAACATAATACATGTGTGAATACATAGACAAACATAGTGTCACTAGTATGCCTCTACTTGACTAGCTCGTTAATCAAAGATGGTTAAGTTTCCTAACCATAGACATGAGTTGTCATTTGATTAACGGGATCACATCATTAGGAGAATTATGTGATTGACTTGACCCATTCCGTTAGCTTAGCACTTGATCGTTTAGTATGTTGTTGTTGCTTTCTTCATGACTTATACATGTTCCTATGACTATGAGATTATGCAACTCCCATTTACCGGAGGAACACTTTGTGTGCTACCAAACATCACAACGTAACTAGGTGATTATAAAGGTGCTCTACAGGTGTCTCCGAACGTACTTGTTGGGTTGGCGTATTTCGAGATTAGGATTTGTCACTCCGATTGTCGGAGAGGTATCTCTGGGCCCACTCGTTTTTACGAGGACATCTGACGTGACTATTCCACGACATTCCTAGTTTGCTTCGGGTTTGCGAAAAAAAATGTCTGGACCAGTCGACGGACAGATACATGGCCACGTTGAGTGGCAAAACATGTTCGGACAGCGCAGTCTAGGTGATTGCTGAGGTTTGTGAAGGAAATATGCCCCTAGAGGCAATAATAAAGTTATTATTTATTTCCTTATATCATGATAAATGTTTATTATTCATGCTAGAATTGTATTAACCGGAAACATAATACATGTGTGAATACATAGACAAACATAGTGTCACTAGTATGCCTCTACTTGACTAGCTCGTTAATCAAAGATGGTTAAGTTTCCTAACCATAGACATGAGTTGTCATTTGATTAACGGGATCACATCATTAGGAGAATTATGTGATTGACTTGACCCATTCCGTTAGCTTAGCACTTGATCGTTTAGTATGTTATTGTTGCTTTCTTCATGACTTATACATGTTCCTATGACTATGAGATTATGCAACTCCCATTTACCGGAGGAACACTTTGTGTGCTACCAAACATCACAACGTAACTAGGTGATTATAAAGGTGCTCTACAGGTGTCTCCGAACGTACTTGTTGGGTTGGCGTATTTCGAGATTAGGATTTGTCACTCCGATTGTCGGAGAGGTATCTCTGGGCCCACTCGGTAATGCACATCACTTAAAGCCTTGCAAGCATTGCAACTAATGAGTTAGTTGCGGGATGATGTATTATGGAACGAGTAAAGAGACTTGCCAGTAACGAGATTGAACTAGGTATTGAGATACCGACGATCGAATCTCGGGCAAGTAACATACCGATGACAAAGGGAACAACGTATGTTGTTATGCGGTTTGACCGATAAAGATCTTCGTAGAATATGTGGGAGCCAATATGGGCATCCAGGTCCCGCTATTGGTTATTGACCGGAAACGTGTCTCGGTCATGTCTGCGTAGTTCTCGAACCCGTAGGGTCCGCACGCTTAACGTTTGTTGACGATATAGTATTATATGAGTTATGTATGTTGGTGACCGAATGTTGTTCGGAGTCCCGGATGAGATCACGGACATGACGAGGAGCTCCGGAATGGTCCGGAGGTAAAGATTCATATATTGGATGATATGGTTAGGCCAAGGGGTCAGGCCCACGGGGCTATAAGTCGGTGCAAAAGGTGTTTTGCGGAGGCCGGGAGGCCAAACGCCGGAGACCCTGGCGTCTGGCCCTGGGCCAGACGCCGAGGCCCATGGCATCTGAGCCAGACGCCAAGGATTTTGGCGTTTGGTCCTGGAGTCCGAGTGGGACTCTTGCCTTTTGGGCAAAACCGACTTTGAGGAGGCTTTTGCTCCAAGTTTCGACCCCAGGGCTCAACATATAAATAGAGGGGCGGGGCTAGCACCAAAGACACATCAAGAAACACCAAGCCATGTGCCAGCAACCCCGTCCCCTCTAGTTTATCCTCCGTCATAGTTTCCGTAGTGCTTAGGCGAAGCCCTGCGGAGATTGTTCTTCACCAACACCGCCACCACGCCTTCGTCTTTGCGGAACTCATCTACTACTTCCCGTCTTCTTGCCGGATCGAGAAGGCGAGGTGTCATCAAGCTGAGCGTGTGCGAACTCGGAGGTGCCGTGCGTTCGGTACTTGGATCGGTCGGATCGTGAAGACGTACGACTACATCAACCGCGTTGATAAACGCGTCCGCTTAGCGATCTTCAAGGGTATGAAGATACACTCCCCCTCTCGTTGCTATGCATCACCATGATCTTGCGTGTGCGTAGGAATTTTTTTTGAAATTACTACGTTCCCCAACTGTTTGAAGGTTCGCTTTGAAGATGTCGTTAACTCACGAACTGTGTTCACATGTTTTAGTTTTGTGTGTCATTTAAAATGTGTTTATGCCTTTTGAATGATGAAGTGTTCACACGTTTTATTTTTTGTGTCATCTGATTTTTAAAACTCGTTCATGCATTTTAAAATGTTTGTGCGGTTTTAAGAAAAAAGTGTTCAAATGTCAAAAAATATTCATATAATTTAAAAAATGTGCACCCTTTTCTCAAAAAAGGTTCATGTAATTCTCAAAAGTGATTATGTGCTTAAAATTTATTGGTAATATTAAAAATATTCACACTCTTTCGAAAGAAGTCCATGTGATACGAACGTGTTTGTGTTTTAGAAGAGTGTGATGTTGGTGCATATTTAAAAACAAATATACAATTTAAAAGTGAGCGGGCGTATGAGGGATGGTCTATGGACTAGGTGTAGGCTCTAGCCCCCCCTACTCGAATCCTGGCTCCGCCACTGAGTTCTTGGATAGCTATTGCAAATCCATTACCCGCGCCGCCAAGTTTACAACGGATGATATTATCAAAGGGAAAATGCTGACAGTATCCCTTGAGTTACCGCGCCTGAAGGATCGTGCTCCTGTCATGCCTTGGCCGGCCCCGGCGCAGGGTACGGTGGCCCCGTCTGTTGATGGCCCATACCATCCAGAGGATGGAACCGCGGCGGCTGGGATGGTCTTAAGGTCGAGCGAATGGGTGATCTTATTTGTGGCTGACCGCTATATCTTCCATTGTAATGATCCACTGAAGGTCGTACTTCATGGGATGATGCAAGGTATGGCCCTTGCCATCCAACATTCAAACTGTCTGGTGGAGTTACAGTCGGACTCCTATGAAGCACTGTCATGCTTGACCTCAGGTGCCTTACGGCGATCAGCTTATGGCCAGTTAGTCTTGGAGATTTTACACTTAGCTGGTAGTAGGTAGTTTTTACCTCGAAAACTTTGTCGCTCTCAGAATACAGTTGCCGATCGTTTGGCAAAGTATAGCCGAACGGAGCGGGTCACTGTTGTTTGGCTTCGCGCAGTTCCACCTTGTATTGAGGACTTGTGGCCTCTTGACTGTAACTCTATGAGTTTATAATAAAGCTCCCTTTACCCTTGCAAAAAAAACCAAATATACAATTTAAAAGTGAGTGGACGTGTGAGGGATGGTCTATGGACTAGGTGTAGGCTCTAGCTCAGGGAGCGCGTCTTCTCGACGAGATTAGTTCGATGACAGGTGTGTGTGTGCGCGGTGGCCAAGATCATCACATAATTAATCACGCTCAGAAGAATTGTTACTCCCTCCGTTTCAAAATATAGTGTGCCCGTGCTTTTCGAGGTTCAACTTTGATCATAAATTTAACCAACAAGACCGACTGTGACGGGAGCAAAAATTATATAATTAACAACTTCTTTTGAACACGAATTGATCAATATAACTTTTGCTCCCGCCGCAGTCGGCCTCGTAGGTTAAATTTATGCTTAAAGTTGAAGCACGGAAACCGAGGAGATACTATATTTTAGAACGAAGGGAGTTTCAAGGAGAATAAGCAACAACACAGAGGAGACTGTTGAAATAGATAACGTGGACCTAAAGCGGGTCTTGAGTCGTGCTCATTGTGCTATGAGCATACATCATTTGCAACCGCCCATGCATGTTTGCTAGATAAAAGGTACTGTAATTATAAATCATCCACTTATTCATCACATCTGATGACTACTGTTGGTCTCGACACCCATCATCAAGCCATCCTGACATTTTTTAGTGGTTGCAACCTTGAGGCCCACCGTAATAGAAGAACCCGCCGTCGTCCTTTCCGACCTCGTACTCGCTGGCACCGTAGCAGTCTCCGGCGTCCGTGAGCGACGTCAGGTTCCCGGCCGCCGGGGCGGTGGCGCTCCCCTTGGAATCGTACACCTGGATGCTGGCCACGTAGGCCGCGCCGCCGTCCCCCTCGTCCGGCCCGTGCCCGCTCCCCATCGGCGGCCCAGCGGCGCCGGACGACGACTGCGCGTTGCCTCCCCAGCCGACCACCGTCGCGTTGCCCGCCAGGCCCGTGAAGAGCGAGCCGGGCAAGTACCCGACCGTCTCGTTCTCCCCCGACGCGTCCACGATGAGGGACCAGTTCCCGGCCACCTGCACCAGTGAACCGAATGAAGCACGTGTATGTATCAGACCAGCTCGCCGGCGTAGTACGGGCTGGTGGCCGTCGGCCGGGGTCGGACCTGGAGTATGGTGACGGTGTACTCGGTCTGGTTGCCGTGGTAGACGGACGTCGGCGCCACCGTCGACCCGGGGGTGACGCTGGCCGGCGGCGTGGAGGCCACGAAGCCCGGGCAGTCCGTGTCCATGCAGCCCGTGGCGTTGAACCCATCGGCCTGGTCGAGACAACAAGTATCATATACAGAGTCGTACTCCTCCTGGTTTAGTTGCGCAGCTTTATGAATAGTGCACGCACGTACCGTCCATGACACGAAGAAATGGAGGTGGGTGTCGTTGTACTGCTCGGGGGATACCTGCAACGCAACAGAGTGATGATGGATTCTGTGGTGATTAGAAAGAGATTTAACTCAAGCAAGCAGGAACGTACGTACCATGAAACCCGACATGATCTGATTGTTGCCGCTGGAGAGCCACATGACCGAGGAGCTGGCCTGATCGGGCTTCAGCTCCAGCTCCCACGCGTTGATCCTGGCGCTGCCGCCGTAGAACCCTCCTCCCCGCCCCGCCGCGGTCTGGTACCCAGCCCACTGCATGCGTCAAACATAACCAGACTTAACTCGAGGAATTTAAGTTCTTGAAACAGCGAATGCCCACGCAATTGCAGAGTACTCTACTCGTATGTGCTGTTGTGTACTCCCTCCGTCCTATCCCTCCGTCTCATAATATAAGAGCGTTTAGAGAGTAACAGCAATGTTGTCATATGCATTATCCTCGTGAGTTCTTGAAGTGGAAAATAAACACACACAAAAAGTATGAGGCAATACATGATTGATGCTGCTGCTATTTGCGTCCGATACATGACGCAGCCCTCCAGGCATTAGAGCCCTTCCGACGCCATGACACCGAGCTTGTGGTACTAGAAGGAGTTGGACGAGGCAAGCAAACACAGCAGGAAGAGTGAGACGTTTCGAGGCCATTTTTCGTGAGCAGTTAAGCTAGTGATGTGTGAAGGACTGTAGGTACCCGTCCGGACAACACATATATGAGCGCTAGCTCTCGCATGAGCGCCCATGACGACGACGAAGATCAAGAGGGTACTTTTGTCGCCAACCATATCGACAGGCAAAGCATGTACGGCGACAGGATGCTGCCGTACCTACGGAGGCCCCGATTGTGTATTCGATGCTTCGACATGGACAGCATGTACGTACGTGTTTGTGTTTCCTCAGAGGAGGAAGAGGACGAGCAAGAGAGGCAGAGGACGATAGTGAAGTGAGAACGGGCATATGCTTTGCTAACTCACTTAAGCTTGCCTATGTACTGGGGTCACACGGAGCAGGGACTGTTCTTAAAGGTCAACATTGCTTTGGTGCTACTCCTATTAGGTGATTATTACTAAGACTGGTCGGTGCGGATATTTTGGTGAGCAGACACAGACAGCGGTATATACGCATATTTGTATACGAATAATAATATGTCTATAACTCTATACAAGGAGGATACACACTACGCAGATCACAAAGAGATTTTTTTTTCTCCCTCTTAGTTTTGAAACCCCGCGATACACTCGTACCAAACGAGGCCTAAATGTTCACGCGTTGGAGGACTTTGTGGCTTGGGGCCTGACCAATTCCTATACGTTAAGGTACAGTCAGGTTATCACCAGGAATGGCAGCTTTTGTATTGTTCGAGGGCTATAAGAAGTGATGGTTAGGGGTCCTCGCCGGCTAACCCAGTATGGGATATCTTCTGTAAGCTTAATGTCCCGAGTAAAATCAAGATCTTTGCGTGGAGAGCTCTTCATGGCATTATCACTGGATTTGCTGTGCTCGCAAAGAGGCATATAAACGCCGGTCCTCGATGTCCGGTGTGTAAGCAAGGGGCTCAAGATATTAAACAGTAAACACCTGATGTTTACTTGCCCCAGAGCAAAGCAAGTTTGGAAATCTTTTGGGACTGAGTGATGCTATCAAGGACACTTTTGAGCATGGAAATCTTTGGAAGTGTGGTTCTTGCAGTATTGTTGCGAAGAGAAACCGGAAAATCTCCAATCCTTAGCCAGCTAGGGTTCCGAGAAACTCGTGGTGGGTGCATTGTATATATGGTGGGTACGCGTGTTGTGGCATCCATCCATTTACGATGGAATACTAGGCATTGATCGTACGGTGCCCAGCACGTCGGGCAGCACAGCAGCGAACGCTCGCGCGCTAAAATTACGGAAGTTTTTTGTGGCATTTGATCTCGCAAGCTAGTTTTCGCGTAAGCGCATGCACTGCACGAAGAAAGTATAAAAAGAAGGAAAGTAAAAAAGCGGCAATGCTACATGTACAAACGATTTACAGGCTTTTACAGGATGGTTAACCTTGATTGGTCAATAGATGAGCGGGGCGGCCCACCCCCCTGAAAATCAGGGGGGAAGAGGTTTGTGATTGGTTGTTAGATGGAAGGAACGTGTAAAAGCGTGTAAGTCTTTGTATGTCTAGCATTTTTGGTAAAAAAGAGGGGAGGAAACCTAAGGGCATGTACAATGCATAGCCTCAAGGTGATGCCTCGCATGCCATGTAGGATCGGATATGACGTAAAGTAGGTTCGGATAGGGAAGCGGGATCCTCTCCAGGAGGCGGGTGCTTGAAGAGAAAAAGCGTGGTCCGGTGACAAAAGCTAAAAAGGTTGAGTGAAAAGTAGAGATGCATGTGTACTAGAGTTTTTATTTTTTATTTTTTAAAAAGGCCCACTAGTGATAGCTTGCATTGGAGGGGAAAAATTAATGTAGATGCTTCAAATTACTTTTTTTCATGGAGCATATGTATCCATATGCCACCATTGTACATGCCCTAATAGGAAGCCCAAGGCGAGACGATACTAATTTGGGAACTTATACGTAATGATCACGCATTGACTCAACTCTGCAATGCAACTCCAAACCGAACCTTAGCAACTCGTGACATCAACCGAAGCAAAGTAATCAGACCCGTCAGCGGTTCTAAACCCTCGATCGATTAGATACGACATGATACGATGGACTTCCGAGGAGCCGGGCCGACGAGGAGGCATCAGCCGCAGCCTGCCGGCGGCGTCTCCGCCGGCTCCGAGGGGCTGACGGCGCTATCCGCCAGCCTCGCGCGGGCTCTGGCCGACAAGCACGCAAATAGCAACCTGGTCTTCTCGCCGCTGTCCATCTACACCGCGCTCGCGCTCGTGGCCGCCGGCGCCCGCGGCGCCACCCTGGACAAGATCCTCCGCGTCCTCGGCATGACTTCCCGCGGCGAGCTCGACGCCTTCGTCGCGCGCGCGGCGGGGGACGCGCTGCAGGACCGGTCGGGCTCCGGCGGCCCCCGCATCGCGTTCGCGTGCGGCGTCTGGAGCGACCTGGCGTGCGCGCTGAAGCCCGGGTTCCGCAGGGCCGTCGCCGACGGCCCGTACGGGGCCGAGGCCTCCACCGTGGACTTCCGGGGCGACCCCGAGGGGTCGCGCCAGCTGATCAACGCGTGGGCGGCGCGCGCCACCAACGGCCTGATCGAGTCCGTGCTCGGCCGGAACTCGGTGAGCGAGCTCACGCGCGTCGTGCTCGGCAACGCCGTCTACTTCAAGGGCAGGTGGGACCAGCCCTTCCACAAGAGCGACACCGCCGACGCGCCGTTCCGCCGGGCCGGCGGCGCGGGCGCCGTCGACGTGCCCTTCATGCAGAGCTGGAGGAGGCAGTTCGTGGCTGTGCACGACGGGTTCAAGGCGCTCAAGCTTAAGTACGAGATGGGGGACGCGCGCCCACGCCCGCCGCTCCATCCCAGAGACGACGCGAGCACGCAAGACAGACGCACCGAAACCTTTCACCGTGACCCCACCAAGCCAGCCCCGTTCTTCCCTAACCGTGCCCCGCTCGGCCATCCTGATCGACTCTCTCATGCTGCTCGCCAGCCCAACGCATCTTTCCGTCTCGCCGGCTTGCCCAGCCCCACACAGTTCTCCATGTGCATCTTCCTCCCGGACGCCGACGACGGTCTGCGCAGTCTGCTCGAGGCCATCGCTTCCCGGCCGGGCTTCTTGCACGAGCACCTGCCTACTCAGAAGGTGGGCGTCGGCGAGTTCCGTGTGCCCAGGTTCAAGCTCTCCTTCCACGACAGCGTTGTCGGCGTCCTCAACAAGCTGGGCCTCCGCCTGCCGTTCAGCGAGGCGGCCGACCTGTCCGACATGACGGAGGACGACCGCTCCGGCCTCCCGCTGGTTCTGAGCGAGATCATCCACAAAGCGGTCATCGAGGTGAACGAGTGGGGCACCAGGGCCGCGGCCGTCACCATGTGTCTTATGAAGGAGGGGTGCGAGGCCAGGCCGAGGCCGCCGCCACCAGTGGACTTCGTCGCCGATCATCCGTTCGCCTACTTCATTGTGGAGGAAGGGACCGGCGCCGTCGTCTTCGCCGGCCATGTCCTCGATCCGTCGACACAATAATATATAGATGACCAATTTTTTTTACATATTTTTGTAAGGTTTATCGGTTAAATTTGTTCCTTCAGGCTTAGTTGATCTGCTCGAGTGATTACTCGCTGGAGTTTCAGATTCCTCAATACCCAAGTTTCAGTTCCACGCCTAGGTACTCCTTACATGCTATAGCATGGCCATTAGAGGTGTTAATCATGCCTTTAGTGCACTGATACATGATTGCCAAATCATGGACACACCAATTCAGACGCACAAAGGAGCCATGGACACCGCACCACTCACGATAACAAATGAGTGCGCCCCTCGAGACCTTGTAAAAAATATGGCATTCCAGCAAGGAGGTATAGGAAATAATATACAGGTTATCCACAGTTTCACAGGCGCAGAACCACCCCAAAAAATTAATCACCACGCTACAGCTAACAGCCAAAAAATGAGATTACATGTGTGTGTGTGCCCTTATTGGCAAAAGAGAGAAATATGAAATGAATCTTTGCATCGACGATCTTACCAAACAATCTGTCTGGACAACGAGACATCATCCTTTACCTGCTACATAAAAAATCGCAAGATCCCGAAACCATCAATCAATCTGTTCAATGCAATGGACAGATGATGCTGCGTCTGCTCAATACTGTCGACACTGGTAGCCAATGGCAGCACCTCTTCTCCTGTTCAACTGCTGCGTCTAGTTTGTTGTAGATGGTTAGCCAATGACAGTGCAGCTCTTGGGAGCTACAGGCATCCAGTAGACAGCGACGGATTTTAAGGTGGAGGCCAGTGGATGTCGCAAACTGTTGTCGATGGTTCTGATCAAGTGTGCTACGGATTTACATTGCACTCATCCATGAATCGATCTTCTCGAGTGAGAAACCTCCTCCAGTATTTCTTGTAGTCCAGTATGCCTAACTCAAGCCAAGGCTTCATATTGCCATTGTAGTGCAATGCTGCAGAGCTCTGTGCAACCTCCGGATCGATTCCGTAATCATATCCAAGTCCAGACAGAGTCGTCCTCCCATCAAGAGGGTAGACGAGATTTTCAAAAGACAACAGGCTTAAAGAAAAGGCAGCTTCTCTCAGAGATACCTCGTCTTTTTTCTTGACCTGCAACACAACAACAGCAGAATAAATATCCAGTGTCCTAACTATATGAAGCACCGTTGTTCGGTATTACACAGAAATTAATACAATAATGATACTTGCCCTTAACAAAAATTAATGCAGCATGCTACCTATTCCATGCAAGTAATTGATAATAAACTGAATTTCACACCACATATAAAACTGTCCAAATCTTCTTCCAAGCCGTTTTTTATGCGGGCTCAGTTTTTTATACACTGTACTACTGTAGCATGAAACCAAATAGAGAAGACTTATACCAACCTGTTTAAGGAGCAGCAGGTAATTCTCTGTCACTTTATGCTTCCTCCATTTATCCAAATTGATCACATTCACCCCAGACATCCATGCACATGATTTAGGATCATACTTTGTCTTACCCAGGAGACTTCTCACTTGACCCAGTCTTACACCACAAAATTCGACAGCACCATTTACCTTATCCCCCATATCAAGTTTCCACAAGAAAGACAGATCGCGTTGAACAACCACATCATCATCCAATACAACCACCTTTTTTAGATCCTTGAATATTTCAGGAATAAAGAAATGTGAATGGCTGAACAATGACAAGTACTCTATTCTTGTCTGCTCAGTGGGCCGCTCGGTGCTCCTGATGAGAACACGAAACTCCTCAGACAAATACAGCTCTCGCGTACTAAACTTCGGTAGCTTCTCTAAGATCATTTCTTCATAGTTTACGACATGGATAGGTGCCTTTTTGTATGAATTTCCGGCAAACCAGTATTTCATGCCATAGAAGTTTTGGGCATCAGTTAGGATATGAAAAACATTGTTTGCTGGCTCCTACAAGAACAATAAGAACATCAGCAATGCCCATAGCAGAAGATAACAGCAAACTAATAATTTTAAATATCACCCACATACCTTAGAATTGATAATTGTTGAGTTGATGACAACAGAAGCTGCAAGGACATTCTTAGATAGTATAACATAGTGCCTATGGTTTGGGGTATTAAACTTGCGAGCCGGATAAACATCAGAATCCAATGAAGGGGATTTGAAATATTCCAATGTCAACCTCATAGAGAAACAGTGGTGAGTTTTTGGCAATGTCTGAGAACCAAGATTGTAGAGGAATGCACTCTGCTTCATATGAAAATGAGCTTCATCATCGGTCATATCAAGTATCTGCCGAAGCTTCCTGACAACATTGTGGCATTCCACAGTGCATGATTTCGCTCTTGCTATTGTGTGCTCCATCTGCTCTATCTTCTTGTTGATACTGAACGAAATAGCACAGTTGTCATTTAATTATCAAAGTAGTAACTCATATATTGAAAACTGGTAAATTATATGCAGGTTGGGTTTCTACTCCTTTTACAAATAAATGCACAAGACACGTATCAGAACCATATCCACTGAGACACCAAAAGGCACTCCTTCCATTTCAAAATATAAAGAGTATTCTGACTGTCCAAATTTGTGCTTTGACCAACAATTAGTTGAATAATACGTAGCTTACGTTACACAAAATAGACACCACTATATTCGTGTTGAGAAGCACTTTCTTATGATTATGATTTGTGACAACAAAATATTGTATGAGAAATTTACAGTCAAAGTTCAAGTTTAGACAGGCAAATACACTGTATTTTCAAACAGAGGGAGTAACACTCTAATGTCCGTTTCAGTCTGATGTGTGCTGGTAAGATATGGTACCATAATAACCTAGTCATTATAAACTGAAATTTAAGATTTACAAATGGAATGAATGAAGAAAAGACAATAAAAGCTTAACCATTAAAAATGTATACTTACAAGGATGGTAGATCAGCATCAACAGCAGATGCACTGAGAATCCTCTCATGGTCTTGTATATTTTGCTTCATTTCCTGAGTAAGTGCCTCCTGCCCTTCAAGTTTGGCAATGCTTGGATAGTATGAGCGGGCCACGAATAGTTGGTCTTTTAGCCTTTTCACTACTGAATCCTTCATAATTACTTTGTGTTCTGTTGACCAGAGGCAGTAGCTCCCAAATTCAACCTGACAAGCCTTTAAATTTTCCACTTCATCTGGTTTCAGGTCTTTCTTTTGTCTCTTTATATCCTTGCTAACTTCCTGAAAGCAATGCATGTGCATTATAGCAAAACCACTGGACTCTGATGGATACAAAGATAAGGGGAGGGCTAAGAACATTGATTGGAAAATTAAGTACTATACACTCCGAAAGATACCGGGTTGCAGTACATTCAGCATTGTCTTAAGATTAGCTTACCTAAGTACACTATCACATCAATCCACTAATATGGAATGCAATTATTTGAAAATATTGCATTGTGTGCCTAAGATCTTTTATGAGATTGAGCTGACAATCTAATATCTAAAAATTATATACTTGCTGCTACTGCTGTAGAACCCCCCATTTTCATTTTGTTGACTAAACATGTCAAAACATAAGCAGAGCTTGAGCCTAGTTCTGAAAAAGACAGTATATATTTGAATGCAGAAGGCGTACAATTGTTCTTTCAGTTGATCCCTTCACAGCCTTTGGCGGTTCAGTTCTTGGTACCGGAAGAACTGCATATGTCATCAATTACTGAGTCAGATGTAAAGATAAACTAAACAAACAGCTGCACCATACAGGATAAAAGACCAACAAAGAAAGGACTGCAACCTATAAATAGCTTCCACGTAAAACAAAACATATAAACAGCTCGTCCAAAGAAAGCGAGGTTGTTCTCGAAACATCAACACTGGTTTGTTTGGAAATATTTGGGTAGAATAAATTGCTTCTCGTATCTAAAGTAAACTACAAGAGGTAGACGTCAAAGAAAACCGAGATAGCACATGCATTTCATAGTCTGTTTGGAAATATTTGGGTAGAATGAATTGCTTCTAGTATGCAAAGTGAGCTAGGAATTTTGAGGGAAGCAAGAGTTAGAGGCCAAAGAAAAATTGACATAGCACATGCACGTTATAGTCTGTTTGGAAATATTTGGGTAGAATAAATTGCTTCGTCTATGTAAAGTAAACTACTCCCTCCTTCAGAAAATATAAGAGCGTTTAGATCACTAAAGTAGTGATCTAAACACTCATATATTTCTTTACAGAGGGAATAGGAATTTTAACGGAAGCAAGAGGTAGAGACCAAAGAAAAACCGAGATAGCACATGCACGTCTTCGGGTATTATCACATTATCAGAAAGCTGGAGACCTAAGAGCACTGGTTTAAATCATGCCGCGCAGTATATTCACGATGTACACTTTCCTCAAGTATATACCTCAAAGGCACAAACAGCAGGTTTTGCTAATAAGTATACCATGTTTCTTTGCAATTGCATAGGCATACTTACATTCATTAAATGATTTTCTAGCATTTGCAACACTTTCACTGATTCACTCCTATCTCAAAAGCTTAGACAAAAAACAAAATTAACTGGGCACCGGGTTTTTTCTGTTACTATACCTTTTGGTTTAGCACTAACAGCCAAAGGGGGGCGACCAATTTGCTTATGCTGCGGCGGTGGCACCCCACTGCTGCCATTCGAAATCTTCCTGGGTGCATCCTGAGATAAAAAAAGGAAAGTGTGACTTATCGCCAGATGCAAATTTGCCCATTCTTGAGCTGCTCTGTGAAAATACTTTGTTATCTTTCATACTTCATAAACATGAAACAAAGTGA
Source organism: Aegilops speltoides (assembly GCA_021437245.1). Lineage (NCBI taxonomy): Eukaryota > Viridiplantae > Streptophyta > Magnoliopsida > Poales > Poaceae > Aegilops > Aegilops speltoides. Next base: position 55,591,470 of record CM038142.1, read on the forward strand.
AAATCGAGTATAATACATTCCCCCTAGTGCTAAGGGTTATATAAGAAGACAACGGTATCTCAACAAAGCTAACACACAACAGACACTACACCAAAAAAAGTTTGCCATTCCACTGAGCGTCATATGCTTAATTCCGAGTAGAATCTTCACACCAAGAAGCACCATAAACGATGATGACTAGACATCACTAAGGTCGCCATCACCGGAACCATACGAATCTAGAAAAGAGTCGACATCATGGATAAAAGGGGTATGGCAGCACAGCCAACCTGTATCGCTCGTTTGACAGGGACTGGATCGACAGCGCCACCGCCAACAATCGGCTCCACGGGATCGAACGGATGAAAGACGACCTCCTAAATCCACACACACAAAAACACAAAAATCAGCACGAATCGCCCACCGGCCCCGCTCCAACCGCAATAAAGGCGGAAACAAACAGTGCCACACCTGTCGGCGCCGCTCGTCGGTGGTCACGTAGCCTGCATCGCAAACCAGTGAAAAAAAGAGGCGGTTAATAATAATCCATAGAACCACGGAGCAATCCCAGATCCACCGGGAGGCAGGCGCGCCCGCATTCGCCGAACCCCCAATCGGAGCGAGCGGGGGAGGAGAGGGAGAGGGGGAGGGGGCGGGTACCGGTGGGGGCGCGGTCGAAGACGAAGGCGAGGGGCACGAGCAGGGAGCAGAGGACGAGCGCGAGCAGCACCAGGCGCGGGCCCCTCCGCCTCTGCGGCGGCGTCGCCTTCATCGGCTCCGGTCCCCGGCGGCGCGTCTACTGGTCATCGCAGTGGGGGTCGGCGCGGCGCGGTGCGGGCCAGCGGGGATGCTTCGAGTTGGGCGACGCGGTTGCGGGGATTTGATCGGAGCGGCGCGCGTGCGTGCGTGGGGGGTTGGTTGCGCCAGGGGGGAGGGGAGGGGAGGGGGGGAGTGAAGCGAGTCGGGGACGAGGGGGTGCCAGGGTGATGTGGGTGGGTGGGCCGCCGTGCGCGCGGCACATGTGCCACATGGGCCTCGTGCCATCGTCTTTGCCAGCGAAGAAGGTCCGTCCGCTCCGGTTGAAACGGGTTGTGTGCCTGCCACGCTGCCAGCGAAGGTACTAGGAACCAACTCAATTTGTCGCCCTAAAAAAACTTAATTTGTCTCAACAAAAAAAGGAACCAACTCAATTCCCTACATTCCAAAACAGAAAACATCGATTCCCTGCAGCCGATGAGCGGGCCGGTGAGGATCTGGCCGGGAACGGCGAGGCGGCTTCTTGGTCGCGGTCGCGGCTGTGTCGGGGGAGTGGGGTGTCGGGGTGGGAAGCAGTCGGTTCCCAATGGCAAGACGGCGGTGGCGAAGTCGGAGGTGGCAGCGTTGCTCAGAGGATGTTGCGGGCACCGGCAGCTGGCAGCGTAATCGAAAAATGGGCGGCGGCGACGACGACGAAGGAGGCGGGTGTGGCTGCTGTTGGATGAGGGGAGGCCAATGTGCCACCAACCAGCGGGCCCGGGGAAGGAGAAGGCCAATGCAAATCCGGCTCGAAAATGGGCCGAGAATGGGTCGCCCGCGGACGAAAAGCAGACGGGCGTCCGTTTGGGTCGACGCCTTGGGCCGACTTTTTGTGTCCATGCCGACCCAAACGGACGCCAACGGACGAAATGGGTCGCCCCGTTGGAGTTGATCTTAAGACAACTACAACTGAACTATTTTAGGTGTTGTCTTAAATGTCTAAAACGTCTTATAAAAATGACCGGAGGGAGTAGAAAACATCAATAAGAGAAAAATATATACATGTGGAAAATCACTTTTCAAAATCAGCAATAATGAAACTATATACCAATATCAAGAATTGCACCTAAATAACTATACGAGACAGGCCACACACGACCAGTACGGCACCACGTACAACGGCGGCCGCTCGTACGCTGCACCTAGCGTACTAGGGTTTCTAGTGCCTCCCGACGGCGGCGGCGCCAGTTTACCTCATCTCTTGTGGTCTTAGGACCATGGAGGTGTGGTGGATCCCGGCCCTTACTGACGGAAGGGCTCTATTTTCTAATATGTTTTGAGTTTTGTTAGGGTTTGTGCCCTGCTCAAAGATATGAGGCGAAGGAGGCAATCTATAGATGGAATAATGTCATCCCTACCTAGCCCCATTTTGGTGGTGTTTCTAGCATCGTCGGAGGGCATGTGGAGGTTTGTCTCCCGTGGATCTTATGGGATTTGATCGGCGTTTGTCTCGATGGATACACATGGATCCGGTCTTTGTTTGTTTGTGTTCGTGTGTTTAGGGCATCTCCATAGCTTGGCCTCAGTAGCGTCTAAAAGCGCCACTGAGGGTGGCCAGCATAAGAAATGGCCCTGGGCGAAGTCGGTCCCACTGTCGGCCCCAGGGGCCGCCCCAGCGCCATTAAGAAAAAGAAGGGTCGTCCCAAGAAGGCCTCCCAGTAATTTTTCGCGCCAATAAAAAACGGTCGATCGCGCCCCAGAGCCCGATTTTGCGGCTTGGGCAAAAAAAATACCGGCGAACCCAGCCCGAACCCGCGCACCGGGAGGCACTTTCGGGCGCCGGCGAACTTTTTGGCGCAAAAATCGCGGGCCCGACGCGTCGGCGATCGGGTTACTTCTCGCCCTTCGTCGTCCTCATCGCCTCGCTTCCGGGCGAATCAATGCCAAAGCTGCCGCGCTGCCGCGCGGTCGACTGCGCGCCATTGATGCTTCACGGCGGCGCAGATGAAGGCCGAACGACGCTACGCGTCCCTCGCCGCGCCTCGCCCGCCAGACGTCGCCGCGGTGCCACGCGTGTGGGGCGCGTCGCCTATATATGCTCCGCCGCCGCGCTTTCGGTCGTCACACTTCCCTTCGCCGTCGCTCCTTCCCTCCGCCGTCGCTCCTTCCTCCCTTTCCTCTCCTCCTTTCGACGCCTTCAATGGCCGAACGCTTCCCGAGGGGCGGGCGGCGAACGGCTTCGCCGCCCGCCATCTCCATGAAGACGAGGCTCGCCTCCTTACGAGGCCGAGTACCCGTCCCCGCGGGACATGCGGGTGCCCGGCGTGGAGGATCAGCGCGGCGGCGTGCAGTGCCCCGTACCCTCCGGCGGTCTGGCGGCATGGAGATCGCCTCGATCCGCTCCAACTGCCTGCCACTGGCGAGGGAGGCGCCACGCTACGCCCCCGATAGCCCGCTGTGGGAGCCCTACTTCCACAAATGTTGAGTGGGGTGATGCCTCACATTCTAAGGTATTGGGTCTTGGCAAGGTTGTCATTTCTCATGATCTAACGATCGAGAAAGTCATGCTTGTTGAGTCTGAAAGAACATGCGGTGCCCCATGTTTGGTTTTTGTAATTGATGACAATCTCTATGGACTAATGGTTGCCTTGAGTTATATTTGAAGGGTTTGTCCATAGGCTTTTCTTGGAGTCCATTTGTTGGTTTCAAGGAGAGTTTGTGATGACCACGGTGCTATTAAGGAATTATCCAAAGATTGGTCATGTGAGTGTTGAGCTTATTGCAAGCATGTCTTGAAGAAAAAGATTGTGTGATCATTCATGTCCACCTTCAAGACATCATCTAAATTAAGAGAGTTGGAAAGATTCAACACACAAAGCGCACAAGATGTATCGAGGGACCAAATGATCCCAGGGTATGGTAAGCATTGTCCATTACGCTTTGTGTGCTAACCCATGGTCTTCGTGAGAGTTCTTTGTGGGGTTAGGTTGTGGTGTGCAAGTTCAAGTGATGCATCACGAAGAGGTCAAGTGCTTGAAGCTTGCCGTCCATTGTGGTGACAATGGACATGTGAAGATGAGCGGAAGAGTGGCTCACCCATAGTGGAGTATGGGGGAGCAATCAACTAGTCTTCATCGAGCCAACGCAATCAAGAAAGGTGGTCCGTCTTGAGGAGGAGTAGATCGTCATCATCTAGCTCAAGTGGACTTTGTGCAAGGCAAAGGTTTGCCCTTGATAGGTTTTCTATTTTACCGGTCTCATGGTAGTTGTGGGAGACCGGGTTATAGGATCGATTGCCGTACTATCAAGGGGGGCTCTCGATGAGTTGCTTGATCGTATCATTCGTAGAGAGCTCAAACCATTGCATCCTTGCATCATCTTTATTGGTTCTTGTTTGGTTCTTCTCCTTGTGAGATTTGGAGCTTTTGGTCATTTACATGACAAGCTCGAGTTCATCAAAACGGAGTTTACTTGCATCTTCTATGATGTTTTCGATGTTGGAGGCTCTGCGGTTCTTCTCTCTTGGAGGTTTCTCTCCTCTCTTGTTAGGCATACCTCCCTTCCTCTTCTTACTATAACCATCGCTGTTTTGATGCTACTCGCCTTCCTCTATCCAACAAGCTTGAGTTTGCTCAATTCGAGCTCATTTGAAGAAGTTATGGCGTTCTGGTTTTCCTTGGTGTATACTCTATTTTCGTGGTAGTGGCATAAGGGTGGCGCCAGCGGTAATACCGCGGTCTACAGCGGTAGTACCGCCGAAGCTCTCCAGCGGTAGTACCGCTCCACGAAGCGGTAGTACCGCTCTCAGCGGTAGTACCGCTTGTGGGCTTCGGCCGTAGTACCGCAGCTGTTCCGCGCTACTACCGCCTCGATTCGAGACCGGTGTTTTCTCGTGTCGGGTTTTGCGGTACTAGGAGCGGTAGTAGGAGCGGTAGTACCGCTCTTCTCCCGCGGTAGTACCGCTCTGGGGCCAGGCCTGTCTTCTCGCCAGTAGCAGTAGTACCGCATGGGTAGGGAGCGGTAGTACCGCCTCGGCGGTAGTATCCGCCTGCCCGAGCGGTAGTACCGCTCTGTCTTGGATGTTCATGGGGTAACGGTTGGATTTTTCCCTCCTATAAAGGGGTCTTCTTCCCATTGAACCTTATCCTTTGAGCTCGTGTTCTTCCCCCATTGTTGACCTTCTCCGAGCTTGCTATCTCTCAATCCCTCCATGGATTCTTGCTAGTTTTGGGGGAAAGAGAGGAGATCTAGATCCACATTTCCACCAATCACTTTCTCCTCTAAGTGAGGGGAACCCCTTGGATCTAGATCTTGGAGTTCTTCGTGTTCTCCTTCTTGTTCTTCCTCTCATTTTCCTCCCTAGCATTAGTTGCTTCGGTGGGATTTGAGAGAGAAGGACTTGGGCACTCCGTGTGCCCTTGCCATTGCATTTGGTGCATCGGTTTGAGTTCTCCACGCGATACGTGGAAGTTACAAGTTGAGAAGCTTATTACTCTTGGGTGCTTGGTGCCCTTGAGCTTGTTTATCTTGGGTGCTTGGGCCCCCTAGTCGGTTGGTGGTGTTCGGAGCTCAATCATTGTGGTGTAAAGCTCCGGGCAAGCGTCGGGTCTCCAATTAGGTTGTGGAGATCGCCTGAGCATTTTGACGGCACCGTGACCGCCCCAAGGGTTGCCAAAGTGTACGGGTTCGGTGACCGCCCCAAGGGTCGCCATTTGTACGGGTTCGGTGACCGCCTCAAGGGTCCCTTAGTGGAATCACGACATCTTGCATTGTGCGAGGGCGTGAGGAGATTACGGTGGCCCTAGTGGCTTCTTGGGGAGCATTGTGCCTCCACACCGCTCCAAACGGAGATTAGCATCCGCAAGGGTGTGAACTTCGGGATACATCGTCGTCTCCGTGTGCCTCGGTTATCTCCTACCCGAGCCCTTTACTTATGCACTTTACTTTGTGATAGCCATATTGTTCTTTGTCATATTTCTTGCTATCACATAGTTGCTTATCTTGCTTAGCATAAGTCGTTGGTGCACATAGGTGAGCCTAGCTGTTGTAGGTTTTGTGCTTGACAAATTAACCGCTAGGTTTATTCCGCATTTGTTCAAGCCTCTACCGTAATTATTTTAAAACGCCTATTCACCCCCCCCCCTCTAGGCGACATCCACGATCTTTCAGAGTCCCTTGCATACAATTTGCTTTCCGTTCGTCAACTTGCACTCATGGGTTTTGCTACTTTCTTTGACATTGATATCGTGGCCCTCTTGTGGAGCAAGACTCTTAAAGTAGCCTTTGTTGGGCATGTCGAGAACGGTCTCTATGTGATTAACTTTTCGGAGCGACCCACTAAGACCGCGACATGCCTAATGGCTAAAGTTGACGTGGGATGGCTTTGGCATCGCCGTTTGGCCCACGTCAATATGAGATCTTTGCAAAGTCTTCTCAAGGGGGACCATGTTCGTGGTCTAACAAATGTTAGTTTTGCCAAAGATCATGCTTGCAGTGCTTGTATTGAAGGAAAGCTTCATGAGAAGGCTCACCCTCCCACGACCATTATCTACTCAAAGAGACCCTTGGATCTCCTTCAATATGAGATCTTTGCAAAGTCTTCTCAAGGGGGACCATGTCCAAGGTCTAACAAATGTTAGTTTTGCGAAAGATCATGCTTGCAGTGCTTGTATTGAAGGAAAGCTTCATGAGAAGGCTGATCTTTCGCAAAACTAACATTTGTTAGACCACGGACATGGTCCCCCTTGAGAGACTTTGCAAAGATCTCATATTGACGTGGGCCAAACGGCAATGCCAAAGCCATCCCACGTCAACTTTAGCCATTAGGCATGTCGCGGTCTTAGTGGGTCGCTCCGAAAAGTTAATCACATAGAGACCGTTCTCGACATGCCCAACAAAGGCTACTTTAAGAGTCTTGCTCCACAAGAGGGCCATGATATCAATGTCAAAGAAAGTAGCAAAACCCATGAGTGCAAGTTGACGAACGGAAAGCAAATTGTATGCAAGGGACTCAACAAGCATGACTTTCTCGATCGTTAGATCATGAGAAATGACAACCTTGCCAAGACCCAATACCTTAGAATGTGAGGCATCACCCCACTCAACATTGGTGGGCATAGATGGAATCTTTTGCACGTCCACCACCAAGTCCTTGCTTGTTGAAGTGGCACATTCCCTTTTCTTTAGTACACAAAGCGCAATTGATAAATTCTTACCATACCACAAGATCTCATGTGGCACATGATATGCGCTTGTGTGTTGTCCATCTTAGAGGTCAATATTTGATTTCATCTTGGTCAACATTTATCTTTGCTCCGTGATTAATATTGATGTCTTGAAGGCCCTATTGATATCTTCACTATGCTTCATTTCTTCAAGACATAATAACCAATATCTCAATTCACCATGACCATACCAAGTTTCTCCTTGAATATCATATTGGACATCATTTGCCCATTCTCATGCTCCAACATAGTATCTTGAGAGGCACAATGAATTCTTCACTTGAATTACTTGCTTCAAGACATAATAATCCCCGACTCAACAAATGAGCTCATAATGATCCTATCATCAAGCATATATAGAATTCTTCTCTTTAATCATTCTCTCAAGATCTTGATCCATCATGGTTCAACCCATAAGCCTTGATGCATGCACACCAATATGTATATGGCATTCATTTTGAATCCATTCTATCTCCTTCTTGCATCACCATGGAACAAACATCATTCAGTTCATCCAATATTCTTCATGCATTGGAAATGGAACTTTCCTTCAAATGTACAACTCAATGCAAACATTAGTCCATTAGGATTGTCATTTAATTACCAAAACCACACATGGGGACTACATGTACTTTCAATCTCCCCCATTTTGGTAATTAATGACAATCTCACCAAGAGGGTTTATATAGTGCTTTTAAACAAGCATGCACTTTATCCGAGGATAAATTATATACTTGGTATGGTTGTATTATCATCAAGATACTACACAAGCATTTGATGATAGTACACCCATAGTATATAGAGTAAACTCCCCCACAATATATGCATGTGTGAATGAACTTTGAATGACATTGCAATACTCATCCATGCAATAATAATATATAACAAGGGTAGATATGCATGAGTGACAACAAGAACTACAAAAGATATTTATCTTAAACCCTCTAAACTTCTACCCCATTGGCAAAAATTGCCAAAATGGAAGACAAAACATCTAGCCGACCAATATAGTACGTGTTCCTCCTTGATGTGTGCATATCACAAAATGTGACTGAAAACAAATGCACATGTTTAAATGATGAACAATTAAACGAGCTCGGAATCTATAGAACGCAATCCGATACGAATATATGAACTTTTTCATGTATAAAAATTTCTATGTGGCCAATAATAATCATGATATGTATCTGTAAAGAAACTCGTGTACACAAAAAGAAAGGTTGCAATTGATAAGAACATGATATCCACAAGTGAATCCACAATTATACAACTTGAGCCTAGTTATAATAGCAAGGTACATGGCACAAAGCTCATGGCACAAATTGATCTCATTTGCATAACACAAAGTGAAGCAAGCAATCAAAAGATCCAACGAGCCAAAAGGATAAAAGAATATTACTATTTGGGTAAAGGAGTGTTCTAAAGAAAATAGAGAAGCTCCCCATGATTTGTGCACAATTTAGGATTTTTTTTATTTGGATACAAGTGCACAAAGTAGGATCATCACTCCCCCAAAATCAATAGGAACACACAATGATTTCAAGCAAACATAGATAAGAAAAGAAGCCTAGCATTTGCAATAAACATATGGTTGAGCAATATGTTCATGAGGCAACCTAAGAATAGGCACAACCAAAATGATGTGTGAGAGTCACGTCAAAGCACTTGAGAAGACTATTATAAGGATGGGAATTAAGCATCAACATAGTCTTGAGTAAATGAGATACAAAGTGCAAGACATGTCCTTCCCACTCACATGAAGTTAAGAAAGTCACACACACATCAAGCAAATGGGTTCACAAGCTCACTAATAGCAAATAAAAAATCGAATCTTGTGACAACCCATGATGAAGATAGGAAATAATAGGATTGTCAAGACAAGCACGAGGACAATAATCTTCACCAAACATGAGTGGACTAAGATGCAAAGAGGTAAGACACGCACTCATACAACAAATGCTTCCACGAAGCCACCAAAGATATAAAAAGTGAATGAAATGGCGAACATGAAAGAAAAGGGATATCAACTAGAATGTAACTTCTCTCACGTGTATAAGATACTAGGTAGATGATAGCCACAAAGAAGGATGTACACATAAAATAGTTACAAAAGGAAGGAATCAGATATCCAAACGGGAGTCATAAAATATACCAATGAGATCTTTGCTTGAAAGCATAGCACATGGCTTAATATAATCTTATTGTATATTAATGAACACCAAACACACAACCATCAAAGACATCACAACTAGCAACAAGAGATCATTGTTGGGATGCTTTGAGAAAGGAAACAAGTATCACAGGAACGAGTCAAGAAATTCATGCCATGATGCAACCTACACAAGGCTGACCTCATTTCTATATATATATGCATGAAGTAAGTACTTGTTACCGAGATAGCATTGGTATGAAGTTGTAGATCAATAAAATGTCCAAGCTTGGCTCTAATTTCCTCATAGTGCCACCACCTTCATGAATAAGCCAAGCACCCAATGCTTCTCAAATGTACCTAAAACATTTTAAGTACAACATGGTCCCCAAACTTATTGGGTCCGACGTAGTTAGCATAACTACAACACATAGGGTAAAACCACTTAAATATGTGCCTATTGATATGAATTTGAATTTCATGCACATCATAGCTATTAAGAATTTGATGGATTTACCATATATATATTGGATCAAATAAGGCAAACAAGGCATGTGAATTTACACATAGTAAATATGCATGCACAAGCCTACCAAAATCCAGGGAGATACAAATTGGACAAATGACCACATAACTGTTAATACTTCCAATAACATCACTAGTCATTCATGTTGTCCAAAATGAATCAAAGTGACAAATCAACATATGATAGCACACAAAGTTCAACATATGAACCAAGGAAAAAAAATGAGCATATAATATATGCATTGCACACATACTCATAGGAATATCCCACTCAAGTAGATATAGGACACTATAAACAATGAGATAACAAACTCTCATATAGAGCAATAAGATGAATTCGAACAAAATGGTATTTTGGGTTATCATTCGGTGTAGAAACCAAATAAGTACATGATCATCTATACTAACACAAGCATAACATGAGAGTTTAGAAATAAACACAATGCTTGGATAGCATGATATTAACATTCCAACTAGATAGATCATCATGTAAAGCAATAATTGGAATAGCTTTAATCAAATGATTTTCCAAATATGATTTTAAAGATAACCATGGGCAAAACCGCACAAGAATGCCATACGTAAACAAGACATTGCATGCCACTGAGATATAAGATAATCTCAAATATAAATTCTAAGTGGCATCCTCAATTGTTCATATTAACAAGGATTGTGATATGCACAAAGCATATCACTCCCCCATAATATGATGATCCATGTATTATCCACAAGAAGCAAATGAAACTCAACTAAGGATAATTAATGGATGAGAATTTGAGTTTCAAATGAGCTTTACATACCACATAGTAACTAGATAATATTGCACTAACAATACTAGGTGGTATCCCACATACATACACATTTAAGGTTTGTGATATCCGTAAAACATAGCACTCCCCCATAATGTGATGATCCAGCCAAGGAAGATTCAAATAATGAAGCAATAAAGGCTTGAAACCACACACACGCACAAATATATGAAGTGCATTGCAACCTACACATGCTAGATAACACAAATCAATCATACTAGAAAGCACAACTATAAAAGCACATGCTAGGTACAAAACCTAAAAATGCAAGGGACATAGTAACTTTCAATGTAAACAATGCAAGTACAAGTTACCGCAAAGAGGAGCATTGGATTGATAGATATGATGATAATCCACTTGACTTGGCATTAACCATAACATATGGTGAAAATAGTTTTTCTTCATGAAGTAGCCAAGTCTCCAATGCCATCCACACACCTATTGATCAAGTTTGAGCTTGATGGTCCCCAACCAAGTTGGGTCCTAAGAAGTTAGTAACAATAGGCTTGGCAACCCAAATGGTCTTGTCCACTTTCAAACTTCTTTGGGAACCCACAAACTTGGCAAACACATTGCCACCAAGATCCTTCCTTAGCGAATAATGATTATTGACTATAGGAGGCTTAGATATGTTACCATTGGGACAAGATGAAGCTATGTGTCCCTTCTTACGGCAAATATAGCAACATGTGCTCCCCTTTCTCTTCTTCTTTACCTTTTCAACTTGGATAGCATTATCTTGGTTAGGCATGGGAAGAGGCCTTTCATTATCTTGATATTGAACTTGAGGCCACTTCCCTTGATGCTTCACATTTGAAGCCTTCTTCTTCAATGGACAAGATCTCACATGGTGTCCAACATTCTTGCACTTGAAGCAAGTAATGTTGGCCGAATTCTTGACTTGATCTTGTCCCTTCTTGTTGTTCTTGGACTTCTTCTTGTTGGAGATGAACTCAAGTCTTGTTTTGTCTTGAGGGTCCTTTTGCACACTCAAGATATTATCACAACATTTTTCCAAGTCTTTCTTCAAACTAGTGACTTGGGCCTTGAGCTCTTTATTTTCCTCTACAAGGTTAGTATTAACAAAAGAACTAGAGGAAGTAGAAGCTTCATTGTTAGAGCAACAAGGCATGGTGAGCAATTCATTAGAAGATGTACCAATATCATGTAGAGAGGAATTGCAAGGACTAGCACATGACAATAAGGCATTTTGAGTAGAAGATGTGCTAATATCCACATGAGACTCACATGATTTTACCTTGGTGACCATAGCCTCATGAGCTAACTTTAACTCATCATGAGAGATTAGAAGATCCTCATGAGTGCCCGAGAGCTTTTTATGACTTTCTCCCAATTTCCCATAATTGCTAGTTAGCAAATCAAGTTGAGTCCTTAGCTCAACATTTTCTGTTAATATCGATGCTTCACACAAGATAGAGTTAGTAGCACAAGCATCATTATCAATATGAGAGTAGCATGTAGAAGCTAGAGACTCCGCATGAGTAGCTTGAAGTTCCTCATGAGACTTAGAGAGTTTGGTGAGATCTCCTTTGACCTTCTTGTAGTCAAGGTCAAGGTGCTCAAAATCCTCTTTAAGTTTACAATGAGTAACTTCAATCTCTTCTTTTAAAGACCTCAAGTCACTAAGACATTGATGAGCCATAGCAAGTTCATGTTCAAGTTGTTCACTTTTTGCTTGCTCGTAAAGAAATAAGTCGTTACGTTTTTGAAAGCAAGCAAGAACATCTTGGAGCCTTTTATAAGTGTTATTTTTAGCTCTAAGAAGAGTTCTCCCAATCTCATAGAGATTTTGAGTCAAGACTTCATCATCTTCCTCATTACAACTATCATCATTATCACTAAGAGAAGATGATACCTCGTCATTACCTCTTGCCATGAGGCACATGTGAACAAAAGGGGTTGATGATGATTCTTTTGGAGAAGAGGGTTCTTCATCAATCAAGCATGCCTCATCTTTCTTGATTTCCTCTACATGGTTAGTCATAGAAAAACTAGAGGAAACCAAAACATTTCTATCATGGCAACATGGGAGATCAAGCATATTATCACAAATGAGCATAACACCATCATTACAGGATATTTCTTCACTCACCATGTCATTACCTTGTGGTATGCCACATGTTGGTGAAGTGAAAGATGTTGAGGTATGCAAGTAATCGGAGGTGGAAGCAATAGAGAGCTCTTCATGATTTAAAATGTGGAGAACTCCTCCATTAACTCCCCAAAAAGAATATTGTCTTCATGAAGATTGTACCCACCATATATATCATCAATTTTGGTCCAAGCATCGTGAGCCAACGAACAAGACAAGATTGACTTGAACACCTCAAAGGTTATAGCTTGGTGAATGGTACTTAAAGCTTCACTATCAAGATGCATATCACCAAGTGACGGAGATTGTCCATCCTTTAGATTTGAATTTCCTACAACCACAATCTGCAAAGCATTTGGACCCATGGCCCGAAAATGACAAAGCATGTGTAATCTCCACATAATGTAATTTGTGCCATTAAAACAAAATGTGTCATCGTGCACTAGTTCACTAGTCGACATCGTTACTCTCTAGGTGGTTAAACCTAATAAGGAGAGACCTTGCTCTGATACCAATTGAAAGGACCACGATGTAGCCTAGAGGGGGGGGGCTGAATAGGCGTTTTAAAATCTTTTATGGATTTGGCTATATCCTAATGCGGAAATAAACTAAGCAGATACTTTTCAAGCACAAATCCTAAATATACTAGGCTCACTAAGTGCACCAACAACTTAGCATAAACAAGATGAGAACAACGAGGATATGAGTAAGCACAAGTAAGTCACACAAACTTACTTAGTGTATATCACGAGGTATGGAAATGAATAATACACACAACCACAAGTAAGTAATACAAGCTTACACAAATTGTATCACAATATATGGAATTGAATGATACAAGCAAACTCAAGTAAGTTACACAAACTTACTTGAGCAATATCACAATATATGGAAGTTTATAACACAAGTTAGCAATTCACACTAATCACAATGTATATCAATAGTAGCAAGTATGAATTATGGAATATGAAATGTAGGCCTAAATAATCTCTACAAGGAAATGGCCAACACAATATAATCAACCACCACAATATAATGAGGACAACAAGATATAGTGAATGCACGGTCAAATGACCAAAGTAAACCACAAGTAAGGAGTTAGGGTTAGGGATAACCAAAGTCACGGAGACGAGGATGTATCCCGATGTTCACTTCCTTGGAGGGAAGCTAGTCACCGTTAGAGAGGTGGATGTTACCACGAAGGCACACCAACGCCACGAAGGCTCACCCTATTCTCCTTGAGATATCACGACGAAGGCGATTCTCAACCACTAGTGGTAGACCTTGAGGCGGCCTCCAAACCTTCACAAACTTTCCGGGGGATAAATCACAAGTTGATTCCTCACGGGAGCACTCCTACCGCCTAGGAGTCTCCAACCTCCAAGAGTAACAAGAACAAAGGGGAAATGCTCAAGACTTGCTCAAATCACGAATTCCTTTGGTCAAGAGAAGGAGAGGGAGTGGATCTATCACTTGATTGGAAAAACTCTCAAGAACTCTCACAAATCTCTCCGGGATCTAGGATTTGGTGTAGGAGAAGTGAGAGGGAGCCACTTGTGTTCTTGGGGCGATTTGGGATGAAGTGGTCAACCCTCTACCGGATTAGTAGAGGGGTATATATAGAAGGCCTAGAAAACTAGCCGTTTGTGAGTAAGTGACAGCACGGGCGGACATCTGGCAAGGACCGGACATCCGCAAGTGCTTGGGACATCCGTGAGCACATCCAACATTTGAAAACAGGTTCGGAATTTGCGGGCCGGATTTCGGGAGGATCCCGGACATCCGGGCGACCGAAGCTTGGACATCCGCCAAGTCCCAGATGTCCGGCCATCAAAAAAACAGGAGGAACCCCAAAACTGAAAAATGCATAACTTTTACATCCGGACTCCGATTTTGATGATCTTGGGCTCATTTTGAAGCTATGGAAAAACTCCAGGTCCTCACATATAGAACCACCCAAGATAAGCCAAAATGGAGGGTGCAAAGCATGCAATGGTTATACATATACTTTGGGGAACCTAGTTGGCTTTGGATTTTCTTTTGAGATATGTTGGCATATTGTATTTGTATTGGATAGGAGCGAAATATGCCTATGTTGGAATATGATGTGAGAAGAATAGAAATAGATGATGTTGACTTGAGCAAATCCATCACTAACCCCTTTGATCCCCTCTTAATAGTGCGGGATCCCTATAACTCAAGAATCATAAAATAACTATACTAGATAGCTTCCGAAAACTCATTCCTGAGCATATATCCTTTTCGATGGTCATCGATCCTCACATCTAAAGCCAAAGGAACTAATACCTTTGACTAGAGCCTTTCACTTGAGCTTTATATTGATGTTTCTTCATGGCTCAAGTTGAAGGCAAGACATTCGAGAAGTCTTCAAGTAGCTCCCCCATACACAATGTGGGAAGCTTTGCTTTGCATTCATCTTTACTTGTCCATCAACATTAATTACTTGATGACATACTTTGATGAGCACCAAGCTTTCTTATAAGCACCAAGCTCATGAGAATTACCTAACCCACATAACATAGACAACACATAGTATGGGTTAGTACACAAAGCGCAATTGATAAATTCTTACCATACCACAAGATCTCATGTGGCACATGATATGCGCTTGTGTGTTGTCCATCTTAGAGGTCAATCTTTGATCTTCATCTTGGTCAACATTTATCTTTGCTCCATGATTAATATTGATGTCTTGAAGGCCCTATTGATATCTTCACTATGCTTCATTTCTTCAAGACATAATAACCAATATCTCAATTCAACATGACCATATCAAGTTTCTCCTTGAATATCATATTGGACATCATTTGCCTGTTCTCATGCTCCAACATAGTATCTTGAGAGGCACAATGAATTCTTCACTTGAATTACTTGCTTCAAGACATAATAATCCCCAACTCAACAAATGAGCTCATAATGATCCTATCATCAAGCATATATAGAATTCTTCTCTTTAATCATTCTCTCAAGATCTTGATCCATCATGGTTCAACCCATAAGCCTTGATGCATGCACAACAATATGTATATGGCATTCATTTTGAATCCATTCTATCTCCTTCTTGCATCACCATGGAACAAACATCCTTCAGTTCATCCAATATTCTTCATGCATTGGAAATGGAACTTTCCTTCAAATGTACAACTCAATGCAAACATTAGTCCATTAGGATTGTCATTTAATTACCAAAACCACACATGGGGACTACATGTACTTTCAACTGTGTGGGAAATTCGGTCGGGAACAGTATCAGACTCATCTTCGTCAGTTTCGCACTCTGAAACAGACGACCACGGTGCACGCATACATGCTGCAGTTCGAGGAACATATGCATCAACTTCTAGCACATAATCCTGCATTTGATCATGTCTTCTTTACCACACAATTCCTTGAAGGGCTCAAGCAAGAGATTAGAGTAGGTGTTCTGTTACATAACCCAAGGCCTTGGAATCCGCATTTTCCTTGGCATCCTTGCAGGAAGAATTAGTGGAAGCTCTTCCTCGCCGTGAGTTCAGACGGCAAGAGGTACAGCAGCCCCGTCCCGTCCGGCCCCTGCTGGCGCTCGGAGCCCCGCCGGTGCGACCCCCTCTTCCTGGGCCACATGCGGCTGCAGAATATCGCTGCGTCATCGACACGGCACACGCACAGGACCTCAGCATTCGTGGCAACGACCGGGTAGCAGCACTACGAAACTACAGGCATGCCCGTGGTTTGTGCTTCAAGTGTGGTGAGCGTTGGGGGCAAGGCCACCAGTGTGCCCCAACAGTTCAGCTACACATCGTCGAAGAGCTGCTTGACTTGTTGCAAGCAGACTATCCAGATCCTGCTGATCCAGATCCTGCTAATCCAGAGGAGGAAGAGGTTCGCATGTCTATTTCCAAGGTCACAACTACAGGGCAGACAACACCACACATTGTCAGGTTATTGGGCAGGATTGCTGACAAGGAAATACTTGTTCTGTTTGATTCTGGTAGTTCACACAGTTTCATCAGCGAGGAAGTGGTGAGTCATTTGTTTGATAAGGTGCAACCGATGAACCAGATCTCTGTCAAAATTGCCAATGGAGGTCTACTCTCTTGTTCAGCCATGATACCAGCCTGTACGTGGCAGACACAAGGGTTTGAGTTCAAGACTGACATGAGGGTTCTGCAACTGGGATGTTACGATATGGTGGTCGGCATGGATTGGCTCCAGCAATGTGGGCCGATGTGGGTGGACTGGAAGCAGAAAATCTTGCAGTTCTGGCACAACAATGAATTGATAGAGCTGCGGGGGTAGTCCCTAAAACAACCAAGGTAGCTCAAGTGTCGGACGCACAACTGAGTGCTATGGAAGAAGGAGAGGAAATTGCACACATCCTCCTCCTGCGCACAGTCAAGCAAGCTACAATGGAGGGCATTAAGGAGCAAGCGCCGTCTCCAATAATGGAGTTGATAGAAGAGTTCTCTCAAGTGTTTGCAGAACCAACTGGATTGCCACAACACAAGCCGTGGGATCACGCCATTCCCTTGCTTCCGGGAGCCAAGCCAGTGAACATCCGACCGTACCGCTACACTCCAGAACAGAAAACGGAGATTGAAGCGCAAGTCCAAAAGATGCTGAAGGCAGGACTGATTGTGGCAAGTGTCAGCCCCTTCTCGTCGCCAATGTTGTTAGTCAAGAAAAAAGATCAGACTTGGAGGTTTTGCGTGGACTTTCGACACTTGAACGCAATCACCCTCAAGCGTGCCTACCCCCTGCCCATTATCGAGGAGCTTCTAGATGAACTGGCCGACCCGGCTTGATTCTCCAAACTTGACCTTCGAGCAGGATACCACCAGATCAGGTTGCTGGAGGAAGATGAGATGAATACAGCATTTACGACACACCAGGGACATTTCCAGTTTCGGGTCTTGCCATATGGAGTAACAGGAGGCCCGCCGACATTTCAGGGAGCGATGAACATTTTGATGCATCCACTTCTAAGGCACGGGGTGCTCGTATTCATGGATGATATCCTCGTGCATACCAAAACCATGTCTGAACATTTGGTATTGCTAAGACAAGTGCTCCAGCGCCTGCAAGAACACGACTTAAGAGTCAAGCTTTCCAAATGCGTGTTTGCGCAACAAGAAATCAGCTACTTAGGGCACAGGATTAGTAAGGATGGTGTGGAAACATTGGATGAGCACATCAAGGCTGTTCAAACATGGGAGAAACCAACCACAGTCAAGCAATTGCGTGGGTTCTTGGGCTTAGTCGGGTACTACAGAAATTTTGTCTGCAACTTTGGTATTCTCGCAAGGCCTCTCAACGACCTCCTCCGGAAGAATACCATATTTGTCTGGACACCTACGACTGAAGCAGCATTTCAAGCCCTCAAATGTGCGCTGATCAAGGCCCCCGTGCTGGCTCTCCCAGATTTCAGCAAGCAATTTGTGATTGAGACAGACGCTAGTGCTACAGGGATCGGTGCGGTGTTAATGCAAAACTCGCACCCGGTCGCCTATGTCAGCAGGGCTCTATCTCCCCAGAACTTGGGTTTGTCAGCATATGAGAAGGAGTGCCTCGCACTATTAATGGCAGTGGATCACTGGCGACCGTACTTGCAACATTCCGAGTTCCTGATTAAGACAGATCAACGCAGCCTCCTGAACCTGACGGATCAGAGATTGAACACACCTATTCAGCAGTGAGCGTTCACCAAGCTTGCCGGCCTCCAATTCCGAATCCAGTATAAGGCAGACACATCGAACAGAGCGGCTAATGCGTTGTCTCGATGTGTGGCAGACCCACAGGCAGAACTTGCGGCCATCTCGGTGTGCCGACCAATGTGGCTGGACACAATCCTTCAGAGCTACAAGGATGACCCAACAGCGCAGCAACGACTCACCCGTTTGGCTCTAGATCCGCTGGTTGATGAAGGGTTTTCTCTACAGGAGGGAGTTCTCCGGTTCCATGGAAGAATTTGGATCGGGCAAGCCCCTGAAATTCAAGAGGCCTTGGTGAGAGCTCTCCATGACAGTGCCACGGGAGGTCATTCGGGGTTCCACGCCACGTGCCACCGTGTGCGTCGCTTGTTTGCTTGGAAAGGACTGAAAGACACAGTCAAGAGTTTTGTTCATTCCTGTTTGACATGCCAGCAAGCCAAGACAGAACGGGTGTCTCCGGCAGGACTCCTACAACCACTTCCGATTCCCAAGAGGCCATGGGCAGTCATTTCTTTGGACTTCATCGAAGGGCTGCCCCGTTCAGGAGGGTATGACGTCATCCTGGTCGTCGTCGACAAATACTCCAAGTATGTTCACTTTGTTCCGCTGAAGCACCCGTATACTGCCTTCTCAGTGGCCACAACATTCATGCAACACATCTTTTGCCTCCACGGCCTACCTCTGGCGATCATATCCGACCGAGACCGGATCTTCACTAGTGCGCTATGGCAAGAATTGTTCAAACTGTCCAAGGCAGAGTTGAGGCTGAGCTCTTCTTATCACCCTCAGACGGATGGCCAAATGGAGAGAGTGAACCAATGTTTGGAAACATATCTCCGATGCTCAGTTCACTCCTGCCCGAAAAACTGGTACAAGTGGCTCTTCCTCGCTGAATACTGGTACAACACGACATTCCATTCGGCATTGGGACGCACACCATTTGAGGTCATCTATGGGACGCATGAGGGAATCAGGTGTAACTCAAGTGGATGAATGCACGGTGCCAGACCTTGCTGCATGGCTCCGCGAGCGGGAGGTGATGCAAGACCTGTTACAACAACACCTCAAGCTTGCCCAAGACCGCATGAAGCGTCAGGCAGACAAGCACTGCATGGATCAGGAATTCCAAGTGGGCGACTGGGTATTTCTCAAGTTGCAACCATTTATCCAGACCTCGATAGCGCAACGATCTTACCAGAAACTGGCATTCAGATACTACGGGCCTTACAAGATTGAAGCACGAGTGGGGAACATGGCGTACAGGCTTCTTCTTCTAGAAACCAGCAGAATACACCCAGTGGTCCATGTATCGCAGCTCAAGAAGGCAGTTGGAGTGGATGTGCCAGTATCAAGTGAGTTACCTCCTCCTGATGATGTTTTGCAGGCAGCGCAGGAACCTCTCTGCGTCCTCGACAGCAGGAAGGTGAGCAGCAACGGCGTCCGCACTCAGCGCGTCTGTGTCCAGTGGAGGGACTGGCTGCACTCGCTCGCGACCTGGGAGAACCTAGAGGCGCTGCAACGGCGTTTTCCAACGGCACCGGCTTGGGGACAAGCCGGATTCCAAGGGGGGGATGTCACGACTGACGGTGGCCCCGAGAGCATGAGATCCAAGGAGGCCCACCTGGCAGAGGCGGGGGCTGATGAAGACCCAAGTGCAGTCAAGTAGGTGTGCGTGTGGTGGTTGGGTGGGCGTGCTTAAGTACAGCAGCGTGTGGCTGGTGTGGGTATCGTGTATTACTTGGCTAAAACGAATCGTAGCAGAGCTTCCCTCTAGATAGATGGGAACCCGATGAATGAGTTCACGCCCGAGGGTGGACCGATCTTCATGTCGTAGGATCGAATCGGGAGGGATAACTAGCTGCAAGCAGCCGGGATAACTAGCTTTATACCTGCCAAGGTTGGATGCAACCCATACGTTGGGGATGGCTGACCGAAACTACAAGAACTCCAACCCGATGCCCGAACAATCGCAGAACCACAAACCGGGACTAATCCACACAAGACGGCCGGAACCATAGAGCACGAACTAGGGGGAACCAGAGGCTCCTTCTCGCGAATCCAAATGAACTCACAAGAGCAAAGGTAGCAAAATCTCTCGGATCTCTCTAGCAGTCTTGCTGCATAAGCTTGTAGCTGAATGGTTTGACAAAAAGGTTTTTCTAGAGGATGGGGGAGATGAGGTTTTATAGCAGGGACAACCCCCCTTGCCTAGGTGTGAAAATGGTTTCAAAAGTACTACCTCCGTCCTGGTTTATAGGTCCCCTTCGTAGTTTGTGCCAAATTTTAACTAAAAATTTAACTAACAAAATGTTAATGCACGTCAAGAAAAATTATTTCATTGGATTCGTATTTGAACATAGTTTTCAAAAATATAATGTTTGGTGACATGCGTGAATATTTTGTTAGTTTAATCTATGGTCAAAATTTGGCACGAAATCCAATGGGGACCAATAAACCCGGACGGAGGTAGTAAACAGGTTTGCATGGCTTTCTTGGAGGAATAAGCGGTCAACTTTGGGAGTTGTTGGAGAGCTCCTCGAAAATTCGCGAAGCCTTGACAGCCTGGACACTTTCCACGAGAATGACTACAACTTTTGACTCACAACTCCAAATAATGTGAGGTTTTTTGCATTGGAAGGATAATTTGACGTATCTTCTGTTGATGTACCTCTATAGCCCCGTCTCTCCACCACATGGGTGTGGCACACCAAAACATTAGAGGTAAAAACTGACAACATCAACTTCACTTGAAACTTGTCTCCTCCAACTTGTTCCTTCAAAGCGGTTGCTTCAAGAGCTCATAGGTTGTTGGATTGCTTCCATGTTATACCTAAGTTCAACCAAAAACAATGGGGATGAAATCATAGTTATGTCATCAAGGTTACAAGGTAAACTTAAGTTAGCGTTCACCTGGCCATGTGTTTGCTTGATTCGGCTTAGTAATTCTTTCCAACTAAATTGTGCACTTTTCTGAAATATCATCTATGATGTACCCATGTGCTCATCATCCTCCCTACCTTGATGAAGAGTCATCCTCGACTCTCTTTGATTTGCAAAAGATAAGTAGAAGGGAAGTGGATAATATCCATGTAAAGAAATGATGCAATCCTCATTTGTAGCTTTCTCCTTAGAATTGTGTTGCATGTGATCATGTATTTGTCCAGGGATGATTGATGTTGTTTCAATGACCGAGATGTCCTCATCATTTCCCCTCTCTTGAAAAGGAGTTGTCCTCGACTCTACCTGGTCATCACACAAAAGAAAGTAGGGCAATACCAAATCATAATGCAAAGGTTTCATGATATATAGAATTTTAGTTTTCAACTTTCGTATCTTATGGACGATGACAACATGATGTTTTGTTCGACTTAGGAGTTCCTTCCAACTAACATTTCCATCGAGTACAAATCTATAACCAACCATGAGCATGTACATATCATCCTCCCTCTCTTGGAGAAAAGCCGTCCTCGACTTCACTCGGTCTACAAAATTATAGCACGAGGATACTAGAAAATAACTAGGGAAAGAAAAAGTTGAACATTTTTGCGTGGATCTCAAGTTTCCCAAATCCTTTGTTTCTTCGTCATGGTTGAACAAATTATATTGATGGATGGATGGTGTGCTAAAGGATGTACCCAAGAATTTTTCTCTGATTTCATCGCACCAATGCTTCAAGAGTTCATAAGTACATACCTTTGGGTGCATCAAAATGGATGATCTTTTCTCTTTTACCTTGTTGAGTACTTCAATGCCTTTGTGAAAATCAATCTTCATATATGTGCTTTGTGTAGTGGTACTCCACGTCCTCCATATTTGTTCTTGGATCTCAATCTTCCATCGTTGCAAGAGAGCTGATAGATATGCCTGTTGCACCTGCACATATTGCAAAGAAAGAGAATTTTGTGAAAGGTTAGTTATTGAATGTTCCTCTCTCTTTTCATTTGGTGGACTGCTAATTTCCCATGGTGGTGGATCACTCATCTTGCTATTCTCTTGTTGAAAAATCTCAACCTCACATTTAGTGGACTCACACAACTCACTTGTCCTCTCACTCTTATCTTGTGGTATATTGGGTTGTGGATCACTCATCTCTCTAATGTGGTGTGGAATGATCTCAAACTCACATTTTGTGGGCTCACACAACTCATTAATCCTCTCTCCCTGAATGTGTGATATATCTAGGTGGAGATCTTTCACTTCTCTAATCTCATGATGAACAATCTGATCCTCGAATTTTGTGGACTCACTGACCTCACTTTTCTTATCACTCTCAATATATGGAATCGTGGAAAGCGGACACTCTTCCTCACATTTGGTGGAGTCACTCAACTCATTTTCTTTTCACTCTCAAGTGGTGGGATTTTTGAAAGTGGACACTCTTCCTCACTTGTAATTTGTGGCACATGTTTCTTGGATGTTGGGACAATAGTGGTGATCGAGATGCCAACATTAGGAGTGAGCCTCTTAGGTGAACATGGGCTATGAATCACCGGAGCCGCTCCATCAACCACGGTCATGCTTTGCGATGGGTCGTTGTTGTGCCGATGGGTACCACAACTTCTCCCTCGAGCATGACATCCTTGTTGCACTTTAGGTGCAGCACTGTCACGCCCACGAGAAGAAACACCATGTCCTCGAGCATGTCCTCCTTGCTGCACTTCTTGAGGAGTAGTGACATGCCCACAAACAGCAACATCAAGCTTTCGAGCATGTCTTCTTTGTTGCACTTCATGAGCAATAGGGTATTGTCGGTGTCGAACCCCATCACCCTCTACTCGAAGACGCTCATTAAGCCTCCTCTGATATTCTTGAAGCATGTTCCATAATTCCAGAAACTCAGCACGTGTGAATGGGGCATCTTCTTCCCCATGGTTTTCTCGATGAACACTCGATCTAGATCCTGCCATGTTAGTAAGGCCAAAAGTGGAATAGGATAATTTTGTGAAATCACACAACCTCACCTCTTACTCACCAAAGTTCTTATGAGTTCACATCAGATTGTGCTTCTCCCGGATGTGTTAAAGTGATTGAAAGACAGGGATCAAAGAACTAGCTTCGGTTTTTGGTGGAGCTCGGTGGGGTAAACAAAAAGGGCTTGTGCTGAAATCAAGTTCATGCAAACCAAGAAAAATATGTGGATGGATCTGCTGCACCTTTGCACCAAGATTGAAAAACACAACACGCAAGCTTCTGAAATTTTTTCACCAAGCTGAAACTTTTGGATCTTACACAACACTTCCTTTTTCTCTCTTGACTTTTTTCCACTCTTTTTTTTCTCTCTTTGATTTTTTTGCCACTCTTTTTCTCTCTCTTTTTCCAAAGCACAACAACCAAATCTGAAAGCAATTATGAAGATGAACTTGGTGGAGATCCAAAAGATGAGGAACATGCAAGGTATGCAACAACAAGATCTCAGCACCAATAAGGCTTGGATTTTTTTGGTGGGGCTTTGGACTTCTAGGACAGAAAATATAGCATGAAAAACAATCGATCTAAAGGGATGATAGCAAGACAAACTCAAATAATAGATCCTACCGTGTCAACGAAGGCTCTGATGCCAGATGATAGGTGGGAACCCGATGAACGAGTTCACGCCCGAGGGTTGCCCGATCTTCACGTCGTAGGATCGAATCGGGAGGGATAACTAGCTGCAAGCAGCCGGGATAACTAGCTTTATACCTGCCAAGGTTGGATGCAACCCATACGTTGGGGATGGCTGACCTAAGCTACAAGAACTCCAACCCGCTTTCCGAACAATCGCAGAACTACTAACCGGGACTAATCCACACAAAACGGCCGGAACCGTAGAGCACGAACTAGGGGAAACCAGAGGCTCCTTCTCGCGAATCCGAATAAACTGACAAGAGCAAAGGCAGCAAGATCTCTCGGATCTCTCTAGCAGTCTTGTTGCATAAGCTTGTAGCTGAATGGTTTGACAAAAAGGGTTTTCTAGAGGATGGGGGAGATGGGGTTTTATAGCAGGGACAACCCCCTTGCCTAGGTGTGAGAATGGTTTCAAAAGGAAACAGGTATGCATGGCTTTCTTGGAGGAATAAGCAGTCAACTTTGGAAGTTGTTGGAGAGCTCCTCGAAAATTCGCGAAGCCTTGGCAGACTGGACACTTTCCACGAGAATGACTACAACTTTTGACTCACAACTCCAAATAATGTGAGGTTTTTTTGCATTGGAAAGATAATTTGACGTAGCTTCTGTTGATGTACCTCTATAGCCCCGTCTCTTCACCACATGGGTGTGTCACACCAAAACATCAGAGGTAAAAATTGACAACATCAACTTCACTTGAAACTTGTTTCCTCCAACTTGTTCCTTCAAAGCGGTTGCTTCAAGAGCTCATAGGTTGTTGGATTGCTTCCATGTTATACCTAAGTTCAACCAAAAACAATGGGGATGAAAGCATAGTTATGTCATCAAGGTTACAAGGTAAACTTAAGTTAGCGTTCACCTGGCCATGTGTTTGCTTGATTCGGCTTAGTAATTCTTTCCAACTAAATTGTGCACTTTTTTGAAATATCATGTATGATGTGCCCATGTGCTCATCATCCTCCCTACCTTGATGAAGAGTCATCCTCGACTCTCTTTGATCTGCAAAAGATAAGTAGAAGGGAAGTGGATAATATCCATGTAAAGAAATGATGCAATCCTCATTTGTAGCTTTCACCTTAGAATTGTGTTGCATGTGATCATGTATTTGTTCAGGGATGATTGATGTTGTTTTAATGACCAAGATGTCCTCATCATTCCCCCTCTCTTGAAAAAGGAGTCATCCTCGACTTTACCTGGTCATCACACAAAAGAAAGTAGGGCAATACCAAATCATAATGCAAAGGTTTCATGATATATAGAATTTTAGTTTTCAACTTTCGTATCTTATGGACGATGACAACATGATGTTTTGTTTGACTTAGGAGTTCCTTCCAACTAACATTTTCATGGAGTACAAATTTATAACCAACCATGAGCATGTACATATCACCTCTCTCCAAGTTATCTCCTCCTTCCACTTTCCCCTTTCTTCCTCCTACCACCTCCGATCCTCTCCGTCTCGATCTCCCTTGCCGATCAGGCGCGTGTGGCAGTCATGGACCGGGGGCTCCTGCGATTGGTCTGGTGACAGGTGGGCAGGAGGATGCCCCTGCCCGGACTGGCGGCGAGAGGCTCAAGACTGTGGGGTCACAGCAGATGGTGGGGATGAGGATGGACTTGGTTCCGGATCCCGAGCTGGACCGAGAGGTTCAGGCTCCGCAGAATCCCGAGGTTATCTTGGATGCTTCTGTGGTTTAGCTTGTCGCTGTCCCCTAGGAGGATCCGGTGGCAGAGCCTGCCAAGGGGCAGGGCACGGAGTTCATGGTGGATAGCGGCCCGGATCCGATGCGGCTGGCTGTGCCAGCGCGCTCGTCTCCGAATAAGGGTATGGCACTTACGCAGGCACAGTTGATCCCCCCACCCACTGTGGACCCGTTGTCACTTTCGGCAGGCTGGGACCCAGTGGCGGAGATGCTGGCCACTCACATGGCCCCAATGCCCGTTGTGGATGCTATTTTGGTGGGACCTACTTTGGATGGGACTCTGGTGGGGTCCGGGCCTGTTGCTGATGGGAGTGGAGACGTGACTATGTTGCATGTGCATGCAGCCCTGATGCCCATGTCCACAGTGGGGGATGGAAGGGTGGAAGGCCTAAACCCGCTACGATTGCCACTAACCTCTTTTCCAAAGAGCTTGCAGCGCTCACCAATATCAAGTCTTTTTGCTCGGGTTTACTAAAGAAGCTTGCTCCACCTCTGTTAAGGGAGATTGAAGTTGCAAATGGTATTCGTCCTGGTCAAGACCCTTTCACGCCGCGTAGGAACACACGATCTATCAGTTCTTCCTGCACGAGGAGATCGAAGGCCTCAACGGCAGAAACTGTTTTGCTGAAGGCTTTGGGCATTGCCCCGGACGAGTTGGCAATCTCGGAGGACTCGCTTGACCAACTACGTGGATTATTCAACTCACCTCTGCAAGAAAAGCATCTCCGCACCATTGCGGCTATCTTTGGGAAGTCTTTGCCGGTGGATTTTGGGTCGGAGGGTGCTACGGAGGCCATAGCCATGGCCTAGGCGGTGCGGTGCTTGGAGTGCTCGTCGCACCCAATGTCGCGCGTTAAAGTGGAGTTGGTTAGCTAGAATGTTCGCGGCTTGAACAGTCCAGCTAAGCAGAAGGCGTTGAGAGATTTCGTTGATACCAGTAGGCCTAGTATTCTTTGTATCCAGGAGTTTAAACTAGAAATTGTAGAGCAGTTCATTATCTTGCAATGTTGTGGCCCATCCTATGATGGGTTTGCGTACGTGCCGGCTGTTGGTACTCGAGGTGGCATCGTCTTGGTCTGGGACTCTTCGGTCATCGGTATTTCTAACAGTGTGCGAGAGACCAACTTTCTCATAGCATATGTTACACCGTTAGATGGGACGCCGTGGTGGCTCTTGGTTGCTTACAGGCCCCAGGAGGATAGCGAGAAACTTCTCTTCTTGGAGGAACTTACGGCAAGGAGACTGCTTTGTCCGGGCCCTTGGCTAGTGATTGGTGACTTTAACCTAATCCTATAGGCCTCGGATAAGAGCAACTCGCTGTTAGATAGGCGTATGGTGAGCACCTTCAGGAGGTTTATCGACGACAATGGTTTGAAAGAACTCTTCCTCCATGGCCGACTGTCCACTTGGAGCAATGAAAGAGAGGTGCCCACTTTGACAAAAATTGATCGAGCTTTCGTCTCGGTGGATTGGGAACTAGATCACCCGGACTGTCTATTACAGGCGTTGTCGACTGCAACATCTGATCACTGCCCACTCCATTTGGCGTTGGATGATCATCTTCACCCGTAGAAACGATTCCGTTTTGAATCATTCTGGACTAGATTGGATGGATTTGAGGAGGCTGTAGAGGAGGCTTGGAAGTGTGATCCTGATATCACAGAGCCGTTTCACCGGCTTGACGTGCTACTAAGGAACACGGCGCAATATCTTACTACATGGGGTCAGAAGAAAGTAGGGAATGTCAAGCTGCAAATTGCGGTTGCGAACTGGATAATTCTGCACCTTGACAAGGCATTGGATCATAGACTGCTGTCAGAGGGAGAGCGGTGGCTACGCAGCACTCTGAAACTCACCTCTCTTGGTTTGGCCTCACTCGAACGCACTATTACTAGGCAACGTTCCAGGATTCATTGGCTCAGTGAGGGAGATGCCAACACGAAGCTTTTTCATCTTATTGCCAACGGCAGGAAACTCAGGAACTTTATCCCGGCATTGCATCATGGTGATCAAATTATCACGGAGCAGGAAAGCAAGGAAAACGCGTTCTATGAAGCGTACAAGGAGCTGCTTGGCACCTATCATTCCAGAGATCAGACATTAGATCTGGCTTTCCTAAATGTAGAGCCCCTCGACCTACACGAGTTGGATAACATCTTTACTGAGGAGGAGGTGTGGTTGGCTATCAAAGATATGCCAGCAGAACACGCTCCCGGCCCGGATGGGTTCATCAGGCTCTTTTTGGTTGAACTTAGGTATAACATGGAAGCAATCCAACAACCTATGAGCTCTTGAAGCAACCGCTTTGAAGGAACAAGTTGGAGGAAACAAGTTTCAAGTGAAGTTGATGTTGTCAGTTTTTACCTCTGATGTTTTGGTGTGACACACCCATGTGGTGAAGAGACGGGGCTATAGAGGTACATCAACAGAAGCTACGTCAAATTATTTTTCCAATGCAAAAAAACCTCACATTATTTGGAGTTGTGAGTCAAAAGTTGTAGTCATTATGGCGGCAATCCACAAATTCCAACTGGGAACCGGCAGAGGTTTTGGCAGACTTAACCAGGCGATCATCACCCTCATTCCCAAAAAACCTGATGCCTGTCAGAGCGGAGATTTCAGACCATGCCCGCGTATGGGAGAATTGGTTAAGACGAACTGCTACGTTTCGAGCTTGCGTTGGTTTTCCCCGAAGAGGAAGGGATGATGCAGCACAGTAGCGTAAGTATTTCCCTCAGTTTTTTAGAACCAAGGTATCAATCCAGTAGGAGGTCACGCGCAAGTCCCTCGTACCTGCACAACATGATAGCAACTTGCAACCAACGCTTAGGGGTTGTCAATCCCTTCACGGTCACTTACGAGAGTGAGATCTGATAGAGATAATATTTTTGGTATTTTTGATAGATAGATGCAAAGTAAAAAGTAAAGGCAAAGTAAAAACAAAGCAAGTAAATAAAGTGATATAGATTGATATGATGAGAATAGACCGGGGCCATAGGTTTCACTAGTGGCTTCTCTCAAGAGCATAAGTATTCTACGGTGGGTGAACAAATTATTGTTGAGCAATTGATGAATTGAGCATAGTTATGAGTATATCTAGGCAATGATCATGTATATAGGCATCACGTCCGTGACAAGTAGATCGAAACGATTCTGCATCTACTACTATTACTCCACTCATCGACCGCTATCCAGCATGCATCTAGAGTATTAAGTTAAAAACAGAGTAACACCTTGAGCAAGATGACATGATGTAGAGGGATAAATTCATGCAATATGATAAAAAATCCATCTTGTTATCCTCGATGGCAACAATACAATACGTGCCTTGAAACTCTTTCTGTCACTGAGTAAGGACACCGCAAGATTGAACCCAAAGCCATGCACTTCTCCCATTGCAAGAACTACCAATCTAGTTGGCCAAACCAAACTGATAATTCGAAGAGACTTGCAAAGATAACTCAATCATACATAAAAGAATTCAGAGAAGAATCAAATATTTTCCATAGATAATACTGGATCATAAACCCACAATTCATCAGTCTCAACAAACACACTGCAAAAAGAAGATTACATCGAATAGATCTCCATGAGAGAGGGGGAGAACAATGTATTGAGATCCAAAAAGAGAGAAGAAGTCATCTAGCTACTAGCTATGGACCCGAAGGTCTGAAGTAAACTACTCACACTTCATCGGAGGGGCTATGGTGATGATGTAGAAGCCCTCCGTGATGGATGCCCCCTCCGTGAGCTCCTAACAGGCCCCAAGATGGGATCTCGTGGATCTGAAAGGTTGCGGCGGTGGAATTAGGTTTTGGCTCTGCTTACGATCATCTGGGATACATAGGTATATATAGGAGGAAGGAGTACGTCGGTGGAGCTCCGAGGGGCCCATGAGGCAGGGGGGCGCGCCCAAGGGGGGAGGGCGCGCCCTCCACCCTCATGACCGCCTCGTGGCTTTCTTGACGGAGGGTCCAAGTCTCCTGGGTCTTATCTGATGAGTAAATCACGTTCCCGAAGGTTTCATTCCGTTTGGACTCCGCTTGATATTCTGCTTCTTGAAATCTTGAAAAAGGCAAAAACAGCAATTCAGGCTGGGCCTCCGGTTAATAGGTTAGTCCCAAAAATAATATAAAAGTGGAAAATAAAGCCCATTATAGTCCAAAACAGTAGATAAAGTAGCATGGAGTAATAAAAAATTATAGATACGTTGGAGACGTATCACGAACCAATCAGCTTACATCCGAGGGAGAAACATACACGACAACTTCTTGCTTGTGAGACAGGTGGCCAGGAATCTGCACAAGAGGAAAGCTAAAGGGGTGATGCTTAAGTTAGATATCTCACGAGCCTTTGACTCCATCTCTTGGTCTTTCTTATTTGAGGTGCTGCGTGTTGGGGAACGTAGTAATTTCAAAAAAATTCCTACGCACACGCAAGATCATGGTGATGCATAGCAACGAGAGGGGAGAGTGTTGTCCACGTACCCTCGTAGACCGTATGCGGAAACGTTATGACAACGCGGTTGATGTAGTCGTACGTCTTCACGATCCGACCGATCCAAGTACCGAACGTACGGCACCTCCGAGTTCATCACACGTTCAGCTCGATGACGATCCCCGGACTCCGATCCAGCAGGGTGTCGGGGATGAGTTCCTTCAGCATGACGGCATGGTGACGATGATGATGTTCTACCGACACAGGGCTTCGCCTAAGCACCGCTACGATATGACCGAGGTAGAATATGGTGGATGGGGGCACCGCACACGGCTAAGGAACGATCACGATGATCAACTTGTGTGTCTAGAGGTGCCCCCTGCCCCTGTATATAAAGGAGGGAGGGGGAGGTGTGTAACGCCTCGGATGTAGCTTTCCATATTCGTAACTCCAACTCCTGCCTTTTTCGGAGATGCGATATATTATTTTCTCCGTGGTTGGGTTTTTGTCTTTCGTTTTGCATTTTGTTCATGTCATGCATTTCATCTCATAGCATCATGCGCATTGCATCCGCATGTTTTCATAAAACGTGCATCCGTTGTTAGTTGCCGCTTCTCCCTCGCCTCCGTTGACGTTTCTCAGACCAACCGTTCTTTTGTTGTCTGATCGTTTGACCCTCTCTGCACAACCACCGACCCCCTTTTGCGCGCGTCCAAAACTTCCCCGAACCCGAACCGCTCAGTCATCACCGTTGGGTCCGGATCATCCCCTAACGTCTACAAAACATCTCCGTTTTCTTAATTGGACGCTCTAACCTATTTTTCTCGACCGTTTGATTTTAATCGGAGGGTCCATTTTGCCCCTATCCAAAAATCCTTTTGCTATATATAGACCCCACCTAACTAACCTAGACAAACCACCTAATTTCTAGGGATCCTACCCTAGCGCCGCCACCATCTACATCGGGATCCTCCCTGACCCAAATCCATCCCCTCCTCGATCCACCTCCCTGCCCGAGCTCCTCACCATGCCACCGAAGCCCGAGCCGACACCTCGCCGTCCTTCGTCTCTCATGGGCAGTGCCTCCTTGTCCCAGCGCCTCTGCCTCGCCGGTGGTTGCCGCCACCCAAGCAAAGCAGCAGAGTCCCGAGCGCCGCCTACATCCCGCTCCCACCCAGGCCGATCCAGCTTCTGATCGAGGCCACAAACTTGAGCGCCGAGACCACCTCCGACCCGTGCCTCCTCTAGATTTCCCTCGTCCCTGTTTCTCCTCCCTTGCGCTCTCTCCCCTCTCACTTCTCTCTCTGTTGCCTCCACAGGACACCATGGCCGGCCTCTTCTCTCGATCCGTCGCCGCACCTTCGTCTCCTTCAAGCAGCAGCTCCTCCCGAGCGGGAACGCTCGTGCCCGGGATCCCATCCGACCCAAGCTCCTCCTCCTACGAGGACCCTGAGGACGCCAGCCGAGCTCCTCGATCCATCCCCGCGACCGTGCGCCTCCGACCTCCAAGCGCCAACCTCCCAAGGTTCTCCGTGCCCGGTGCCTTCCCTTTCTTATCCTTCCTCCTCCTGCAGTTCTTCCCCGGATCTCAACCTCCCCGTCTCTCTCTCTCTCTGAACCCTCTCTCTTTTATTCAGCAGGATCTCCTGTCGCAGCTGCGGTACGCTCGCGTCCCCGCCAACTCCCTCTGTCGGCAAATTCTGCAACCCTGGAGCGCCGCCGCCCGTTCCCGGCCTCCGTCGGCCTCCCGTCGTTGCGCCGCCATCGCCGGACCAGCAACGCGCCCAAGTCCCGCTGCCGCCGAGCCTCTGCATCGCGCCGCTGCCTCCCCTGTTTCTGCTTTGAGCAGGGGAAAACGCTCGCAGCGCCACCCGCTCGCGTTGATCACATTGCCAGCGTGGGCTACACCAGAAGAAGCCCCCACCGGCTCTTGCCTCCAAGGCCCAGCGCCCGCTTTAGCCTCTCCACCGACCGCCCATGGCCCATTGTGAGCAGCCGCCAAACCCCTCCTGTGTACTGTTGGGCTAGCCAATTTCGGTCCATGTCATATTTTTTTTCCTGTTGGACGAATTTTGCTAAATATCCTGTTCATGCATATAATAACTAATTAACCGTGCATCGGTTTAAAATGATTTAAACATGTAAAATGCTTAGAATTTTATCTAGTTTCACAATATGCCACTTTCATCCCATGTTAATATGTTTAAAATGTTGTTTACATTAATTTGCTCCTATGCCATGCTAAAATGACTTATTTCATAACTAATTAACCGTAGCTCCGAATTTAATAAACTGTATATGTAAATGGGGTGGAAAAATGCCTAGTTTAACATGATGCATTTCATTTTGCTGTTTAACATCATTAAAATTGTGTTTAGGGCAGAACAGTACCAAATTCGAATATTGCTCATGAGGATTTTCCGGAATTGTTGTTCGTTGTTCCGGCCTCATTTAAACTTGCCTAGACAGTTAGTTTTATTATGCTTCACCCCTTGACATGTTTAACAACATTTAACATTGTTGTGTACCTAAACGAGAGCGAACTAAATAACTTGGATGTGGTGTTTTGTCAATATGCAACTCGTTGCATATTGAGCTCCACTTAATTTGTAGTATTGTGTGTTGCACTTTGCCATGCCATGCCTCATTAAACCGGACATGCATCATACTTGATTGTGCATCATGCCATGCTTATGTGATGGTTGTTTACCATGTTGTTTGTTTCTTTCCGGTGTTGCTTCTTAGTTCCGTAATGTTGCGATTGTGAGGATCGCTCGACTACTCCCGTTCGTCTTCTTCATGGATTCGTTCTTCTTCGTGGCGGGATTTCGCATAAGATGACCGCTACCTCGATCTCACTACTATCATTGCTATGCTAGTTGCTTCGTTCTACCGCTATGTCGTTACCTATCATTTGCTCTTCAAGCCTCCCAAATTGCCATGAACCTCTAACCTTGACACCATTCCTAGCAAACCGTTGTTTGGCTATGTTACCGCTTTGCTTAGCCCCTCTTATAGCGCTGCTAGCTGCAGTGAAGTTGAAGATTGCTCCATGATGGACGGGGTTATGTTGGGATATCACAATATCTCTTATATTATTAATGCATCTATATATTTGGTAAAGGGTGGAAGGCTCGGCCTTATGCCCGGTGTTTTGTTCCACTCTTGCCGCCTAGTTTCCGTCATACCGGTGTTATGTTCCCGGATTTTATGTTCCTTACGCGGTCGGGTGATTTATGGGACCCCCGACGGTTCGCTTTGAATAAAACTTGTCCAAAAAGGCCCAACCTTGGTTTTACCATTTGCCTCACCACCACCTATACCCTTCCCTTGGGTCGGCCAACCCAAGGGTCATCTTTATTTTAGCCCCCGGCCGTGCTTGTCTAAGTGTTGGTCCGAACCGGCAGATCATGGGCCCCTCGGGCAACTCGAGGTCTGGTTTTAGTCATAGGCTGACCTATCCGGTGTTGCCCTGAGAACGAGATATGTGCAGCTCCTATCGGGATTGTCGGTGCATCGGGCGGCTTTGCTGGTCTTGTTTTACCATTTTCGAAATGTCTTGTAAACCGGGATTCCGAGACCGATCGGGTCTTCCGGGAGAAGGTCTATTCCTTCGTTGATCGCGAGAGCTTGTCATGGGCTAAGTTGGGACACCCTGCAGGTTTAAACTTTCGAGAGCCGTGCCGCGGTTATGTGGCGATGGGAATTTGTTAATGTCGGTTGTAGATAACTTGACACCAGATCCGAATTAAAATGCATCAACCGCGTGTGTAGCGTGATGGTCTCTTCTCGCGGAGTCCGGAAGTGAACACGGTTTCGTGTTATGGTTGACGTAAGTAGGTGTTCGTGATCACCTCTTGATCATTGCTAGCTTCACGACCGTTCCTTTGTTTCTCTTGTCGCTCTCATTTGCGTATGTTAGCCACCATATCATGCTTAGCCGCTGCAACCTCACCACTTTACCCCTTCCTTTCCCAAGAAGCTTTGCTAGTCTTGATACCCATGGTAATGGGATTGCTTTGTCCTCGTGGCTCACCGGATACTTCAAAACCAGTTTGCGGTGCCGATGAAACCGTGCAGGTGGCGCATCCGAGCTCAAGGAGGAGCTCGATGAAGATCTTGTTCTTTGTGTTGTTTCGTTTGAGTTGATCAAGAGTGGAGCCAGTTGGGACGATCGGGGATCCTGTAGCATTTGGGGTAGTCTTCTTTTATTTTGGTTCCGTAGTCGGACCTTGATTGTATCTGTATGATGTAATGCTTTACTCATGTATTGTGTGAAGTGGCGATTGTAAGCCAACTATGTATCTCTTTCCCTTATGTATTACATGGGTTGTGTGAAGATTACCTCACTTGCGACATTGCTTTCAATGCGGTTATGCCTCTAAGTCGTGCTTCGACACGTGGGAGATATAGCCGCATCGAGGGCGTTACAAGTTGGTATCAGAGCCTTCCCCGACCTTAGGAGCCCCACTGCTTGATCGTTTGTAGCGGCCGAGTTGTGTCTAGAAAAATGTTTTGTGTCATTTAGGATTATATATATCGGAGAGTTAGGAATTCTTTTTACTCCCCAGTCTCTTCATCGCTCTGGTAAGGCATCCTGACGTAGAGTTTTGACTCTTCTCTTCTCAAATTTCACTAAAATTTTTTTAGGATCACGCGGGTATTTTGGAATTGTTCCGATGGTTTTATGATGAGAACATTGTCTTGGTGCCTCCTGTCAGGGGTTTAGTGGAAGTGTCCCGGGGAGTTGAGCTCGAGGTGTTGTCGTCATAATTTTATCGTTGCGCCTCGAATACCTGAGTTTAGTAGGCCGACATCGAAAATCTCTTTTATGCGTTGTTGGTGAGATAACCCGATAACCCAATGATCGAGGTGAGTACGGGAGTATTGCCATGACTCATATAACGGATGCTTTTCAAGGTTGAGGTAGACGATTTCGAAGGTTTCTTGGTTATGTGTTGAAGGATGGATACAATGGATGTAGGATTTGCTAGTTTTGGGTGAGATATTATGCTTCCTGTATCCCCAACACCGATTGCATAACCGGAAAATTTCGGGAGTTTCATAGGTGGGAATTCAAGTAGCTCTTAGGATATCTTTCCGACGGATGTATGATATGAAATTGGGGTTCGACGCCTAGTGGTCCGCCTATTCACGGTTGGTTTTACAATGGTCTCGTTGTGTCTTAAAGAGTCCTTGGCTATGCCGACTGGGACGCTTCAGATGTCATGTGCATCGCCTTGTACATGATGGTGTTGTCGATCGAGCCCGTAGGCCCCACCACGAAAACTTCGCATTTAAATCTCTATCATATGTTTGTTCCGCTTATTCGCAAGCCAATCCTTTGTTTTTGTTTTGAGTTGTGGTATTCGAGTTGCTTCAATGTCAAGTGTTGATTCCATACCTTTCCGAAATGGTGTTCTCATACTCCGATGTGAATACCAATCCTTCTCGACAATCGAGATTGTCATGTCAATCCTTTGCAACCGGCATGTTTCTCTTCAAGTGGATCCGATCACTTCAACATCAGCAAGACCAATTATCATTTCTTCTCAATGGTGTTTGTTTCATCCGACTCCAAGTTGCCTTTGTTTTTTCCCGCCCACCCACCCTTTTTCCTCAAGGACTAAGATTTCTTTACCAAGTATCCTTTTATTTTTCGTGAAGTTTCTCCATTCTTTTCCATCAATGTTCTTACCCGGTGGTTCTCAAGAAGATGTTCTACTAGTTCGTCATTCCTCATTCCTTTCTCTTCTCCGGTGGATTCAAGTCAAGTTTTGTTGATCATACCTTTTCCTCATTTCAATGTCTTCTCATCTTGGTGCACCTCATTATCATTCTACTTCTCGCTATTTGTTATTCCGAGTGCTCAAGATATCTCAAGATTCGTGTTTCCACTCTGCATTCATTCAAGCTCTTTCGAGATTGGTATCTCATTCAAGTCATTTAATTCAACCGTGCAACATCTCTTTTAAATATTTTCAACGGTGTTCTTTTGAGTGGGCCCTAACCCACGTGTCTTTTCCCTGTGATCTTACCCGACTCTTCTATTTTCCCAGAGCTATCCTAAATTCTTCTCCAAGTTTGACGTAAGAATGAGTTATCATCAGTCAAATGCTTTTCTCCAAGATATTTCAAATTCTTTTCATGGTTGGCTCAACCTCTTCGCTTTTGATTCTTCCGGTGTGCCTCAATAATTCTTGGTGGTGTTTCTCGTTGTCATTCTCATCATTTGAAGACCGGAGAAGGATTTCTCTTAAATCTTGGTCCATTCTCTTGAATATTCATGGTTCTAGCTTCATGCTATCCTCATAATTGTTTTGATTGTGACAATTCTTTTCACCCATCCGGAGCATTTCATGAGTTGTTTCCATTTCTTTCCTCCGAAGGCCATCATGACATAATTCTTCATTCTTAGCGTGTAGCTATCGTTCTCCAAACCTTACTGGTGATTCGTTCAAATAACCTCTAATCAGTTCATGGCCTCTTCGTTCTCAGGTATCTAAATCCCCTCAAATATCTTCATTCATTTTCCAATTCTTCCCGGTGAATTGTGCCTTTGCTACTTTCATTTTCAATTCTTACGGTGGTTTGTTCAAGATTTCACCTCTTTCGTTATCATTTAATTCATTCGTTCTTTCCAATCCTACCGGTGGTTCGTTGAAGACCTTCCCAAGCTTGCGCCGTATCTATCTTAATCCTTTCTACGAGAATAAGTGGCATGCCAAATCCATTGTGGGTCATCAATTTAATTGATGAGGGATAAGCATAATATAATTCTTATTCTTGTTTCATCGAGTAAATTCAATTCCTTATTCCGGAGGTTCATCAAAAAATTCTCGGTTTCAATTGCTCATCCTTCTTTTTCGGAGTCCCAAGTTCTCTCGGTTATATAATCGCGAAGCTCCATCTAAATCATTGCAAGGCTTCACCTTGTGTTTTCAACTTCTCTTTCTTTTCATCATCCTTCTATTACCGGAGTTCTTCATGGAGGCTCTGCATGGTGGTTCATCAAGGATTCTCTTCATTCTTCAATTGTTCTTCAAGATTTCTCTCGAAGTTATGACCCGTCAAGCTATACTCTAAAATAAACAGGGTGCCCAACACTTATTTTGTTTTGAGAAGCTCAAGTATTCTCTGTCTTGCATTCCAAAGTGCAATTCCTTCTAGCTTATCTTTTGAGATGGTGTTATGTCACTCTTGACAATGTCCTTCATGTTTCATGATTCATATTGTTGTCAAGAATGAGGTGTTTTAAATGCATCAGTCTCTTCATTGGAGTTATCTTGGGTTATATTTCACCTAAAGCTTTCCCTAAGGATTTTTGCTATTTATGGTGCTTATAAATGACCCAAGTTCTTCATTTGTCCTCCCAGTGAAATAAGTTTCTCGTCTCCTTGTTGATATCAATCCAATCATTTGTTTCCGTTGGTGGCAGAAGCTCACCTCATAATTTTGAGATGTTTCCATAAGCCCGCCACAAGCTTATTCTTTTCGTTGTTGGTTTTCCAACAACTCCGTTATAACCTTCTTGGAAGGGTGCTTTCCGAGCTCATTTGTGGCAGAAGTTTGCATTTTCTCCTACATTCTGTTATTCCAGTGATCTATCTTCTATTCTTTTGTTCCAGAGGCATTGTGATGTTAGTCTCTTCGACCCATCATCTCATTTTGTAAATATCATGTAATTTTCCTTGCTTATCCGTTTAGCCGGAGTGTCGTGTTTTCATTCGAGTTCTCTCATCTTATCAAGTTTTGCCTCCCTTCTCAACCGGAGTGCGGTTTGTAATGTTTCTTACCCCTTGTGCCATTCTTTCAATTCCGGAGGCAGTGTGTTGTTGATTTCATCATGTATCCTCTCATCTTGTCAAGTTCATGTTTAATTCCTTCCATTTACAGTCGGAGTGCTACCCAAATTATATCAATCTTATTCCTCCTCTATCTAGTTTTAACCGGAGTGGTTTCAATATCTATCTTATAACTAAACCTCTTGGTTCTCATCATATTCCTTGTTCCTCTTGTCCAACGAATTGTTTGCAATCTTGGTCATCTCCGTTGTTTCGTTTCTTTCAATTTGTTCAACCTCTCAAGGTTCTTTGGTTTCAATCATTGGTCAAAGAAGCAACTTAGTTTTACCTCTTCTCTTCCTCTTCCGTTTTCCCTCCGGTGCCATCCTAGATCTCGGGACGAGATCCTCTCGTAGTGGTGGAGTGTTGTAACGCCCCGGATGTAGCTTTCCATATTCGTAACTCCAACTCCTGCCTTTTCCGGAGATGCGTTATTTTATTTTCTCCGTGGTTGGGTTTTTGTCTTTCGTTTTGCATTTTGTTCATGTCATGCATTTCATCTCATAGCATCATGCGCATTGCATCCGCATGTTTTCATAAAACGTGCATCCGTTGTTAGTTGCCGCTTCTCCCTCGCCTCCGTTGACGTTTCTCAGACCAACCGTTCTTTTGTTGTCTGACCGTTTGACCCTCTCTGCACAACCACCGACCCCCTTTTGCGCGCGTCCGAAACTTCCCCGAACCCGAACCGCTCAGTCATCATCGTTGGGTCCGGATCATCCCCTAACGTCTACAAAACATCTCCATTTTCTTAATTGGACGCTCTAACCTATTTTTCTCGACCGTTCGATTTTAATCGGAGGGTCCATTTTGCCCCTATCCAAAAATCCTTTTGCTATATATAGACCCCACCTAACTAACCTAGACAAACCACCTAATTTCTAGGGATCCTACCCTAGCGCCGCCACCATCTACATCGGGATCCTCCCTGACCCAAATCCATCCCCTCCTCGATCCACCTCCCTGCCCGAGCTCCTCACCATGCCACCGAAGCCCGAGCCGACACCTCGCCGTCCTTCGTCCTCGCGCGGCTGTGCCTCCTTGTCCCCGCGCCTCTGCCTCGCCGGTGGTTGCCGGCCACCCAAGCAGCAGCAGCAGTCCCGAGCGCCGCCCTACATCCCGCTCCCAGCCGGCGCTCGATCCAGTTTGCGATCGAGGCCACAAACTTGAGCGCCCGAGACCACCTCCGACCCGTGCCTCCTCTAGATTTCCCTCGTCCCCTGTTTCTCCTCCCTTCGCTGCGCTCTCTCCCTCTCACTTCTCTCTCTGTTGCCTCCACAGGACACCATGGCCGGCCTCTTCTCTCGATCCGTCGCCGCACCTTCGTCTCCTTCAAGCAGCAGCTCCTCCCGAGCGGGAACGCTCGTGCCCGGGATCCCATCCGACCCAAGCTCCTCCTCCTACGAGGACCCTGAGGACGCCAGCCGAGCTCCTCGATCCATCCCCGCGACCGTGCGCCTCCGACCTCCAAGCGCCAACCTCCCAAGGTTCTCCGTGCCCGGTGCCTTCCCTTTCTTATCCTTCCTCCTCCTGCAGTTCGTCCCCGGATCTCAACCTCCCCGTCTCTCTCTCTCTCGAACCCTCTCTTTTATTCAGCAGATCTCCTGTCGCAGCTGCAGCCGCGTCCCGCCAACTCCTCTGTCGGCAAATTCGCAACCACGAGCGCCGCCGCCTGCTTCCGGCCTCCGTCGGCCTCCCGTCGTTGCGCCGCCATCGCCGGACCAGCAACGCGCCCAAGTCCCGCTGCCGCCGAGCCTCTGCATCGCGCCGCTGCCTCCCCTGCTTCTGCTTTGAGCAGGGGCTTCATGGCGCCACCATTCGCGTTGACCATGGCTGGCCATTGCGTGGGCTACATACCAAGAAGCCCCCAGCCGGCCTGCTGCCTCCAAGGCCCAGCGCCCCGCTTTAGCCTCTCCACCGACCGGCCCATGGCCCATTGTGAGCAGCCGCCAAACCCCTCCTGTGTACTGTTGGGCTAGCCAATTTCGGTCCATGTCATATTTTTTTTCCTGTTGGACGAATTTTGCTAAATATCCTGTTCATGCATATAATAACTAATTAACCGTGCATCGGTTTAAAATGATTTAAACATGTAAAATGCTTAGAATTTTATCTAGTTTCACAATATGCCACTTTCATCCCATGTTAATATGTTTAAAATGTTGTTTACATTAATTTGCTCCTATGCCATGCTAAAATGACTTATTTCATAACTAATTAACCGTAGCTCCGAATTTAATAAACTGTATATGTAAATGGGGTGGAAAAATGCCTAGTTTAACATGATGCATTTCATTTTGCTGTTTAACATCATTAAAATTGTGTTTAGGGCAGAACAGTACCAAATTCGAATATTGCTCATGAGGATTTTCCTGAATTGTTGTTCGTTGTTCCGGCCTCATTTAAACTTGCCTAGACAGTTAGTTTTATTATGCTTCACCCCTTGACATGTTTAACAACATTTAACATTGTTGTGTACCTAAACGAGAGCGAACTAAATAACTTGGATGTGGTGTTTTGTCAATATGCAACTCGTTGCATATTGAGCTCCACTTAATTTGTAGTATTGTGTGTTGCACTTTGCCATGCCATGCCTCATTAAACCGGACATGCATCATACTTGATTGTGCATCATGCCATGCTTATGTGATGGTTGTTTACCATGTTGTTTGTTTCTTTCCGGTGTTGCTTCTTAGTTCCGGTAATGTTGCGATTGTGAGGATCGTTCGACTACTCCCGTTCGTCTTCTTCATGGATTCGTTCTTCTTCGTAGCGGGATTTCAGGCAAGATGACCGCTACCCTGGATCTCACTACTATCATTGCTATGCTAGTTGCTTCGTTCTACCGCTATGCTGCGTTACCTATCATTTGCTCTTCAAGCCTCCCAAATTGCCATGAACCTCTAACCTTGACACCATTCCTAGCAAACCGTTGTTTGGCTATGTTACCGCTTTGCTTAGCCCCTCTTATAGCGTTGCTAGCTGCAGGTGAAGTTGAAGATTGCTCCATGATGGACAGGGTTATGTTGGGATATCACAATATCTCTTATATTATTAATGCATCTATATATTTGGTAAAGGGTGGAAGGCTCGGCCTTATGCCTGGTGTTTTGTTCCACTCTTGCCGCCCTAGTTTCCGTCATACCGGTGTTATTGAAGGAAATATGCCCTAGAGGCAATAATAAAGTTATTATTTATTTCCTTATTTCATGATAAATGTTTATCATTCATGCTAGAATTGTATTAACCGGAAACATGATACATGTGTGAATGCATAGACAAAACATTATGTCACTAGTATGCCTCTACTAGACTAGCTTGTTAATCAAAGATGGTTATGTTTCCGACCATGAACAAAGAGTTGTTATTTGATTAACAAGGTCACATCATTAGTAGAATGATCTCGATTGACATGACCCATTCCAATAGCTTAGCACATGATCGCTTAGTATGTTGCTACCGCTTTTATCCATGACTTATACATGTTCCTGTAACTATGAGATTATGCAACTCCGTTTACGGAGGAACACTTTGGTGCTACCAAACGTCACAACGTAATCGGGTGATTATAAAGGAGTACTACAGTGTCTCCAAAGGCAAATGTTGGGTTGGCGATTTGAGATTAGGTTTTGTCACTCCGATTGTCGGAGAGGTATCTCTGGGCCCTCTCGGTAATGCACATCACAAGCCTCAAAGCACTACAACTAATGAGTTAGTTGTGAGATGATGTATTACGGAACGAGTAAAGAGACTTGCCGTAACGAGATTGAACTAGGTATTGGATACCGACGATCGAATCTCGGGCAAGTAACATACCGATGACAAAGGGAACAACGTATGTTGTTATGCGGTCTGACCGATAAAGATCTTCGTAGAATATGTAGGAACCAATATGGGCATCCAGGTCCCGCTATTGGTTATTGACCGAGACGGTGTCTCGGTCATGTCTACATTGTTCTCGAACCGTAGGGTCCGCACGCTTAAGGTTTCGATGATGGCTATTATGAGTTTATGTATTTTGATGTACCAAGAAGTTCGAGTCCGGATGTGATCACGGACATGACGAGGAGTCTCGGAATGGTCGAGACATAAAGATTGATATATTGGACGGCTATATTCGGACACGGAAAGGTTCCGGAAGTTTCGGAGAAACCGGAGTGCCGGAGGTTACCGAACCCCGGGGAAGTATGGGCCTTAGTGGGCCAAGAGGGAGAGAGAGGGGCCGCACCGGAGGTGGCGCCCCCAGTCCGAATAGGACAAGGAGGGGGCGCCCCCTTCCCTCTCCCTCTCCTCTCTTTCCTTCCCCTTCTCCTTCCTAGTTGGACTAGGAAAGGGAGTCCTACTCCAACTAGGAGGAGGACTCCCCCCTCCTTGCGCGCCTATAGGGGCGGCCGGCCTCCCCTCCCTCCTTTATATACGGGGCAGGGGGCACCCTAGAACACACAAGTTTGATCTACGGATCGTTCCTTAGCCGTGTCAGGTGCCCCTCCACCATATTCCACCTCGGTCATACCGTCATGAAGCTTAGGCGAAGCCCTGCGCCGTGAAACATCAAGATCGTCCCACGCCGTCGTCGACGGAACTCTCCCTCGACACTCGGCTGGATCGAGTCGAGGGACGCCATCGAGCTGTCGTGTGTCAAGAACTCGGGCGCGGAGTAACGGCGCCGGGATCGGTCGGATCGCGAGGAGAACGTCGACTACTTCCTCTACGCCAGATCGCTTCGCTTGGGTCTACGAGGGTACGTGACAACACTCTCCCCTCTCGTTGCTATACATCACCATGATCTTGCGTGTGCGTAGGAAATTTTTGAAATTACTACGTTCCCCAACAAAGGCATCCGAGCCTAGGTTTTTATGGTTTGATGTTTTGCACGAGTAGAACACAAGTGAGTTGTGGGCGATACAAGTCATACTACCTACCAAAGATGTCATACTTTGGTTCAGCGGTATTGTGAGATGAAGCGCCCGGACCGACATTACGCCAGACGCTTACGCGAGACTGGTTTCACCGCCACGAGCACTCGTTGCTTAAAGGTGACTGGTGGGTGCTGTCTCTCTCACTTTAGTTGAACTGAGTGTGGCTACGCCCGGTCCTTGAGAAGGTTAAACGAGTCTATTTGACGAAGTATCGTTGTGGTTTTGATGCGTGGGTGAGACTGGTTCTTGCTTAAGCCCGTAGCAGCCACGTAAAATTTGCAACAACAAAGTAGAGGACATCTAACTTGTTTTTGCAGGCATGTTGTGATGTGATATGGTCAAGACGTGATGCTATATTTTATTGTATGAGATGATCATGTTTTGTAACCGGTTATCGGCAATCGGCTGGAGCCATATGGTTGTCGCTTTATTGTATGCAATGCAATCGCTCTGTAATGCTTTACTTTATCACTAAGCGGTAGCGATAGTCGAGAAGCATAA
Organism: Aegilops speltoides; assembly: GCA_021437245.1. NCBI lineage: Eukaryota > Viridiplantae > Streptophyta > Magnoliopsida > Poales > Poaceae > Aegilops > Aegilops speltoides. The sequence goes on from CM038142.1 coordinate 55,634,723, forward strand.
GATTGGCGAGGCGACAACGATGCTACGATGGAGATCAAGGTGTCGCGCGGTGACGATGGTGATCATGATGGTGCTGCGGAGATGAAGATCACGAAGCACAAGATGATGACGACCATATCATATCACTTATATTGATTTGCATGTGATGTTTATGCTTTATGCATCTTATCTTGCTTTGATTGACGGTAGCATTATAAGATGATCTCTCACTAAATTATCAAGAAGTGTTCTCCCGAGTATGCACCGTTGCCAAAGTTAAATGTGCCCGCACACCACGTGATGATCGGGTGTGATAAGCTCTCGTCCATCTACAACGGTGCAAGCCAGTTTTGCACACGCAGAATACTCGGGTTATACTTGACGAGCCTAGCATATGCAGATATGGCCTCGGAACACGGAGACCGAAAGGTCGGCGTGAATCATATAGTAGATATGATCAACATAAGATGTTCACCATTGAAAACTACTCCATTTCACGTGATGATCGGTTATGGTTTAGTTGATTTGGATCACGTGATCACTTAGATGACTAGAGGATGTCTGCTCTAAGTGGGAGTTCTTAAGTAATATGATTAATTGAACTTAAATTTATCATGAACTTAGTACCGATAGTATCTTGCTTGTTTATGTTTGATTGTAGATAGATGGCTCGTCTTTGTTGTTCCGTTGAATTTTAATGCGTTCCTTGAGAAAGCAAAGTTGAAAGATGATGGTAGCAATTACACGGATCGGGTCCGTAACGAGGATTATCCTCATTGCTGCACGTAAGAGTTACGTCTGGATGCACCGCTAGGTGACAGAACTTCTTCTTTGAGCAACACCAGATGTTGTGAGCGTCTGGCGAGCAAAGCGATGACTACTCTATAGTTCAAGGTGCCATGCTTTACGGCTTAGAACCGGGACTTCAACGACGTTTTGAGCGTCATGGAGCATATGAGATGTTCCAGAGTTGAAGTTAATATTCAACGAATGCCCGGATTGAGAGATATGAAGTCTCCAATAAGTTCTATAGCTGCAAGATGGAGCAGAATAGTTACATTAGTGAGCACATACTCGTAATGTCCGGGTACTACAATCACTTGACACAATTGGGAGTTAATCTTCCGGATGATTGTGTCATTGACATAATTCTTCAATCACGCCACCAAGCTACAAAGGCTTCGTGATGAACTATAATATGCAAGGGTTAGTAAAGACTATACCGAGCTCTTCGCAATGCTAAAGGCTGCGAGGTAGAAATCAGAAGGAGCATCAAGTGTTGATGGTCAATAAGACCACTAGTTTCAAGAAGAAAGGCAAAGGGAAGAAGAAGGAACTTCAAGAAGAACAGCAAGCAAGTTGCTGCTCAGAGAAGAAACCCAAGTCTGGACCTAAGCCTGAAACCGAGTGCTTCTACCGCAAGCGATCGGTCACCGGAAGCGGAACTGCCCCAAGTATTTGGCGGATAAGAAGGATGGCAAGGTGAACAAAGGTATATGTGATATACATGTTATTGATGTGTACCTTACTAGAGCTCGCAGAGCACTGGTATTTGATCTTGGTTACATTGCTAATATTTGCAACTCAAAGCAGGACTACGGATTGCGAACAACGGCAAAGGACGAGGTGACGATCGCGTGGGAAATGGTTCCAAAGTCGATGTGATCGCGGTCGGCACGCTACCTCTACATCTACCTTTGGGATTAGTTTTAGACCTAAATAATAGTTATTTGGTGCTGCGTTGAGCATGAACATTATATCTGGATCTTGTTTGATGCGAGACGGTTATTCATTTAAATCGAGAGAATAATGGTTGTTCTATTTATATGAGTAATATCTTTTATGGTCATGCACCCTTGAGGAGTGGTCTATTTTGATGAATCTCGATAGTAGTGATACACATATTCATAATGTTGAAGCCAAAAGATGCAGAGTTGATAATGATAGTGCAACTTATTTGTGGCAATCGCCGTTTAGGTCATATCGGTGTAAAGCGCATGAAGAAACTCCATCTTGATGGACTTTTGGAGTCACTTGATTATGAATCACTTGGCACTTATGAACCGTGCCTCATGGGCAAGATGACTAGAACCCGTTCTCGGTACTATGGAGAGAGCAACAGATTTGTTGGAAATCATACATACGTATGTATGTGGTCCGATGAATGTTGAGGCTCGTGGCGGATATCATTATTTTCTCACCTTCACAGATGACTTAAGCGGATATGGGTATATCTACTTAATGAAACATAAGTCTGAAACATTTGAAAAGTTCAAAGAATTTCAGAGTGAAGTTGAAAATCATCGTAATAAGAAAATTAAATTTCTACGATCGATCGTGGAGGTGAATATTTGAGTTCTGAGTTTGGTCTACATTTGAAACAATGCGGAATAGTTTAAGAACTCACGCCACCCTAACACCACAACAGTAATGGTGTGTCCGAACGTCGTGTCGTACTTTACTAGATATGGTGCGATCTATGATGTCTCTTCTGATTTACCGCTATCGCTTTGGGGTTATGCTCTAGAGACGGCCGCATTCACACTGAATAGAACACCGTCAAAATCCGTTGAGACGACACCTTATGAACTGTGGTTTAGCAAGAAACCAAAGTTGTCGTTTCTTAAAGTTTGGGGATGCGATGCTTATGTGAAAAAGCTTCAACCTGATAAGCTCGAACCCAAATCGGAGAAATGTGTCTTCATAGGATACCCAAAGGAGACAGTTGGGTACACCTTCTATCACAGATCCGAAGGCAAGACATTCGTTGCTAAGAATGGATCCTTTCTAGAGAAGGAGTTTCTCTCGAAAGAAGTGAGTGGGAGGAAAGTAGAACTTGATGAGGTAATAGTACCTTCTCCCTTACTTGAAAGTAGTTTGTCGCGAAACGGTTTACGAGACACCTACACCAAGTAGTGAGGAAGTTGATGATGTTGATCATGAAACTTCGATCAAGTTACTACGTAACCTCGTAGATCAACCAGAGTAAGATCCGCACCGAGTGGTACGGTAATCCTGTTCGGAAATCATGCTACTAGATCATGATGAACCTACGAACTATGAAGAAGCGATGGTGAGCCCAGATTCCATAAAATGGCTTGAGGCCATGAAATCTGAGATGGGATCCATGTATGAAAACAAAGTATGGACTTTGGTTGACTTGCCCGAGGGTAGGCAAGCAATAGAAAACAAGTGGATCTTCAAGAAGAAGACCGACGACGACGGTAATATTATCGTCTACAAAGCTCGACTTATCGCAAAGGGTTTCGACAAGTTCAAGGGATTGACTACGATGAGACCTTCTCACCGTAGCGATGCTTAAGTCTGTCCGAATCATGTTAGCAATTGCCGATTTTATGATTATGAAATTTGGCAAATGGATGTAAAGACTGCATTCTGAATGGATTTACGGAAGAAGAGTTGTATATGATGCAACCGTAAGGTTTTATCGATCCAAAGGGAGCTAACAAAGTGTGCAAGCTCCAATGATCCATCTATGGACTGGTGCTAGCATCTCGGAGTTGGAATAAGCGCTTTGATAGTGTGATCAAAGCATTTGGGTTTGTCTGAGACTTTTGGAGAAGCTTTGTATTTACAAGAAAGTGAGTGGGAGCTCAGTAGCATTTACGATATTATATGTAGATGACATATTGCTGATCGGAAATGATATAGAATTCTGGATAGCATAAAGGGATACTTGAATAAGAGTTTTTCAATGAAAGACCTCGGTGAAGCTGCTTACATATTGGGCATTAAGATCTATAGAGATAGATCAAGGCGCTTAATTGGACTTTCACAAAGCACATACCTTGACAAAATTTTGAAGAAGTTCAAAATGGATCAAGCAAAGAAAGGGTTCTTGCACGTGTTACAAGGTGTGAAGTTGAGTAAGACTCAATGCCCGACCACCGCAGAAGATAGAGAGAAATGAAAGATGTTCCTATGCTTCAGCCATAGGCTCTATCATGTATGCAATGCTGTGTACCAGACTGATGTGTGCCTTGCTATAAGCCTAGCAGGAGGTACCAAGTAATCCAAGAGTGGATCATCGACAGCGGTCAAGAACATCTGAAATACGAAAAGGACTAAGGATATGTTTCTCGTATATGGAGGTGACAAAGAGCTCATCGTAAACAGTTACGTTGATGCAAGCTTTGACACCGATCCCACGATTCTAAATCGCAGACCGGATACGTATTTACACTAAGCGGAGGAGCTGTCGGTTGGTGCGGTTCTAAACAAAGCGTCGTGGCGGGATCTACATGTGAAGCGGAGTACATAGCAGCTTCGAAGCAGCTAATGAAGGAGTCGGATGAAGGAGTTCATATCCGATCTAGGTGTCATACCTAGTGCATCGGGTCCAATGAAAATCTTCGTGACAATCTCGGAGCAATTGCCTTAGCGAAGGAATCCAGATTTCACAAGAGGACCAAGCACATCAAGAGACGCTTCAATTCCATCCGGGACTTAGTCCGTGGGAGACATAGAGATTTGCAAGATACATACGGATCTGAATGTTGCGGACCGTTGACTAAGCCTCTTCCACGAGCAAAACATGATCAGCACCAAGACTCCATGGGTGTTAAGATCATTACTATGTAATCTAGATTATTGACTCTAGTGCAAGTGGGAGATCAAGGAAATATGCCCTAGAGGCAATAATAAAGTTATTATTTATTTCCTTATTTCATGATAAATGTTTATCATTCATGCTATAATTGTATTAACCGGAAACATGATACATGTGTGAATGCATAGACAAAACATTATGTCACTAGTATGCCTCTACTAGACTAGCTTGTTAATCAAAGATGGTTATGTTTCCGACCATGAACAAAGAGTTGTTATTTGATTAACAAGGTCACATCATTAGTAGAATGATCGATTGACATGACCCATTCCAATAGCTTAGCACACGATCGTTTAGTATGTTGCTACCGCTTTTATCCATGACTTATACATGTTCCTCGTAACTATGAGATTATGCAACTCCGTTTACGGAGGAACACTTTGGGTGCTACCAAACGTCACAACGTAATCGGGTGATTATAAAGGAGTACTACAGTGTCTCCAAAGGCAAATGTTGGGTTGGCGTATTTGAGATTAGGTTTTGTCACTCCGATTGTCGGAGAGGTATCTCTGGCCCTCTCGGTAATGCACATCACCGAAGCCTTGCAAGCACTACAACTAATGAGTTAGTTGTGAGATGATGTATTACGGAACGAGTAAAGAGACTTGCCGTAACGAGATTGAACTAGGTATTGGATACCGACGATCGAATCTCGGGCAAGTAACATACCGATGACAAAGGAACAACGTATGTTGTTATGCGGTCCGACCGATAAAGATCTTCGTAGAATATGTAGGAACCAATATGGGCATCCAGGTCCCGCTATTGGTTATTGACCGGAGACGTGTCTCGGTCATGTCTACATTGTTCTCGAACCGTAGGGTCCGCACGCTTAAGGTTTCGATGATAGCTATTATGAGTTTATGTATTTTGATGTACCGAAGAAGTTCGGAGTCCCGGATGTGATCACGGACATGACGAGGAGTCTCGGAATGGACGAGACATAAAGATTGATATATTGACGGCTATATTCGGACAGGAAAGGTTCCGAAGTTTCCGTGAAAACCGGAGTGCCGGGAGGTTACCGAACCCCGGGGAAGTATGGGCCTTAGTGGGCCAAGAGGGAGAGAGGGCCGCACCAGAGGTGGCGCTTCCCCCAGTCCGAATAGGACAGGAGGCGCGCCCCCCTCTCCTCTCTCTCTCTCTCTTTCCTTCCCCTTCTCCTTCCTAGTTGGACTAGGAAAGGGAGTCCTACTCAACTAGGAGGAGGACTCCCCCTCCTGGCGCGCCTATAGGGCGGCCGGCCTCCCCCCCTCCTTTATATACGGGGCAGGGGGCACCCTAGGACACACAAGTTTGATCTACGGATTGTTCCTTAGCCGTGTGCGGTGCCCCCTCCACCATATTCCACCTCGGTCATACCGTCATGAAGCTTAGGCGAAGCCCTGCGCCGATGAAACATCAAGATCGTCCTGCACGCCGTCGTCTTGTGGAACTCTCCTTGACACTCGGCTGGATCGAGTACGAGGGACGCCATCGAGCTGTCGTGTGTCAAGAACTCGGGGCGCCGGAGTAACGGCGCCGGGATCGGTCGGATCGCGAGGAGAACGTCGACTACTTCCTCTACGCCAGATCGCTTCGCCGGGTCTCACGAGGGTACGTAGACAACACTCTCCCCTCTCGTTGCTATACATCACCATGATCTTGAGTGTGCGTAGGAAAACTTTTGAAATTACTACGTTCCCCAACAGTTATGTTCCTGGATTTTGCGTTCCTTACGCGGTCGGGTGATTTATGGGACCCCCCTGACAGTTCGCTTTGAATAAAACTTGTCCAGCAAGGCCCAACCTTGGTTTTACCATTTGCCTCACCACCACCTATACCCTTCCCTTGGGTCGGCCAACCCAAGGGTCATATTTATTTTAGCCCCCGGCGGTGCTTGTCTAAGTGCTGGTCCGAACCGGCAGATCAAGGGCCCCCTCGAGGCAACTCGAGGTTTGGTTTTACTCGTGGGTGACCTATCCGGTGTTGCCACGAGAACGAGATATGTGCAGCTCCTATCGGGATTGTCGGCGATCGGGCGGCTTTGCTGGTCTTGTTTTACCATTGTCGAAATGTCTTGTAAACCGGGATTCCGAGACCGATCGGGTCTTCCGGGAGAAGGTCTGCTCTTCGCTTGATCGCGAGAGCTTGTCATGGGCTAAGTTGGGACACCCTGCAGGGTTTAAACTTTCGAGAGCCGTGCAGCGGTTATGTGGCGATGGGAATTTGTTAATGTCTGGTTGTAGATAACTTGACACCAGATCCAAATTAAAATGCATCAACCGCATGTGTAGCGTGATGGTCTCTTCTCGGCGGAGTCCGGGAAGTGAACACGGTTTCTGTGTTATGGTTGACGTAAGTAGGTGTTCAGGATCACCTCTTGATCATTGCTAGCTTCACGACCGTTCCTTTGTTTCTCTTGTCGCTCTCATTTGCGTATGTTAGCCACCATATCATGCTTAGCCGCTGCTGCAACCTCACCACTTTACCCCTTCCTTTCCCAGTAAGCTTTGCTAGTCTTGATACCCATGGTAATGGGATTGCTGAGTCCTCGTGGCTCACCAGATACTTCCAAAACCAGTTTGCAGGTGCCGATGAAACCGTGCAGGTGACGCATCCGAGCTCAAGGAGGAGCTCGATGAAGATCTTGTTCTTTGTGTTGTTTCGTTTGATTGATCAAGAGTGGAGCCAGCTTGGGACGATCGGGGATCTGTGTAGCATTTGGGGTAGTCTTCTTTTATTTTGGTTCCGTAGTCGGACCTTGATTGTATCTGTATGATGTAATGCTTTACTCATGTATTGTGTGAAGTGGCGATTGTAAGCCAACTATGTATCTCTTTCCCTTATGTATTACATGGGTTGTGTGAAGATTACCTCACTTGCGACATTGCTTTGAATGCGGTTATGCCTCTAAGTCGTGCTTCGACACGTGGGAGATATAGCCGCATCGAGGGCGTTACAAGGTGCGGCCGGCCCCTAGGGGTGCGCCTGGAGGAGTCCTACTCCCACCGGGAGTAGGACTCCCCCCTCTTGCCTTGGTGGAGAAGGAAAGGGGGAGGGGAAAGAGGAAAGTGGGGCACCGCCCCCTTCCTTGTCCTATTCGGACTAGGGGGGAGGGGCGCGCGGCCTGCCCTGGCCGGCCCTCCTCTTCTCCCTCATGGCCCACTAAGGCCCGTTAACCCCCGGGAGGGTTCCGGTAACCCCCCCGGTGCTCCGGTAAAATCCCGATTTCACCCGGAACTATTCCAATATCCAAATATAGGCTTCCAATATATCAATCTTTATGTATCGACCATTTCGAGACTCCTCGTCATGTCCGCGATCACATCCGGGACTCCGAACAACCTTCGGTACATCAAAACTTATAAACTCATAATAAAACTGTCCTCATAACGTTAAGCGTGCGGACCCTACGGGTTCGAGAACTATGTAGACATGACCTAGAACTATTCTCGGTCAATAACCAATAGCGGAACCTGGATGCTCATATTGGCTCCTACATATTCTACGAAGATCTTTATCGGTCAAACCGCATAACAACATATGTTGTTCCCTTTATCATCGGTATGTTACTTGCCCGAGATTCGATCGTCGGTATCCAATACCTAGTTCTATCTCGTTACCGGCAAGTCTCTTTACTCGTTACATAATGCATCATTCTGTAACTAACTCATCAACTACATTGCTTGCAAGGCTTGATGTGCATTACCGAGAGGGCCCAGAGATACCTCTCCGACAATCGGAGTGACAAACCCTAATCTCGAAATACGCCAACCCAACATGTACCTTCGGAGACACTTGTAGAGCTCCTTTATAATCACCCGATTCGTTGCTAGACGCTTTGGTAGCACACAAAGTGTTCTTCCGGTAAACGGGAGTTGCATAATCTCATAGTTATAGGAACTTTGTATAAGTCATGAAGAAAGCAATAGCAACATACTAAACGATCAAGTGCTAAGCTAACTGAATGGGTCAAGTCAATCAAATCATTCTCCTAATGATGTGATCCCGTTAATCAAATGACAACACATGTCTATGGCTAGGAAACATAACCATCTTTGATTAATGAGCTAGTCAAGTAGAGGCATACTAGTGACATTATGTTTGTCTATGTATTCACACATGTATCATGTTTCCGGGTAATACAGTTCTAGCATGAATAATAAACATTTATCATGATATGAGGAAATAAATAATAACTTTATTATTGCCTCTAGGGCATATTTCCTTCAGTCTCCCACTTGCACTAGAGTCAATAATCTATATTACACAGTAATGATTCTAACACCCATGGAGTCTTGGTGCTGATCATGTTTTGGTCGTGGAAGAGGCTTAGTCAACGGGTCTGCAACATTCAGATCCGTATGTATCTTGCAAATCTCTATGTCTCCCACCGGACTTGGTCCCGGATGGAATTGAAGCGCCTCTTGATGTGCTTGGTCTCTTGTGAAATCTGGATTCCTTTGCCAAGGCAATTGCACCAAGATTGTCACGAAGATCTTCATTGGTCCCGATGCACTAGGTATGACACCTAGATCGAAAATGAACTCCTTCATCCGCACTCCTTCATTTGCTACTCAAGCAGCTATGTACTCGCTTCGCATGTAGATCCCGCCACGACGCTTTGTTTAGAACTGCACCAACTTACAGCTCCACCGCTTAATAAAAACATGTATCCGGTTTGCGATTTAGAATCGTTCGATCGATGTCAAAGCTTGCATCGACGTAACCATTTACGACTAGCTCTTTGTCACCTCCATAAACGAGAAACATATCCTTAGTCCTTTTCGTATTTTAGGATGTTCTTGACCGCTATCCAAAGGATCCACTCGATTACATTGGTACCTCCTGCTAAGCTTATTGCTAAGCATACGTCGGTCCGGTACACAAGATTGCATACATGATAGAGCCTATTGTCAAGGATAGGAACATCTTTCATTTTCTCTATCTTCTGTTGTGGTCGGGCATTGAGTCCGACTCAACTTCACACCTTGTAATACGTGCAAGAACCCTTTCTTTGCTCGATCCATTTTGAACTTTTTCAAAACTTTATCAAGGTATGTGCTTTGTGAAAGTCCAATTAAGCGCCTTGATCTATCTCTATAGATCTTGATGCCCAATATGTAAGCAGCTTCACCGAGGTCTTTCATTGAAAAACTTTTATTCAAGTATCCCTTTATGCTATCCAGAAATTCTATATCATTTCCAATTAATAATATGTCATCTACATATAATATCGTAAATGCTACAGAGCTCCCACTCACTTTCTTGTAAATACAAAGCTTCTCCAAAAGTCTCAGATAAAACCATATGCTTTGATCACACTATCAAAGCGCTTATTCCAACTCGAGATGCTTGCACCAGTCCATAAATGGATCATTGGAGCTTGCACACTTTGTTAGCACCTTTGGATTGACAAAACCTTCGTTGCATCATATACAACTCTTCTTCCGTAAATCCATTCAAGAATGCGCTTTTGACATCCATTTGCCAAATTTCATAATCATAAAATGCAGCAATTGCTAACATGATTCGACAGACTTAAGCATCGCTACGGGTGAGAAAGTCTCATCGTAGTCAACCCTTGAACTTGTCGAAAACCTTTCGCAACAAGTCGAGCTTTATAGACGCTTATATTACCATCAGCGTTAGTCTTCTTCTTAAAATCCATTTATTCTCAATGGCTTGCCGATCATCGGGCAAGTCAACCAAAGTCCATACTTTCTTCTCATACATGGATCCCATCTCGATTCCATGGCTTCTAGCCATTTTATGAATCTGGGCTCATCATCGCTTCCTCATAGTTCGTAGGTTCACCATGGTCAAGTAACATGACTTCCGAATAGGATTACCGCACCACTCGTGCGGATCTTACTCGTAGACCCACGAGGTTCAAGAGAAACTTGATCCAAGTTTCATGATCAATATCATTATCTTCCTCACTAATTGGTGTAGTTGTCACAGGAACCGGTTCTTGTGATGGACTACTTTCCAATAAGGGAGCAGGTACAGTTACCTCATCAAGTTCTACTTTCCTCCCACTCACTTCTTTCGAGAGAAACTCCTTCTCTAGAAAGGATCCAAATTTAGCAATGAAAATCTTGCCCTCAGATCTGTGATAGAAGGTGTAACCAATAGTCTCTTTTGGGTATCCTATGAAGACACATTTCTCTGATTTGGGTTCGAGCTTATCTGGTTGAAGTTTCTTCACATAAGTATCGCAGCCCCAAACTTTAAGAAACGACAACTTTGGTTTCTTGCCAAACCACAGTTCCTAAGGCGTCGTTCAACGGATTTTGATGGTGCCCTATTTAACGTGAATGCGGCTGTCTCTAGAGCATAACCCCAAAATGATAGCGGTAAATCAGTAAGAGACATCATAGATCGCACCATATCTAGTAAAGCACGACACGACGCTCGGACACACCATTTCGTTGTGGTGTTCCGGTATGGCGTGAGTTGCGAAACTATTCCACATTGTTTCAAATGTAAACCAAATTCGTAACTCAAATATTCTCCTCCACGATCGATCGTAGAAATTTTATTTTCTTGTTATGATGATTTTCCACTTCACTCAAAATTCTTTGAACTTTTCAAATGTTTCAGAGTTGTGTTTCATCAAGTAGATATACCCATATCTGCTCAAATCATCTGTGAAGGTGAGAAAATAATGATACCCGCCGCGAGCCTCAATATTCATTGGACCACATACATCAAGATGTATGATTTCCAATAAATCAGTTGCTCGCCCATAGTTCCGAGAACGGCGTTTTAGTCATCTTGCCCATGAGGCACTCGTTACAAGTACCAAGTGATTCATAATCAAGTGATTCCAAAAGTCCATCAAGATGGAGTTTCTTCATGCGCTTTATACCGATATGATCAAACGGCAAGTGCCACAAATAAGTTGCACTATCATTATCAACTCTGCATCTTTTGGCTTCAACATTATGAATATGTGTATCACTACTATCGAGATTCAATAAAAATAGACCACTCTTCAAGGGTGCATGACCATAAAAGATATTACTCATATAAATAGAACAACCATTATTCTCTCGATTTAAATGAATAACCGCCTTGCATTAAACAAGATCCAGATATAATGTTCATGCTAAACGCCGCACCAAATAACAATTATTCAGGTCTAAAACTAATCCCGATGGTAGATGTAGAGGTAGCGTGCGATCGCGATCACATCGACTTTGGAACCATTTCCCACGCCGCATCGTCACCTCGCCCTTAGCCAATCTTCGCTAATCCGTAGTCCCTGCTTCGAGTTGCAAATATCGCAATGTAACCAAGATCAAATACCTGTGTACTATCACAGCATTAGTAAGGTACACATCAATAACATGTATATCACATATACCTTTGTTCACTTTGCCATCCTTCTTATCCGCCAAATACTTGGGGTAGTTCCGCTCAAAGGACTACCGCTTGCAGAGAAGCACTCGGCCTCGTGCTTAGGTCCGCACTGGTTTCTTCTCCTGAGCAAAGAACTTGTTTGATGTTCTTCTTGAAGTTCCCTTCTTCTTCCCTTTGCCCTTTTCTTGAAACTGGTGGTCTTATTGACCATCAACACTTGATGCTCCTTCTGATTTCTACCTCCGCAGCTTTTTAGCATTGCGAAGAGCTCGAATAGTCTTGTCCATCCCTTGCATATTATAGTTCATCACGAAGCTCTTGTAGCTTGGTGGCGTGATTGAAGAATTTTGTCAATGACACTATCATTAGGAAGATTAACTCCCAGCTTGAATCAAGTGATTATTATATACCCGCACATTTTGAGTATGTGTTCACCGACGTAACTATTCTCCTCCATCTTACAACTATAGAACTTATTGGAGACTTCATATCTCTCAATCCAGGCATTTGCTTGAAATATTAACTTCAACTCCTGGAACATCTCATATGCTCCATGACGTTCAAAACGTCGTTGAAGACCCGGTTCCAAGCCGTAAAGCATGGCACACTCGAACTATCGAGTAGTCATCGCCTTTGCTCGCCAGATGTTCTTAACGCCGCCCAGTTGCATCAAGAAGCAGTTCGCACCCAGCGGTGCTTCCAGACGTAATTCTTCCGTGCAAAGAATGAGATATCTCGATTACGGACCCAGTCCGTGTAATTGCTACCATCATCTTTCAACATAACCATCTTTGATTAATGAGCTAGTCAAGTAGAGGCATACTAGTGACATTATGTTTGTCTATGTATTCACACATGTATCATGTTTCCGGGTAATACAATTCTAGCATGAATAATAAACATTTATCATGATATGAGGAAATAAATAATAACTTTATTATTGCCTCTAGGGCATATTTCCTTCACTGCGGGCGAAAGGTTTTTCAGATACTTGGTGTTCACGACTGGCTATATTCCTCACCACTGCGAGCTCTAGAGTGATTGTCAATGGTTGTCAGGGGAAGAAATTCAGACATGCTAAGGGTTTGCGCCAAGGGGATCCAGTGTCCCCTCTTCTATTTGTCATTGCCATGGACATTCTCTCTTCCATGATGATCAAAGTGCAACAGATGGATGCCATCAATACGATGCCAGGTTGCACCCCCCTTCAGAGACTGTCGATCTACGCGGACGATGTCATCCTCTTCATCAGACCTACGATCAGCGAATTGTGCTTTATCAGGGAATCTCTACAAATTTTTGGCAGCGCTTCAGGACTTCATGTTAACTTTGCCAAATCTTCGGCGACTATGATCCAAGCGGACGATGCTGATCAACAGCGTGTTTCACAAGCTTTGCCCTGGCGTATGGAGTCCTTCCCATGTAAATATCTTGGACTGCAGCTCTCGATCAAACAACTTACAAGAGCATAATGGCAACCAATTGTGGATCAAGTGCTCAATTTCCTTCCGGGCTGGCAAAGAGGGATGGTGACGAGGCCAGGAAGACTGATCCTTGTTAACAATGTGGTGCGAGCTAGACCCATGCATCACTTACTGATCGCAGAGGCCCCCAAGTGGGCTTTGAATCAAGTGGACAAAGCCTGTCGTGCTTTCTTTTGGGCGGGGTCAGAGCAGATACATGGAGGCAAGTGTTTGGTGGCTTGGCAAAAAGTTTGTCGTCCCAAACATCTTGGAGGGCTCGGAGTGCTAGACCTCAACAGGCAGGGTCTTGCCCTTAGGCTTCGCTGGGAATGGTTGAAGCGCACTGATTAGGGCAGGCCATGGCAGGGCCTCTCGCTGGTGATGGATAAACAAACACAGGCTGCCTTCTCTAGCCTCGTGCAATGGAACGTGGGAGATGGGTAGCGTATCTTCTTCTGGAATGATAGATGGCTCAATGGATCCACTATCGCCGAGATCGCGCCGCTGGTTCGTGCATGTGTGCGCACGCAAGTGGCTAACAGGAGGACAGTCTTGGAAGCTCTACACTTGCACCGCTGGGCGAACGATGTGATGGGTAACTTGTCGGCTGAGGTTTTGGTGCAACTTGTTCGACTATGGGAGATCATGATTACTATACAGCTTGATCCGGAGCAAGTGGATACCCCAGTTTGGAAGTGGAACAATCAAGGCGTGTATTCCTCGGTATTGGCTTATGCGATGCTATGGAAAGGAAGTATTGACTTCGCCCCAGCTCATGCCATTTGGAAGTGTTGGGCGCCTCTCTCATGCAAGCTGTTCATGTGGCTAGCCACACATCATCGCCTCTGGACGGCCGACAGGAGATTCAGACATGGGCTTCAGGAGCATCGGTCACCATGCTACATTTGCGCCGAGGAAGAGGATACGGTGGATCACATTCTGGTTCAATGCGTTTTCGCTCGCCAAGTTTGGCATAATTGTTTTCAGCAAGCCCGGCTGGATATCTCTTTAGTCCCAACTGTGAATGACTCTTTGGAGGCTTGGTGGATGGCTTGTCGAAGACAAATACCAGCTGCTCACAGGAAGGGGTTCGACTCGCTGGTGATGATGTTCTCCTGGCAGCTTTGGAAGCATAGAAATGGCCTCGTCTTTGGTCCTAGTACATCGATCGACACGGCACCATCAAGACTTTCGAGATACTACGCACTTGGTGTTTGGCAGGAGCGCATGGAGTTAACATCTTTTGTGAGTAGTTGTGTTAGCATCTAGGAGTGGACGTGGGGATCTCTGGCAACATCGGTGTGTCGTGTGCTAGATAAAACCCCCCAATTGTAATAATTTCTTGTACATTTTTCTGCCTTGCTAAGGTACGCGATTGCGTACTAAAAAAACAATTGCCACCGCCCAGGAAAACGATTCACGCTGACCCACCCACGGCCCGGGCACAGAACCGAGCGAGCCCCTCTCTCTCGAACCGTTGCAAAGGTTTAGCCAACGAACCAACCCTCTGTATCAACCTGCAGCAAAGCCCTCGCCGCCGCCGCCGCCGCCGCCGCCCGCGCGGAGCTAGAAGCGGGAGTGGAGGGGGGCAAAACAGTCCCACGATGGAGTACGTCAACCCTCTCACGGGCTTCCGCGTCGACGGCCGCCGCCCCAACGAGGTCACGCCCCTCTCCTCCCTGTCTCGCCTTCCTCTGCTTCACGCTCGGCTGACTCCGATTCTTGGCGGCCGGTGTCTCGCAGATGCGGCAGCTCAAGGGCGAGGTCGGCGTCGTCTCCAGGGCCGACGGCTCGGCGCTCTTCGAGATGGGCAACACCAGGGTCATCGCCGCCGTCTACGGGCCCCGAGAGGTACTCCATGTCCCCCGCCTTGCTCGCGCAGAGCCTGCTGCACGCCAGCTGTTCGATGCAGTGTCTGCTAGGGAGTAGCGAGAGTTCATGCTTCTTAGTTAAGTTTTGGGATCAGGATGATGTTTTCGAGAGTGCAGACGACATGTTTGATGGAACGCCTATCAACGGTTCTTTTCCCAAGTTCATGCAGCACGTTTCATGTAGTACTGTCTATGAAAGGATTTACTTTCTAGTTGGTGCGGTGCTAAGACGAACTACATGGAGCAACTTTTCTCAAAGTGCGTGATGAAATGGCACAGTAGTCGTTCATGTTGGAGATGCTACGGCAGAATTGTATCCTTCTGGTGTTTTGATAGTGGCAACATGTTCTAGGAAAACTGTGCCAGTTGAACATGTGGAGTTATTCCACAGGGCCTAGGGCGGCTTTCCTTGTGTAGCTATGATATTGTTTTTTTCATACCAGTCAGTATTCCTCAATATGAATGGCTAACAAATCCCAGCTTTAAAAACATAATGTTATATCTGCTTGTTTCACTCATTCAGATCCAAAACAGGAGTCAGCAACAAAACAGTAAAGAGGCTTTGGTAAGTTTATTTGCCCAAGTGCACCATGTATTAAAGCTTCTCTTGTTAGGATGCGCTCCTGAGAAATGTTATGTGTCTGCAGGTGCGTTGTGAGTATAGAATGGCAGAATTTAGCACTGGGGATCGAAGGAGAAAGCCAAAAGGTGACAGGTATGTTC
This sequence comes from Aegilops speltoides, assembly GCA_021437245.1. Classification (NCBI taxonomy): domain Eukaryota; kingdom Viridiplantae; phylum Streptophyta; class Magnoliopsida; order Poales; family Poaceae; genus Aegilops; species Aegilops speltoides. The sequence continues at coordinate 55,650,739 of CM038142.1, forward strand.
CAGCTTGAGGAGGAAGAACTGATGAAAATAACTTAACCACTGACTAATGACTATAGTGGATTCATTTATTATCAGTACATGCTTTCGACATGACAGGTTTTCATATCGTTATTTCCAGGCTTCCTTTTCTCCATGTTATGTTTCTTCTAATATTTCCGATGTCATTATCATTTTCTGTATTGGGGATTGTACTTTTGAATTATGTCTGATTTTTTTCTTAATGGGATCATGTTGAGAGCTTTTTGGGCCGGTAACATGACCAAATATTGCAATGCAATTAAAGTAGAAGTTCAGGAACTTCCTCGTGTGAAATAAAACAGACAGTGCTAATGTATAGCTTAGTTTATTCATGTCAGTCTTTTCATTATTGTTGTCTGTGTTGGGGACTGTTATTTTTGAATTGTGTCCGAGTTGTTCTTAAAGGGGAAAGGTCCTCAAAACTAAGGGTGGGTGTCATCTCAAGAGCTTTTTAGGCCAGTAATGTGACCAAATGTTGCAATGGAATTAAAGTAGAAGTTCAGAAACTTCCTCATGTGAAAATAAAACAAACAGTGCTAATGTATAGCTTAGTTGATTCATGTCAGTTGTAGTCTACTCCCTCCGTTCCAAATTACTCGTCGTGGTTTTAGTTTGAACTAAAACCACGACGAGTAATTTGGAACGGAGGGAGTACTTAATTTTTCAATTCCTGCACAACTATATAGTAATATGGTGAATCTCTATAACTTTGTGACAGGCGATCAACAGAAATTTCTCTTGTTATTCGACAAACAATGGAGGCAAGCATATTAACACATTTAATGCCACACTCACAGGTGAGTCATCTAACAAGTCGAGTTGCAAGAAACCTCTATCCTAAATTATAAACAGGACCCACTTTGAATGCTTACTGTGTTTATTTATAGATTGACATATTTGTCCAAGTTCTTCAAGCTGACGGTGGTAAGTGCACTGTCTTTGAATATTTCAGATCCATCTCTAATCTACATGCACTTCTATAACTATTTGTAGAACCTACTTCATTTCCTTGCCAAACCAAAGGCACACGGCACAAGCCTACTTTTTTGTCCAGAGGCTGTGTAAATATTTTACTTAATAAACATGCATTTTCTTGTTTCCATTACCCAGTCCCGCTATGGCATAGTGTTATTTTTGTCTATTTCGAAACGATTGTAGCATTAGTGGTAGTAAATATGACACAAGTTTCTATCTTGATCATGACTGCGTGTCTGACAGGAACCAGGTCTGCATGCATCAATGCTGCAACTCTAGCACTTGCAGATGCTGGGATTCCAATGCGAGACATAGTCACTTCTTGCAGTGCTGGGTATCTGTGTTCTACTCCTTTGCTTGGTAGCGGGCCTTTCTGTTCTCACATCTATGACAAAGCAAAGAATCATCTCAGACAAAGAGGCCCTCAACCATTCTAATATGTTATTTCAGATCTGAATTATATAGAAGACAGCGCTGGAGGCGCGGATGTCACTGTTGGCATTCTTGCAAAGATGGACAAAGTGACTCTTCTGCAGGTTACAGAACGATCATAAACTTTGATTGCTCCAAATTTCAGGGTCTCCCTAGCCCGTGCCTCATCTGCAGCACAAACTTTCTGATGCGACACATTTCTTATGTGCTTAGTTTGCTGCACGACATCATTCATTCACAGTAACACTAATGCTCAAAAGGCGATTTTCAGATGGACGCGAAACTACCAATGGATACATTTGAGACTGTGATGGACCTTGCAACTGAAGGGTGCAAAGCGATCGCAACCTACATCCGAGAGGTTAAGAACCGTTCCTTATCCTCGGCCGCCCTTGCTCAATTACATCTTCCCCAAACTTGTCATCCTACCATTGGACACACTGGAACCTTATTGTTGTGTACACCAATGATTTTCCCATTGTATGAAACCTGAATGCTGATTGGTTGTGTTGTGATGCTGAAATAGGTGCTACTGGAGAACACGAAGCAGCTGGAGTGTCAGCGAGGCTAGTTAAACATAGCAGGTGGAGGCTATTGAACGAGAGCCTGTGGCACTTGAAGGTGGGTCTGTCGTGTAACGCTGATTGATGGCTTATCTGCCTAGCAGAGCTAGCATTGAGAGAAAAAATGACACTGAACCTGTCAAAGATAGCTGGACCATCATTTTCCCTCCTAACGTACATGCTGTAGCGCGCAGGAGATGACATCTTGATTATGTGAAACTTTGATGTTGAACTTGGTATCCATGTTGTACTTTTGAAAATGTTTCAACATGGTGCAAATTTAACTTAAATACAAGGCGAAGTATGGTACATACATCCCCAGGTTGACATGTTGTGAAAGCATTTCTACTCCCTCCGTCTAGGTGTACAAGTCACCTTACGAAAACCAAATACTCCCAAAACACTTAGGCGCGGTGCATTAATTCTCACCTTGTTTATTGTTTTTGACATGAATAAAGAAATCAACCAATAAGAGATGTGGTGTGTGTATGCTTTAAATGACTTGAGACTATCAAGCACGACATGCAGTGATCAGTTTATTACATGCAGTGTTATTAATTAGCAAATAAACATGAAGTTCTTTTGTTTTTCCATCCGCCTTGGTTGCGGTGCACAACCTAAAATGACTTATGCACCTAGACGGAGGAACCTCGTTTATGATGGATGGTGAAATTTTGTTTGACTGAAAAACTCTTATAAAGAAAGCATATGTATGCTGCTATTATTCTGCCTGCATCATCACCAAATGGCAACGCAGCTCGAGCACACCATTTTGCTGGGTGTAGTCAAATAGTACCTCCATTTTTTATGTACTCCCCGCATATTAGCTTTGACTTAAGTCAAACTTTATAAAGTGTGATCAAGTTTGTAGAAAACAATATGAACATTTACAATAACATATTTAGTTATATGATGTGAAAATATATGCAATGATGAATTAAATGGTATTGATTTGGTTGTGTATATGTTAATAGGACGTTGCTAACTTCCAAACAGTCGGAAGTTTAACTATAGATCCGAACGATAGATCCTAGCCTAACTAAAATCAACTATCATTTTCTTATGTGAAAAACTTCGCTAAATCATAAGATGTCCACTAGTTTTGAATTGGATTTTGAAAAATGTTTATAATTAAAGAAACCATCATTTAAAAAATACATTTACAAATTTTAAAACTATTAATGGATTTCAAAAGTGTTTGCAAATTTGAAAAAAGGTTCATAAATTTGAAAATTGTTCACAGACTTCAAAATGTCTTGCAATTTGAGAATATCATAAATTTATTCATGAATTTTATTTATTTATGGACTTTCTTGAAAATATAATAATTTTTAAATATTCAATATTTTTAATTAATTTTCATGTATGAAAATGTGAACCAATAATTATAAATAAAAAGGAGATGGGAAAATGAAAGAATAATAAAAACATAAAAACAAAAAGGAATGATGATGATGATAAACAGGTTGATTTTGGCAAAAGAGTGACAATTTTCGAAAAACAGCAATGATTTTGGCAAAATGAATACACATGAATACCCGGTTGCGAATTCCTGGAGCCGCCACTGGTGTGCGCCCGTTCAGGTCATGGTGGACAGAAAAGTCGGCCCAATGCGTCGACCCAAATGAACGCGCGTCTGTTTTCGTCCGTCTGCCGTTCCATTCGCGGCTCAATTTTGAACCTCATTTACGTCGGCACGGACACGAGACGGACGCGCATGCCACGCGCCAATTACTCCCCTTGGCCCGCCAGTCAGGGGCAAAGCATCCACCATTTCCCTTCACTATCCCAAACACCTCCCCCACACAGCCCACGCCGCCGCCATGGGCGGCGCTCGATGCTCCGCCACCTCGCCTCCCTCGCCTCTTCCGGCATCACCTCCGCCCCCTTCGGCAAAGGCAAGCCCCGCGCCCCCCGCAAGACCACACGACGCTCAAGAAGAAGAAGCAGCTGACGCCCGAGGAGTGGGCCATGGAGTCGGCGAAGAGGAAGGGTCGGAGGCACACGGCGGACGCAAGGGCCGAAGCAGCGGCCGCCGGCGGCGGCAACGAGGGGGACCCTACTTGTTGGGGAACGTAGCAGAAATTCAAAATTTTCCTACGTGTCACCAAGATCTATCTATGGAGAAACCAGCAACGAGGGGAAGGAGAGTGCATCTACATACCCTTGTAGATCGCTAAGCGGAAGCGTTCAAGAGAACGGGGTTGAAGGAGGCGACTGCGTGATCCAAATCACCGGAGATCCTAGTGCGAACGGACGGCACCTCCACGCTCAACACACGTGACAGCCCGATGACGCCTCCCATGCCTTGATCCAGCAAGGAGAGAGGGAGAGGTTGAGGAAGACTCCATCCAGCAGCAGACAACGGCGTGGTGGTGGTGGAGGAGCGTGGCAATCCTGCGCAGGCTTCGCCAAGCACCGCGAGAGAGGATGAGTACTTGGGAGAGGGGGAGGGCTACGCGAGAACTTGTGGTGCAGCTGCCCTCCCACCCCCCACATATATATATAGGGCAATGGAGGGGGGGCCCCCTCGAGATCCAATCGAGGAGGCGGCGGCCAAGGGGGAGGAGTGCCTCCCAAGTCAAGTGGAGGCCCTCCCCTTTAGGGTTTTCCTCTCCCATGCGCATTGGCCTTGGGGGCTGGTGCCCCGGCCCATTAAGGCTAGGGCGCCCCACAGTCCATGCTACTGTATTGGGCGTGGTGGAACGATTTCGGACCTCCGCACCCATCCGAATCCTCCGAACCTTCTCGAAGCTTCCCGGTACAATACCGAAAAAACCCGAACTTTTTCCGGAACCCGAACAACCACTTTCCATATATAAATCTTTACCTCCGGACCATTCCAGAACTCCTAGTGACGTCCGGGATCTCATCCGGGACTCCGAACAATATTCGGTAACCACATACAAACTTCCTTTATAACCCTAGCGTCATCGAACCTTAAGTGTGTAGTTCGGGAACCATGCAGACATGACCGAGACGTTTTCCGGTCAATAACCAAGAGCGGGATCTGGATACCCATGTTGGCTCCCACATGTTCCACGATGATCTCATCGGATGAACCACGATGTCAAGGACTCAATCGATCCCGTATACAATTCCATTTGTCTAGCGGTATAGTACTTGCCCGAGATTCGATCGTCGGTATACCGATACCTTGTTCAATCTCGTTACCGGCAAGTCTCTTTACTCGTTCCGTAACACATCATCCCGTGATCAACCCCTTGGTCACATTGCTTTATTATGATGATGTCCTACCGAGTGGGCCCAGAGATACCTCTCCGTTTACGGAGTGACAAATCCCGATCTCGATTCGTGCCAACCCAATGAGACACTTTTGGAGATACCTGTAGTGCACCTTTATAGCCACCCAGATTCACGTTGTGACGTTTGGTACACCCAAAGCATTCCTACGGTATATGGAGTTGCACAATCTCATGGTCTAAGGAAAAGATACTTGACATTAGAAAAGCTTTAGCATACGAACTACGATCTTTGTGCTAGGCTTAGGATTGGGTCTTGTCCATCACATCATTCTCCTAATGATGTGATCCCACTATCAATGACATCCAATGTCCATGGTCAGGAAACCATAACCATCTATTGATCAACGAGCTAGTCAACTAGAGGCTTACTAGGGACATGGTGTTGTCTATGTATCCACACATGTATCTGAGTTTCCTATCAATACAATTATAGCATGGATAATAAACGATTATCATGAACAAGGAAATATAATAAATAACTAATTTATTATTGCCTCTAGGGCATATTTCCAATAGTCTCCCACTTGCACTAGAGTCAATAATCTAGTTCACATCGCCATGTGATTAACACTCACAGGTCACATCGCCATGTGACCAACATCCAAAGAGTTTACTAGTGTCACTAAACTAGTTCACATCATCATGTGATTAAGACTCAATGAGTTCTGGGGTTTGATCATGTTTTTCTTGCAGGAGAGGTTTTAGTCAACGGGTCTGCAACATTCAGATCCATATATACTTCGCAAATCTCTAGGTCATATTGTAAATGCTGCTTCCACGCTCCACTTGGAGCTATTCCAAATGGTTGCTCCACTATATGTATCCGGTTTGCTACTCAGAGTTATTCGGATAGGTGTTAAAGCTTGCATCGACGTAACCCTTTACGCCGAACTCTTTATCACCTCCATAATCGAGAAACATGTCCTTATTTACTCCAAGGACAATTTTGACCACTGTCCAATGATCCATTCCTGGATCATTCTTGTACCCCTTGACTGACTCATGGCAAGGCACACTTCCGGTGCGGTACACAACATAGCATACTATAGAGCCTATGTCTGAAACATAGGGGCGACCTTCGCCCTTTCTCTCTTTTCGCCATGGTCGAGCTTTAAGTCTTGACTTCATACCTTACATCTCGTGCAAGAACTCCTTCTTTGACGATCCATCTTGAACACCTTCAAGATCATGTCAAGGTATATGCTCATTTGAAAGTACCATTAAGCGGTTTTTGATCTATCCTCATAGATCTTGATGCTCAATGTTCAAGTAGCTTAAACCCGGTTTTCAATTGAAAAACACTTTTCAAATAACCCTATATGCTTTACAGAAAATTCTACATCATTTCTGATCAACAATATGTCAACAACATATACTCATCAGAAATTCTATAGTGCTCCACTCACTTCTTTGGAAATACAAGTTTCTCATAAATTTTTATAAACCCAAAATCTTTGATCATCTTATCAAAGTACATATTACAACTCCGAGATGCTTACTCCAGTCCTTAGAAGGATCATTGGAGCTAGCATACCTTTTAGCATCCTTAGGATCTGTTGGGGAACGTAGTAATTTCAAAAATTTTCCTACGCACACGCAAGATCATGGTGATGTACAGCAACGAGAGGGGAGAGTGTTGTCCACATACCCTTGCAGACCCGAAGCGGAAGCGATCACAACGTAGAGGAAGTAGTCGTACGTTCTCCTCGCGATCCGACCGATCCGGCGCCACATCTCCGACGCCCCGAGTTCTTGACACACGTACAGCTCGATGACGCCCCTCGTACTCGATCCAGCCGAGTGTCGAGGGAGAATTTCACAAGACGACGGCGTGGTGGACGATCTTGATGTTTCACCGGCGCAGGGCTTCGCTTAAGCTTCATGACAGTATAACCGAGGTGGAATATGGTGGAGGGGGCACCGCACACGGCTAAGGAACGATCTCAAGATCAACTTGTGTGTCCCAAGGTGCCCCCTGCCTCAGATATAAAGGAGCAGGGGAGGGGCCAAGGCCAAGGGGTGGCGCTGGGGAGTCCTACTCCTCTGGGAGTAGGATTCCCCCAATCCTAGTTGGACTAGGATTCCTGAGGGGAAAGAGAGAGAGGGGCGGCCTTCTCCTAGTCCTAGTAGGACTAGGGAAGGGGGAGGCGCCCCCACTAGGGCTGGCCCTTCTCCTTTCCACTAAGGCCCATAGAGGCCCATTTACCTCCCGGGGTTCCGTAACCTCCGGTACTCAGATAAATTCCGTTTTACCGGAACCATTCGAACTCCAAACATAGGCTTCCAATATATCAATCTTTATGTCTCGACCATTTCGAGACTCCTCGTCATGTCCGTGATCACATCCGGTACTCCGAACTCCTTTGGTACATCAAAATACATAAACTCATAATAACTGTCATCGAAACCTTAAGCGTGCGGACCCTACGGTTCGAGAACAATGTAGACATGACCTAGAACTATTCACGGTCAATAACCAACAGCGGGACCTGGATGCCCATATTGGTTCCTACATATTCTACGAAGATCTTTGTCGGTCAGACCGCATAACAACATACGTTGTTCCTTTGTCATCGGTATGTTACTTGCCCGAGATTCGATCGTCGGTATCCAATACCTAGTTCAATCTCGTTACGCAAGTCTCTTTACTCGTTCCGTAATACATCATCTCACAACTAACTCATTAGTTGTAGTGCTTGCAAGGCTTAAGTGATGTGCATTACCGAGAGGGCCCAGAGATACCTCTCCGACAATCGGAGTGACAAAACCTAATCTCGAAATACGCCAACCCAACATTTGCCTTTGGAGACACCTGTAGTACTCCTTTATAATCACCCGATTCGTTGTGACGTTTGGTAGCACCAAAGTGTTCCTCCGTAACGGAGTTGCATAATCTCATAGTTATAGGAACATGTATATGTCATGGATAAAAGCAAGAGCAACATACTAAACGATCGTGTGCTAAGCTAAGGGAATGGGTCATGTCAATCGATCATTCTACTAATGATGTGACCTTGTTAATCAAATAACAACTCCTTGTTCATGGTCGGAAACATAACCATCTTTGATTAACAAGCTAGTCTAGTAGAGGCATACTAGTGACATGTTATTTTGTCTATGCATTCACACATGTATCATGTTTCCGGTTAATACAATTCTAGCATGAATGATAAACATTTATCATGAAATAAGGAAATAAATAATAATTTATTATTGCCTCTAGGGCATATTTCCTTCAGTCTCCCACTTGCACTAGAGTCAATAATCTAGATTACATAGTAATGATTCTAACACCCATGGAGTCTTGGTGCTGATCATGTTTTGCTCGTGGAAGAGGCTTAGTCAACGGTCTGCAACATTCAGATCCGTATGTATCTTGCAAATCTCTATGTCTCCCGTCGGACTAAGTCCGGATGGAATTGAAGCGTCTCTTGATGTGCTTGGTCCTCTTGTGAAATCTGGATTCCTTTGCTAAGGCAATTGCTCGATATTGTCACGAAGATTTTCATTGGACCCGATGCACTAGGTATGACACCTAGATCGGATATGAACTCCTTCATCCGCACTCCTTCATTAGCTGCTTCCGAAGCTGCTATGTATTCCGCTTCACATGTAGATCCCACTACGACGCTTTGTTTAGAACTGCACCAACTGACAGCTCCTTCGTTTAGTGTAAATACGTATCCGGTCTGCGATTTAGAATCGTCCGGATCAGTGTCAAAGCTTGCATCAACGTAACCGTTTACGATGAGCTCTTTGTCACCTCCATATACGAGAAACATATCCTTAGTCCTTTTCGGTATTTCAGATGTTCTTGACCGCTGTCCATGATCCACTCTGGATTACTTTGGTACCCCCTGCTAGGCTTATAGCAAGGCACACATCAGTCTGGTACACAAGCATTGCATACATGATAGAGCCTATGGCTGAAGCATAGGAACATCTTTCATTTTCTTTCTATCTTCTGCGGTGGTCGGGCATTGAGTCGACTCAACTTCACACCTTGTAACACGAGCAAGAACCCTTTCTTTGCTTGATCCATTTTGAACTTCTTCAAAACTTTGTCAAGGTATGTGCTTTGTGAAAGTCCAATTAAGCGTCTTGATCTATCTCTATAGATCTTGATGCCCAATATGTAAGCAGCTTCACCGAGGTCTTTCATTGAAAAACTCTTATTCAAGTATCCCTTTATGCTATCCAGAAATTCTATATCATTTCCGATCAGCAATATGTCATCCACATATAAGATCGAAAATGCTCTGAGCTCCCACTCACTTTCTTGTAAATACAGCTTCTCCAAAAGTCTCATACAAACCCAAATGCTTTGATCACACTATCAAAGCGTTTATTCCAACTCGAGATGCTTGCACCAGTCCATATATGGATCGCTGGAGCTTGCACACTTTGTTAGCTCCTTTGGATCGATAAAACCTTCGGTTGCATCATATACAACTCTTCTTCCGTAAATCCATTCAGAATGCGGTCTTTACATCCATTTGCCAAATTTCATAATCATAAAATCGGCAATTGCTAACATGATTCGGACGGACTTAAGCATCGCTACGGGTGAGAAGGTCTCATCGTAGTCAATCCCTTGAACTTGTCGAAAACCTTTTGCGACAAGTCGAGCTTTATAAACGATAACATTACCGTCGGCCGTCGGTCTTCTTCTTGAAGATCCACTTGTTTTCTATTGCTTGCCTACCCTCGGGCAAGTCAACCAAAGTCCATACTTTGTTTTCATACATGGATCCCATCTCAGATTTCATGGCCTCAAGCCATTTTATGGAATCTGGGCTCACCATCGCTTCTTCATAGTTCGTAGGTTCATCATGATCTAGTAGCATGACTTCGAGAACAGGATTACCGTACCACTCAGTGCGGATCTTACTCTGGTTGATCTACGAGGTTCTGCAGTAACTTGATCTGAAGTTTCATGATCAACATCATCAACTTCCTCACTACTTGGTGTAGGTGTCTCAGAAACTAGTTTCTGCGACGAACTACTTTCAAGTAAGGGAGAAGGTACTATTACCTCATCAAGTTCCACTTTCCTCCCACTCACTTCTTTCGAGAGAAACTCCTTCTCTAGAAAGGATCCATTCTTAGCAACGAATGTCTTGCCTTCGGATCTGTGATAGAAGGTGTACCCAACTGTCTCCTTTGGGTATCCTATGAAGACACATTTCTCCGATTTGGGTTCGAGCTTATCAGGTTGAAGCTTTTTCACATAAGCATCGCATCCCCAAACTTTAAGAAACGACAACTTTGGTTTCTTGCTAAACCACAGTTCATAAGGTGTCGTCTCAACGGATTTCGACGGTGTTCTATTCAGTGTGAATGCGGCCGTCTCTAGAGCATAACCCCAAAACGATAGCGGTAAATCAGTAAGAGACATCATAGATCGTACCATATCTAGTAAAGTACGATTCATGACGTTCGGCACACCATTACTGTTGTGGTGTTCCGGTGGCGTGAGTTGCTAAACTATTCCGCATTGTTTCAAATGTAGACCAAACTCGTAACTCAAATATTCACCTCCACGATCGATCGTAGAAACTTAATTTTCTTGTTACGATGATTTTCAACTTCACTCTGAAATTCTTTGAACTTTTCAAACGTTTCAGACTTATGTTTCATTAAGTAGATATACCCATATCTGCTTAAGTCATCTGTGAAGGTGAGAAAATAACGATATCCGCCACGAGCCTCAATATTCATCGGACCACATACATCTCAGATGTATGATTTCCAACAAATCTGTTGCTCTCTCCATAGTACCGGAGAACGGGGTTCTAGTCATCTTGCCCATGAGGCACGGTTCGCAAGTGCCAAGTGATTCATAATCAAGTGACTCCAAAAGTCCATCAGTATGGAGTTTCTTCATGCGCTTTACACCGATATGACCTAAACGGCAGTGCCACAAATAAGTTGCACTATCATTATCAACTCTGCATCTTTTGGTTTCAACATTATGAATATGTGTATCACTACTATCGAGATTCATAAAAAATAGACCACTCCTCAAGGGTGCATGACCATAAAAGATATTACTCATATAAATAGAACAACCATTATTCTCTGATTTAAATGAATAACCGTCTCGCATCAAACAAGATCCAGATATAATGTTCATGCTCAATGCAGGCACCAAATAACAATTATTTAGGTCTAAAACTAATCCCGAAGGTAGATGTAGAGGTAGCGTGCCGACCGCGATCACATCGACTTTGGAACCATTTCCCACGCGCATCGTCACCTCGTCCTTTGCGGTGTTAAGCAATCCGTAGTCCTGTTTGAGTTGCAAATATTAGCAATGTAACCAAGATCAAATACCAGTGCTATGCGAGCTCTAGTAAGGTACACATCAATAACATGTATATCACATATACCTTTGTTCACCTTGCCATCCTTCTTATCCGCCAAATACTTGGGGCAGTTCCGCTTCCAAGGACGATCCGCTTGCGGTAGAAGCACTCAGTTTGTGGTTTAGGGCCGACTTGGGTTTCTTCTCTGAGCAGCAACTTGCTTGCTGTTCTTCTTGAATTCCCTTCTTTTTCCCTTTGCCTTTCTTCTTGAAACTAGTGGTCTTATTGACCATCAACACTTGATGCTCCTTCTTGATTTCTACCTCCATGACCTTTAGCATTGCGAAGAGCTCGGTATAGTCTTTACTAACCCTTGCATATTATAGTTCATCATGAAGCCTTTGTAGCTTGGTGGCGTGATTGGAGAATTACATCAATGACACAATCATCCGAAGATTAACTCCCAATTGTGTCAAGTGATTGTAGTACCTGGACATTACGAGTATATGCTCACTAATGTAACTATTCTCCTCCATCTTGCAGCTATAGAACTTATTGGAGACTTCATATCTCTCAATCCGGGCATTACATTTGAATATTAACTTCAACTCTGGAACATCTCATATGCTCCATGACGTTCAAAACGTCGTTGAAGTCCCGGTTCTAAGCCGTAAAGCATGGCACACTTGAACTATAGAGTAGTCATCGACTTTGCTCGCAGACGTTCACAACATCCGGCGTTGCTCAAAGAAGAAGTTCGCACCTAGCGGTGCATCCAGACGTAGCTCTTACGTGCAGCAATGAGGATGATCCTCAAATTACGGACCCGATCCGTGTAATTGCTACCATCATCTTTCAACTTTGCTTTCTCAAGGAACGCATTAAAATTCAACGGAACAACAAAGACGAGCCATCTATCTACAATCAAACATAAACAAGCAAGATACTATCGGTACTAAGTTCATGATAAATTTAAGTTCAATTAATCATATTACTTAAGAACTCCCACTTAGAAAAACATCTCTCTAGTCATCTAAGTGATCACGTGATCCAAATCAACTAAACCATAACCGATCATCACGTGAAATGGAGTAGTTTTCAATGGTGAACATCTTATGTTGATCATATCTACTATATGATTCACGCCGACCTTTCGGTCTCCGTGTTCCGAGGCCATATCTGCATATGCTAGGCTCGTCAAGTATAACCCGAGTATTCTGCGTGTGCAAAACTGGCTTGCACCTTGTAGATGGACGAGAGCTTATCACACCCGATCATCACGTGGTGTCTGGGCACGACGAACTTTGGCAACGGTGCATACTCGGGAAGAACACTTCTTGATAATTTAGTGAGAGATCATCTTATAATGCTACCGTCAATCAAAGCAAGATAAGATGCATAAAAGGATAAACATCACATGCAAATCAATATAAGTGATATGATATGGTCATCATCATCTTGTGCTTCATGATCTCCATCTTGCAGCACCACCATGATCACCATCGTCACCGGCGCGACACCTTGATCTCCATCGTAGCATCGTTGTCGTCTCGCCAAACTTATGCTACTACGACTATCTCTACCGCTTAGTGATAAAGTAAAGCATTACGTATGCGATTGCATTGCATACAATAAAGCGACAACCATATGGCTCCTGCCATTGCCGATAACTTCGGTTACAAAACATGATCATCTCATACAATAAAATATAGCATCACATCTTGACCATATCACATCACAACATGCCTGCAAAAACAAGTTAGGCGTCCTCTACTTTGTTGTTGCAAATTTTACGTGGCTGCTACGGGCTTAAGCAAGAACCGGTCTCACCTCGCATCAAAACCACAACGATATTTCGTCAAATAGACTCGTTTAACCTTCTCAAGGACCGGCGTAGCCACACTCGGTTCAACTAAAGTGAGAGAGACAGCACCCACCAGTCACCTTTAAGCAACGAGTGCTCGTGGCGGTGAAACCAGTCTCGCGTAAGCGTCTGGCGTAATGTCGGTCCAGGCGCTTCATCTCACAATACCGCTGAACCAAAGTATGACATGCTTTGGTAGGTAGTATGACTTGTATCGCCCACAACTCACTTGTGTTCTACTCGTGCAAAACATCAAACCATAGAAAAACCTAGGCTCGATACCCTTTGTTGGGGAACGTAGTAATTTCAAAAATTTTCCTACGCACACGCAAGATCATGGTGATGTATAGCAACGAGAGGGGAGTGTTATCCACATACCCTTGCGACCGAAGCGGAAGCGATCACAACGTAGAGGAAGTAGTCGACGTTCTCCTCGCGATCCGACCGATCCGGCGCCGTTACTCCGACGCCCCGAGTTCTTGACACACGTACAGCTCGATGGCGTCCCTCGTACTCGATCCAGCCGAGTGTCGAGGAGAATTTCGTCGACGACGGCGTGGTGGCGATCTTGATGTTTCACGGCGCGGGCTTCGCTTAAGCTTCGCGACAGTATAACCGAGGTGGAATATGGTGGAGGGGCACCGACACGGCTAAGGAACGATCTCAAGATCAACTTGTGTGTCCCAAGGTGCCCCCTGCCCCGTATATAAAGGAGCAAGGGGGGGGGCGGCGGCCAAGGGGTGGCGCCCAGGAGTCCTACTCCCTCCGGAGTAGGATTCCCCCAATCCTAGTTGGACTAGGATTCCCGGAGGGGGAAAGAGAGAGGGGGGGCCCTTCTCCCTAGTCCTAGTAGGACTAGGGAGGGGGAGGCGCTTGCCCACTAGGGCTGGCCCTTCTCCTTTCCACTAAGGCCCATAGAGGCCCATTTACCTCCGGGGTTCCAGTAACCTCCGGTACTCCGATAAATTCCGTTTTACCGGAACCATTCGAACTCCAAACATAGGCTTCCAATATATCAATCTTTATGTCTCGACCATTTGAGACTCCTCGTCATGTCCGTGATCACATCCGGACTCGAACTCCTTCGTACATCAAAATACATAAACTCATAATAACCATCATCGAAACCTTAAGCGTGCGGACCCTACGGTTCGAGAACAATGTAGACATGACCTAGAACTATTCACGGTCAATAACCAACAGCGGACCTGGATGCCCATATTGGTTCCTACATATTCTCGAAGATCTTTGTCGGTCGACCGCATAACAACATCGTTGTTCCTTTGTCATCGGTATGTTACTTGCCCGAGATTCGATCGTCGGTATCCAATACCTAGTTCAATCTCGTTACCGCAAGTCTCTTTACTCGTTCCGTAATACATCATCTCACAACTAACTCATTAGTTGTAGTGCTTGCAAGGCTTAAGTGATGTGCATTACCGAGAGGGCCTAGAGATACCTCTCCGACAATCGGAGTGACAAAACCTAATCTCAAATACGCCAACCCAACATTTGCCTTTGGAGACACCTGTAGTACTCCTTTATAATCACCCATTCGTTGTGACGTTTGGTAGCACCAAAGTGTTCCTCCGTAAACGGAGTTGCATAATCTCATAGTTATAGGAACATGTATATGTCATGGATAAAAGCAGTAGCAACATACTAAGCGATCGTGTGCTAAGCTAAGGGAATGGGTCATGTCAATCAGATCATTCTACTAATGATGTGACCTTGTTAATCAAATAACAACTCCTTGTTCATGGTCAGGAAACATAACCATCTTTGATTAACAAGCTAGTCTAGTAGAGGCATACTAGTGACATGTTATTTTGTCTATGCATTCACACATGTATCATGTTTCCGGTTAATACAATTCTAGCATGAATGATAAACATTTATCATGAAATAAGGAAATAAATAATAACTTTATTATTGCCTCTAGGGCATATTTCCTTCAGGATCGACAAAACCTTTTTGATTGTATCACATACAACCTTTCCTTATGAAAACTGGTAAGGAAACTCGTTTTTGACATCCATGTGCCAGATTTCATAAATGCAACTAGTGCTAACATGATTCCGACGGACTTAAGCATCGCTACGGATGAGAAAATCTCATCGTAGTCAACTCCTTGAACTTGTGAAAAACTCTTCGCCACAAGTCAAGCTTCATAGACGGTGACATTACCGTCCACGTCCGTCTTCTTCTTAAGGATCCACTTATCTCAATGGCTTGCCGAACATCGGGCAAGTCCACCAAAGTCCATGCTTTGTTGTGATAAATGGATCCTATCTCGGATTTCATGGCTTCTAACCATTTGTCGGAATTTGGGCCCACCATCGCTTCTCCATAGCTCGTAGGTTTATTGTTGTCTAGCAACATGACCTTCAAGACAGGATTACTGTACCACTCTAAAGTAGTACACATCCTTGTCTCCCTACGAGGTACGGTAGTGACTTGATCCAAAAACTTCATGATCACTATCATATGCTTCTACTTCAATTGGTGTAGGAGCCACAGGAACAACTTACTGTGCCCTGCTACATACTTGTTGAAGTGACGGTTCAATAACCTCATCAAGTCTCCACCATCCTCCCACTCAATTTTCAAGACAAACCTTTCCTTGAGAAAGGACCCGATTCAAGAAACAATCCCTATTGCTTTCGGATCTGAATTAGGAGGTATAACCAACTGTTTTGGGTGTCCTATGAAGATGCATTTTATCCGCTTTGGGTTCGAGCTTATCAACCTGAAAGTTTTTCACATAAGCGTCGCAGCCCCAAACTTTTAAGAAACGACAACTTAGGTTTCTCCAAACCATAGTTCAAACGGTGTCGTCTCAACGGAATTACGTGGTGCCCTATTTTAAAGTGAATGCGGTTGTCTCTAATGCCTAACCCATAAACGATAGTGGTAATTCGATAAGAGACATCATGGTATGCACCATATCCAATAGGGTGCAGTTATGATGTTCGGACACATCATCACACCGTGGTGTTCCAGGCGGTATTGGTTGTGAAACAATCTCCACAATGTCTTAATTGTGTGCCAAACTCGTAACTCAGATACTCATCTCTATGATCATATCATAGACATTTTATCCTCTTATCACAATGATCTTCAACTTCACTCTGAAATTACTTGAACCATTCAATAATTCAGACTTGTGTTTCATCAAGTAAATATACTCAACATCTACTCGAATCATCTGTGAAGTAAGAACATAACGATGTTCACTGCATGCCTCAGCACTCATTGGACTGCACACATCAAAATGTCTTACTTCCAACAAGTTGCTATCTTGTTCCATCTTACTGAAAACGAGGCTTCTCAGTCATCTTGCCCATGTGGTATGATTTGCATATCTCAAGTGATTCAAAATCAAGTGAGTCCAAACGATCCATCTGCATGGAGTTTCTTCATGCGTACATACCAATAGACATGGTTTGCATGTCTCAATCTTTTCAAAAACGAGTGAGTCCAAAGATCCATCAACATGGAGCTTCTTCATGCGTTTTATACCAATATGACTTACATGGCAGTGCCACAAGTAGGTGGTACTATCATTACTATCTTATATCTTTTGGCATGAAAATATGTATCACTACGATCGAGATTCAATAAACCATTCCTTTAGGTGCAAGACCATTGAACGTATTATTCAAATAAATAGAGTAACCATTATTCTCTTTAAATGAATAACCGTATTGCGATAGACATAATCCAATCATGTCTATGCTCAACGCAAACACCAAATGACAATTATTCAGGTTTAATACTAATCTTGATGATAGAGGGAGCGTGTGATGTTTGATCACATCAAATTTGGAAACACTTCCAACACATATCGTCAGCTCACCTTTAGCTAGTCTCCGTTTATTCCACAACCTTTTATTTCGAGTTACTAACACTTAGCAACCGAACCGTTATCTAATACCCTGGTGCTACTAGGAGTACTAGTAAAGTACACATTAACATAATGTATATCCAATATACTTCTATCGACCTTGCCACCCTTCTCATCTACCAAGTATCTAGGGTAATTCTGCTCCAATGGGCTGTTCCCTTATTACGTAGCACTTAGTCTCGGGTTTGGGTTCAACCTTGGGTTTCTTCACTGGAGCAGCAGCTGATTTGCCATTTCATGAAGTATCCCTTCTTGCCCTTGCCCTTCTTGAAACTAGTGGTTTCACCAACCATCAACAATTGATGCTCCTTCTTGATTTCTACTTTCGTGGTGTCAAACATCGTGAATACCTCAAGGATCATCATATCTATCCCTGATATGTTATAGTTCATCACGAAGCTCTAGCAGCTCGGTGTCAATGACTTTGGAGAAACATCACTATCTCATCTGGAAGATCAACTCCCACTCGATTCAAGTGATTGTTGCACTCAGACTATCTGAGAACAAGCTCAACGATTGAGCTTTTCTCCCTTAGTTTGCAGGCTAAGAAAATAGTCGGAGGTCTCATACCTCTTGACGTGGGCATGAGCCTGAAATCCCAATTTCAGCCCTCGAAACATCTCATATGTTCCGCGATGTTTCGAAAACGTCTTTGGTGCCTCAACTCTAAAACCGTTTATCTGAACTATCACGTAGTAATCAAAACGTGTATGTCTGATGTTAGCAACATCCACGAGCGGCGTTTGGGGTTCAAAGACACCGAGCGGTGCATTAAGGACATAAGCTTTCTATTGTCCGCATAATCGCTCTTGTCAACTTTCAACTATATTTTCTCTAGGAACATATCTAACCAAAGGAACTAAAGCGCGAGCTTACAACATAATTTGCAAAGATCTTTTGACTATGTTCGGGATAATTAAGTTCATCTTATGAACTCCCACTCGAATAGACATCCTCTAGTCATCTAAGTGATTACATGATCCGAGTCAACTAGGCCGTGTCCGATCATCACGTGAGACGGACTAGTCATCATCGGTGAACATCTTCATGTTGATCGTATCTACTATACGACTCATGCTCGACCTTTCGGTCTCTTGTGTTCGATGCCATGTCTGCGTACATGCTAGGCTCGTCAAGTCAACCTAAGTGTTTCGTGTGTAAATCTGGCTTACACCCGTTATATGTGAACGTAAGAATCTATCACACCCGATCATCACGTGGTGCTTCGAAACGACGAACTTTCGCAACGGTGCACAGTTAGGGGGAACACTTTCTTGAAATTTTAATGAGGGATCATCTTATTTACTACCGTCGTTCTAAGCAAATAAGATGGATAAACATGATAAGCATCACATGCAATCAAATAGTGAAATGATATGGCCAATATCATTTTGCTCCTTTTGATCTCCATCTTCGGGGCTCCATGATCATCATCGTCACCGGCATGACACCATGATCTCCATCATCATGATCTCCATCATCGTGTCTTCATGAAGTTGTCTCGCCAACTATTACTTCTACTACTATGGCTACCGGTTAGCAATAAAGTAAAGTAATTACATGGCGTTGTTAAATGACACGTAGGTCATACAATAAATTAAGACAACTCCTATGGCTCCTGCCGATTGTCATACTCATCGACATGCAAGTCGTGATTCCAATTACAAGAACATGATCAATCTCATACATCACATATCATTCATCACATTCTTCTTGGCCATATCACATCACATAGCATACCCTGCAAAAACAAGTTAGACGTCCTCTAATTGTTGTTTGCATGTTTTACGTGGCTGCTATGGGTTTCTAGCAAGAACGTTTCTTACCTACGCAAAAACCACAACGTGATATGTCAATTGCTATTTACCCTTCATAAGGACCCTTTTCATCGAATCTGTTCCGACTAAAGTGGGAGAGACTGGCACCCGCTAGCCACCTTATGCACCGAGTGCATGTCAGTCTGTGGAACCTGTCTCATGTAAGTGTACGTGTAAGGTCGGTCCAGGCCGCTTCATCCCACAATACCGTCGAAACAAGATTGGACTAGTAACGGTAAGCATATTGAACAAAATGAACGCCCACAACTACTTTGTGTTCTACTCGTGCAAAGAATCTACGCAATAGACCTAGCTCATGATGCCATTGTTGGGGAACGTAGCAGAAATTCAAAATTTTCCTACGTGTCACCAAGATCTATCTATGGAGAAACCAGCAACGATGGGAAGGAGAGTGCATCTACATACCCTTGTAGATCACTAAGCGGAAGCGTTCAAGAGAACGGGGTTGAAGGAGTCGTACTCGTCGTGATCCAAATCACCGGAGATCCTAGTGCCGAACGGACGGCACCTCCGCGTTCAACACACGTACAGCCTGGTGACGTATCCCACGCCTTGATCCAGCAAGGAGAGAGGGAGAGGTTGAGGAAGACTCCATCCAGCAGCAGCACAACGGCGTGGTGGTGGTGGAGGAGCGTGGCAATCATGCAGGGCTTCGCCAAGCATCGCGAGAGAGGAGGAGTACTTGGGAGAGGGGGAGGGCTGTCGTGGTTCTAAGTCTGACAGTAGAAGTAGGGGTAGGTTAAGGAGAGGCGGTGTCCTAGCTATGGAGCAGTTGTGGAGACAAAGGATGTACGAGTTCAGGCCCTTCTTGGAAGAAGTAACAGCCCTACGTCTCGGAGCCCTGAGGCGGTCGAGTGGATTATGAATATGAGTATTACAAGAATCGGAACCCCTCTATCTGTGGAGGGGGGTGGCTTATATAGAGTGCGCCAGGACCCCAGCCAGCCCACATTATGGAGGAATTAAAGTACATTAAGCTAGGGAGGTTACTGGTAACGCCCCTCATAAGGCGCTTTAACTATCATTAAGTCTATTCAATAGCAAACCGTTGCACTGCGGAGTGCCTTCTGATCTTCTGGTGGTCGAGTGAGTCTTCATGGTCGAGTGAGTCATCCATGGTCAAGTCATTCCAGTCTTAGTCGAGTGGATTCCTCTTTGGTCGACTGGAAGATGATCTCTTCTGCAAGTGTCCTTGGGTAGGACGTTTAGGTCAGGCCTATGACCCTACCCTAGGTACATGAATCCATCATTAGCCCCCGAATGGATTGAGGCTTGAGTGAAGGAGGAGTCGACGTTGTTTCCGACTGCTTTTGCATTCTGGCTACGTGTTGTCTCGGATCAAGATCTTCTTTGTTGATAACAAGAAACTTTCCTTCAGTCGACTTGATCCATTCTTGTTCTTTAGTCGAGTGACTTTCTTTGCTATACCTGAGTAACAGATCGCAGGAGATCTCGCACTTGACAGACTGATCCGTCGTCCGCGGATCTCGCGGGATACGAAATTTGGGGAAGCGCGCGAAACGGAACAGACTGCGGCGTTTGGATGGGACGTAACAGGAGCGCCTCGATTTTCGCGCCGCTTTCTCCGCCACGTATCGCGCAGTGCGGTTGCTCGGGATATGATTGGATTGCTTGGGTCCACCTGTCATCCACTCGGAAGGGATGCTATAAGAGTAAGTCCCGGAGGCTCATGCACAGTACCTTGTTCTTCCTCCCTCGTTCTCTCCGTCTCTGCTCTCCACCTCCGCTGCTGCTCCCTTGCCATCTCTCTCCTTGCGCATTCCGCCGGCGGCCATGGGCAAAGAGAAGACGACGATGTTGGAGCGCGCGAAGAAGGCGTCGGTGGCGGAGAAGGCGTCGGCGGCCGAGAAGGCGAAGGGGAGATCCACCGGTCGCGGTGGTTCTTCGTCGAGATCCAAGCTGCCGAAAGGCTGGGTCCAGGGAGACTGGATCCAGTCGACGATCAGGGAGAAGGATCTCCTCGACATGGCCGACGACGGATTGATTCCCCACGGCGCCGCGAGACTTCCCGCGAGTGGCAACCTCAACCGTAAGAGGGTGAGTGCGTCTTGTTACACACCCATGTCGACCGAGGTTTCTCGTTGCCGCCGAGTGTCTTCTTTCGAGGTTTTCTGAATTTCTTCGGAGCCCAGCTCCACCATTTTACTCCAAACTCCATCGCATACCTTGCCGCGTTTGTGTCTATGTGCGAAAACTTCTTGGGTTGTCGGCCGCACTGGGGTTTGTTCAAGTACATCTTCACATGTCGCTCTCAGACTGTGAAGAAGGCGAGCCCTGGAGATGAGAAGACCCAAGTAGTCCAGATGTGTGGTGGTTTAGGAGTCCAGTTGAGGAGCAAAAGCACCTTTCCAGCTATGCATTTTCCCGAGTCGGTCAGGTTGGCAATCGACCTGGTTCTATTGCGGAACGAGACGACGCTTGAGGCGATCGGTAGCCTCCCGAAATTTACCATGAGTCGAGTGAATAAACCCTCCTCCTCAAGGTTGTTCTGAAGAGGGGCTGAAGTGAAGATGCTGATGGACCGCGTGGTGCAGCTGGTCGGGGCGGAGGATGGCATGGACCTTCGGAGGTTTTTCTTGAGGCGAATCCAGCCCCTTCGCCCGAGTCACCGTATGTGGTTGTATTGCGGCACCGAAGACGAGACTCTCGCGCCCACCCGAGGCAGCCGACGATGCCGTAGTGGAAAGATGGATGGCTTCAATTCGGAAACAAGGACAATCCTCGCGATCCCGGAGGATTTCTCCGCTGATCGTGACAGCGTTCGGATAAGGTACACTTGTTCTGCTTTTACATTGTATGTCCATCGAGTGTGCTTCAGAATTTGGTCGATCAACTCGCTTTGATACTTCCGTGCTCTCACGAGCTATACTCGATGCCCAACGGCGCCCAGATTCCACCGAGGAGGGGGAAGCGATGGAGGTGAGAGCCAGGAGGAGTGGAATTCAGATGCTGCGCAGGAGACGCATTTACGACGATGGCGATATGACGAGGACGATGATGACGAGGACGAAGAGGAGGAAGTCGCACCATCGCGCTTGGAAAGGCGGTCAAAACTTGTGCACGATCCTTCGGTTGAACGCGGTAAGGAGTTACATTGCGTTCGGCGATCGACCAAACGCCCTCGGACTGCTTCTCCGGTGCCGACTGAGAAGGCGCCGAAGCAACCGAAAGTAGCTCCGCCGAGGACAACCAAGCCTCTGCCGAAAATGAAGGTGTCCATCCCCACCATCTCGTGGTAAGCATATTGCTTAAATCTTCTTGCTCTATACAGATCTTGTCTCTGGTTGATACTTGAATCGGTCGACTGATTCTTTGGATTTTCAGTGCTGCGACTTCTGAAACTTTAGCTAAGGCTGACGACTATGAGATGGAAGACGCCGCCACCTCAAATCTTGGTATTATATCCTTAATTCTTGTTCTTAGTCGACTGACTCAAGATTTCTGACTTTAACTCTTTTCTGAAGCTCCAGCTGATAACATCATCACTCTCCCTGATGACGATGATGAGGATGAGGAGCCACTGAGGGCTAGGAGGAGCAGGAAGGCATCTGCTGGCAGAGAAACCCAAGGTGCGACGGTGCCCGAGACCATCGTGACGGAAGGGGAGGGCGGCACTCGACATACTGTGACCTTCGCGGTGCCGCCCGACGGTGCTCGCCCACTTCGCCGAAAGTGCTGGACAACCTTCGATCTTCACCACGCACCACGTCCCGGAGGACCAAAGCGATGCTGCTAAGGAGGCGATCCGTCAAGCAGGGATCATGATGGAGCAGGTGAAGATCGCTCGGGATGCGAGCCAAGTAGCTTACGACGCCAGCTCTGCCCTTCAGAGCAATGTTCAGGTCAGTCGACCACCATCTGTTCTGTTAGGATATGCTATCGAAACTTTTCTTTCTGAAATTTATAGCAATAGCAGTCACCCACTAGGTGTGTCGATAAAAACTCCGTGTTAGCGGGGGCACGCTGAGTGCACCCGCCGGTGTAGTCCCCATATAAGGTCGATCACGGCAATGGTCTTAGGCTTCATGAGTAAATATTGATCATCACTCGAATGAAACGAATATGTTTCTGAGACTAGTGGGGGCACGCTGAGTGCACCCACTGGGTGTAGTCCCCGAGACTGTGATCGACTGTTGGCAGTTGATTACAGTCTGAAGAAGCTCGTCGATGGTCGACTTTTTTTTTTTTTTTTTGGTCGACCGTCACTGCCTTAGGCTTACTAAGAATGGAACTGGTCGATCGGGTCGACTCGCTTCTCCTTTATCGTCGGTGATCGGTCGATTATGTCTTGATAAGACCAAGGGGGGCACGCTGAGTGCACCCACTGGTGTAGTCCCCGAGACTACGGTTGAATGCTTGCATTCGATCGTAGTCTTAGAAACGCACAATTCTTCTTGATTCACTCGAAGTGGATTATCTCTATATTTTTGCAAATCGACTCTTCAGAGAAATCTTGTGATCTTGCGGCACGCTATATCGAATCGGAGGCGAAGCATATTCAGCTCGAGTTGGACTTGAAACTGGTGCAAGAGAATCTGACGAAGGCGAAGGAGGAAACCAAAGGTATGTTTGGTGAGATTTCGACGACTCTGTCCTCCCCCCACTTGCTTCAATTTTGACTTTGCTGCGATTGACAGGCAAGGTGAAGGAGGCTCAAAGGAAGAAGGAGCTTGAGCTATCTGAGAAGATCAAGCTTGCTGATGAAAAACTGGCCTCTGTTGCCAAGCTCGAACAGGAAAACGCCGACCTGAAGACTGCTCTGGCCGCTGCCGGCAAGGATGCTGAGCGAATGAAGGCTGACAAGAAGAACCTGACCGAGAAGATCCTCCAACTGGCTGGGAAGAAGAACGAGATGGAAAGCTTCTTGGGCGATCTTGCTAAGAAATTGTTTCTTAAGCTCGAAGGTAACCTTTTCCACTCGACCAATCCTCCCAACTGTTATATTTCCATTCAATCGCTTTTCCGACTCGGGTTTTGTCTTTGTAGAGTTCTCGCAACTTCGAAGAAGAAACCAGCCACCGAGACGAACCTTGACCTCGCAACTCCCGTGAACGGCGAAACTGCCATGAACATCTTCCGATCGAGTCCCGTTCTTTGCTGTTGTGGATTATCTCGCAAGACCAAGGTGGCTACGCCCCGACGACTCGACGCCCGCCCAATGAGACACTCCAAAATGACCTTGAGTCATTAATGGCTCGATCGAACGCCGTCCCCGACCGAGTGCAAGAGTGGAAGAAATCTTCGCTCGGTGTGGTGCGGACGCCGCCTCGTGGTCTGGCGTGAGTTCATTGCAAGGAAGCTCGAGAAGATAAGTGGCGGCTCTCCGAGTAGCCAATACCAAAAGCACGACTTCAGACCTTCATGGAGACTTTCATCGCTGCTGCCACGCTGGATTGCGGACGGGATTGATCTTGACGAAGTTCGTTGTTCCATCCAGCCTCCACGAGAGGGGTAAAAACTTTCCTTGACCTTAAATTTGCCTCGGTATGCCGAGTGGAGTTGTAACCGATAAAACCTTAACAGTGCTTAGTGCCCGAGCACTCTCGGTTATTTTAGGTATCGACCTAAATTTGGATTGATGTTTGATATGATTGCTCTTGGCTTGAATTGCTCTTTGCGTGTTAATAGCGAGATGCTGATTGCCGCCGACTTATTCCTTAGGGCGAGCACCTGGCTGCAGCTAAGCCCCGAGTGAGAGGTTTGCTCTTCACTCTGTAGGATTTCTTATACCTTAGACGAGCACCGGGCTGCAGTTAAGCCCCCGAGTGGGAGGTTTGCTCCTCACTGGTAGGATTTCTTATATCTTAGGCGCAGCACCGGGCTGCAGCTAAGCCCCGAGTGGGAGGTTTGCTCCTCACTTGGTAGGATTTCTTATATCTTAGGCTAGCACTGGCTGCAGCTTAAGCCCCCGAGTGGGAGGTTTGCTCCTCACTCGGTAGGATTTCTTATATCTTAGGCGCAGCACTGGCTGCAGCTAAGCCCCGAGTGGGAGGTTTGCTCCTCACTCGGTAGGATTTCTTATACCTTAGGCGCAGCACTGGTCTGCAGCTTAAGCCCCCGAGTGGGAGGTTTGCTCTCCACTCGGTAGGATTTCTGTTGTATTTGTGTCAAGTCGGAGAAGAGGGTCGCAATGACCTGCACTTCATCTTTCTTGCAATCACAAGATCATACTTATGGTGTAGCTCGAGGAGAGGGTCGCAATGACTGCGCCTGCTTTCCTTGCTAGTATACTTTATACTTAGGCGAGTCCTTGGACTGCAGCTAAGCCCCCGAGTGGAAGTCTGGCTTACCACTCGGTAGGATTTGTAAAAAACTTAGGCGAGCACTGAGCTGCAGCTAAGCCCCCGAGTGGAAGTCTGGCTTACCACTCGGTAGGATTTTTAATAACTTAGGCGAGCACTGGCTGCAGCTAAGCCCCCGAGTGGAAGTCTGGCTTACCACTCGGTAGGATTTTTTAATAACTTAGGCGAGCACTGGGCTGCAGCTAAGCCCCCGAGTGGAAGTTTGGCTTACCACTCGGTAGGATTTGTAAAAAACTTAGTCGGAACGGATTCGCGACTAAGCCACCCACTGGGGGAGGTGAAAATTTTACTCGACGAAAAATAAAGAGTGACAGAAATTATGAAGGAATTATGACACTATTACTTCAAAGCTCGTGAGCTACAGGAGTACTTTATTACAACTCTTCCGAGTGAAAAAAACCTTAAGTGTAAAACGGGCGGAGCAGGTCCGCATTCCAAGCTCGGGGCTCATCGATATCGTGTTCGACATTGTAAAGACGATATGCCCCATTGTGGAGAACCTTGTGACGATGAAGGACCTTCCCATGAGGGAGCGAAGTTTATGTTGCTTCGCTGATCCACCAAGGACCAGATCTCCTTCCCGAAGGCTCGACCTCTCACATTTCTCGCGATCAGCGGCGCAAGTCTTGCCGGTAAATGGTCGAGCGGATCGAGCCATTTCTTTCCTCTTCCAGAGGTCGATCAGATCCCGACGCGCTTGCTCAGCTTCTGCTTCATTATAAAGTTCAATTCGCGGAGCATTGTGAAGGAGATCACTCGGCAAAACTGCTTCTGCTCCATAGACCAGGAAAAAAGGAGTTCTCCCAGTCGACCGATTTGGCGGGTCCGCAAACCCCAAAGCACCAAGGAAGTTCGTCGACCCAAGCTCCAACGCATGCTTGAGATCTCGCATCAAACGGGCTTCGACCTTTGAGGATCAATCCATTGGCTCGTTCTGCCTGTCCATTCGACTGTGGATGGGCAACTGAAGCGTAGTCGACTCGTATGCCTTGGGAATTGCAGAAATCCTTGAATTCTTCCGAGTCAAAATTCACCCATTGTCCGTGATAATACCGTGCGGGACTCCATACCGAACGCCAACTTTCGACGAAGGAAACAGCGATCAAAGATCAAGTTTCTTGATTGGCTTAGCCTCAATCCACTTGGTGAACTTGTCGATCGCTACCAAGACATGCGTGAAGCCACTCCGACCCGCTCGCAAGGGACCGATCATGTCCAACCCCCATACCGCGAAAGGCCGACGAGCGGAATGGTCTTCAAGGTCGACGCAGCTTGTGTGACATATTGGAGTAGAACCGCATCCTTCGTGACTTGTCCACTATTTCTTTTGCCATCTCATTTGCTCTTGGCCAAGAAAATCCAGCTCGGTATGCTTTGGCTACAATGGTCCGAGAGGACGATGGTGACCACAGTCCCCGAGTGGATATCATTGAGAATGACTCGACCTTCTTCTCGGCGTTATGCATTTTGTCCGACTCGTTGGGCTTTCTATATAATCGCCCATTGATAACAAGAAGGCTTTGGATCGACGGACGATCCGTCGAGCCTCTTCCTCATCCTCTGGGAGTTCCTTTCTCGTAATATACGCAATGTATGGAATTGTCCAATCGGGAGGACCACTAAAACCTCCATGACCAAGTCGACCACCGCCGACCTCAACTTCGGCCGAGTCTGTGGCACTCTTGGGTTGTGGAGCTCCTCCGTAGGGATCTTCTTTGATCGACGGAGTGTGTATATGTTCCAAAACACGCCACTCGAATGGCTTCCCTCTTGACCCTATCTTCGCCAGATCATCTGCTGCCGATTTTTCAATGGGGATGTGATGGAGCTCCAACCCTCAAACTTCTTTTCCAGCTTCCTCATTCGCATTGCAAGATCCAAATATAGCCGGGCTTCTCACGCCCCACTCCTTCATCACTTGATTGACCACTAGATCTGAGTCGCCATAAACCATCAGCGACGGACGCCGAAAGGAGATGGCCATGCGCGCAATCCATATAAAAGGGCCTCGTACTCTCGCCTCATTGTTGAGGAATCAAAGTGAATCTGGAGCACATACTTAAGCTTATCTCCTCCTGGGGAAACCAGAACAACCCCAAAGACTGTAACCATTCAAAGATCTTGGAGCCGCAAAGAACATGGTCCAATGCTCCGAGTGAACTTCACCGGTTGTCTGTTGTTCAATCCACTCGCTAGGAAATCCGCTATAGCTCGACTTAATGGCTTTTTTGCCTCGAATTTGATATCAAGGGAAGAAGTTCAATCGCCCACTTCGCCACTCGACCGGTATGCCTTCGTTATGCAAGATCTTCGATAAAGGAGCGTCACGATTTAATCGTGATGTAATGATCGAGAAATAGTGAGCAACCTTCTTTGTGGTCATGTATATGCCATACACAAGCTTCGATAATGAGGGTATCTTCGCTGATGGAGTCAAAACTTCGGACAAATAATACACCAAGCGTTGAACTTTGAAGGCCTTTCCTTCCTCTTCCCGCCGACCGTAAGCACGTAATCCACAACTTGTCCGAAGGCTGCAATGTAAAGCAACAGAGGCTCTTTGCTGATTGGAGCAGCAAGCACCGCTGGGTGGAGAGCGAGCTTTTAGCTCGGCAAACGCTGCATCAGCTTCCGAGTCCACTCGAACTTGTCGCCTTTCTTCATCGGCCGGTAAAGAGGTAATGCCTTTTCACCGAGTCGTGAGATGAATCGACTTAAAGCGCCAAGCATCCAAGAAGCTTCGACGCCGTGCACTCAAGACGTATGCTTTCATTCGGAGAATGATGCCGATCTTCTCTGGTTAGCGCCGATTCCTCGCTCGAAACGAAAACCGAGTAATTTTCCACCAGGAACCCGAATGTGCACTTTGACGGATTGAGCTTGATATCGCATCTTCGGAGGTTGGCAAATGTTTCGCGAGGTCGGCGAGCAGGTCGGAACCTTTTCGCGACTTAACGACGATATCATCCATATACGCTTCCACATTCCGACCGATCCGAGTGAGAAGACACTTCAATCATTCGCATAAATGTGGCTCGGCATTCTTGAGGCGAATGGCATGGTGATATAGCGAAGCATCCGAATGGAGTGATGAAAGCTGTTTTATTTCGTCGGGTCCATATGACGGATCTGATGATACCCGGAATATGCATCTAGAAAAGACAACCTCTCACACCCGCGGTCGAGTCAACAATTTGATCAATGCGGGAGAGGAATGATCCTTCGGCAGGCCCGATTAATGTGCTTAAAATCAATGCACATGCGGAGGAGTTATCCTTCTTGGGGACCATAACAACATTAGCGAGCCACTCGGAGTGGTAAATCTCTGATAAATCCTGCTGTCAACAATCGAGCCACTTCTTCACCAATAGCTTTTCTTACTTCCGACGGCGGACCGCAAGATGCTCTTTGACTGGTTTCGCTGATTTGTCGACTGGAGGCGATGCTCAGCCAGCCTTCGAACACTCGCATGTCACCGGCTTCCATGCAAAAATGTCCCAGCCTCACGGAGGAACCGGATGAGCGCTTCTTCCTATTTCGAGTCGAGTGTCGTGGATATGTGGGTCGGAGCTGCATCGGGTCACCGGATGAATATGGACGGGCTTTGTCTCACCGATGACTTGAATGCGACTCTGGCTGGCCTCTTAGATCGTAGCAAATCACTGGATCTGCGTTTTGCATGTACTCGCCGAATTCGATCACGACACTTACTGAGTCGGCAATCTTTGAGCCCTTCCAAAGCACTCTTCGCTTTCTTCCGATCACCATGATGTGATCACCCCTTGGGCCCCGCATTTTCAGTTTGAGGTACACGTAGCATGGTCGAGCCATGAATCGTATGTAGGCGGGCCTCCCAAAATGGCATGGTATGCACTCTGAAAATCCACAACCTCAAAGGTCAACTTTTTTTGCGGAAGTGCTTTGAATCACCAAAACCACGCCCAGGGCAATTTGGCCGAGTGAATTGGCCTTCTTCCCTGGTATGACTCGCGGAAACTCATATTGTCGGCGCCAATCGACATCGGAATGCCCATCCCTTTCAAAGTATCCGCATATAACAAATTCAGCCCACTACCACCATCCATCAGCACTTTTGTCAGTCGAGTGCCTTCGACAACTGGATCGACCACTAACGCTTGCCGCCCAGGAGTGGCAATGTGAGTCGGGTGATCAGACTGGTCGAATGTGATGGGTGTCTGGGACCACTTCACATAACTTGGCTTAACTGGGGCAACCATATTCACCTCTCGATTGATGACTTTCACGACTTTGCTTTCCACATCCGCCAAGATCATCGTGAGGAGTTGACATGCGGTATTCCTCCTCACCGTCCTCTTTATCTCCGCCTTGTCCGCTCCTTCTCCTTGTCCTTAGACTGCTTGCCTCAAACCGCTGGATCGGGAGTCGACATCGACGAGTGGTGTGCTTCGGGTAAATAATGTTGCCTCTTCATCTTTCTTCGTGTGAATATGGCATGGCATATCCAACACGCCATTTCCTTCTTTATCTTTCACTTTCTTCGATTCCGTGATCCTTTGGGTTTCCCCTTGAACTTCCCTTGAGTAACGCCGTGGCCTCTCCAGAGCTGCCGGCTCGCTTTATGCTTCGCTCCATCGAATTGCCTCTTCTCCGATCGCTCGGCTTGTACTTGCCACTTCGAGTCGGTCTTCTTCGCCGCTGGCATATTTGCTAGCAATCTCCATCATTCTACTCAGGGTCATGTCTCCGGTTCGACCAACTTCGACTCAATTCTCTGCTTTTGACACCGCCCTGAAGGCGCAAACCGCCGATGGTCGACACATTTTCCACAATTGTGCAAGGTAATCCACCTCTGAATATACTCTCGAGAGAGTTTCATTGGTCTTCGCACACAAACTTGCAGCTCACAAACCAGCCGGTCGCTTGTAAGTCCCTTCAAAAGTCCCGATTTAACACTCGACAAATCCTCCCAAGTATATATACTGCCGTGAGGTAATTGACTCAGCCATGCTCGGCCGAACCTTCCAACATGAGGGGCAAATGTTTCATGGCCACCTCATCATTCCCACCACCAACTGAACAGCCACCGGTAATCTTCGAGCCAAGTTTCAGCTTAGATTCCCAGTGAACTTGCATACTCCTGCCGCTAATCTGAAATTGGGGGATCACTGCAGCTCGATAGCCTCGCTAAAACACTCCGGACCGCAGACATGCACTCGATCGCTGGTGGGTGCATCCTCTCGGCCCGCCGATGGGCTCTGCTCCGTCGACTAAGCCTTGAACGATAATGGATCGTGCATCAAAGCTCGTTCTCGGGTCGAACGGAATCTCCGCCTCTGATCAATCGTCAATTCGGCCATATTGCCGCCGAGGAGCGTCGACCTTCCCTCGAGGGGAAAGGGGCATTCGACGCCTGCTCATCTCGGTCGAACGATCTCCGAGCTGCTTCGCCGGTTGTCGCGCTTCTTCCCGCCGCTGGAGGCGATCTCGGGCTGTGGACGAGTCGACCGTGTTCGCAGCGACGGATCGATCAGGAATCTCGCTATGCTGACCGCGGACACGGCCGAAGTTCTCGTCACGCCGCCGGAGTAAATCTACGATTCGCCGCAAGCCTCTCCCACCGACCGACGGCTGGATGGACTCGCTATGCGAAGGTACCGCTAAATTCTGAATTGGTGTGCGGTATACCCGAGTCGGCGGGAAGAGCCGACGCCGATCGATTCGTGGAGTCGCTGCAAGACGCCGCCGAAAGTGCTCGTGAAGATTCTCCAGCGAGTCACGTTCAGCCACATTGGCCAAACGTGCTTCCTCCAAGGCACGAGCCTCGGGGTTTCTCCGGTGATGGGAGTATGTAGTGCATCCATGTTCCCGCGACGAAGATCTTCTCTGCAGAGAGTCGAGTGTCTCGGGCTGGTACTCCTCGTGTTCATGCATTGTGGTCACCTCCTCCGCGGCTCCACCGCCAGGCGAAACCGAGGATCGCGAGGCCGCCGACCATGAGAATCTCCGCCGGATCACTGCTATCACACTCGGATGCGCTTCTGACGGAGCCACGACAGTCGAACAGTAGTCAGAGGGATTCGCCGGGCTTGATAGTCGCGACTTTGGGCGGTGGCTGTCGGCGAGCCACCGCGTTTCACCCACCGCTGAAGCCTCGATCACCAGAGCGCTTATATACTGGGGGAGATCGGGCGGGCGATCAAAAGGAGTCGACCGATTCGAGTCGACGGTTGCCGCAGAAATGCCGCGAACACATGCGCAGAAGTGCCGCCTCATGGACGGGAGCGCCGACGCCAAGAGGGGCCTCCTGAGCCATGCGGAGTCGCCGGCGACAAAAAGTGAGAGCACCGAGACGGATCTCGTGCCCCCGCCAAAACTCCAAGTCATCATGATGAAGGTACTGGAAGTACCGCAACTCCTCCACAAATCGCTAAACACCGGCCCCAAGGTGGGCGCCAACCGTCGTGGTTCTAAGTCCGACAAGAGAAGTAGGGGTAGGTTAAGGAGAGGCGCGCCCTAGCTATGGAGCAGTTGTGGAGACAAAGGATGTACGAGTTCAGGCCCTTCTTGGAAGAAGTAACAGCCCCACGCCTCGGAGCCCCGAGGCGGTCGAGTGGATTATGAATATGAGTATTACAAGAATCGAACCCCTATCCGTGGAGGGGGGTGGCTTATATAGAGTGCCAGACCCCAGCCAGCCCACATTATGGAGGAATTAAAGTACATTAAGCTAGGAGGTTACTGTAACGCCTCATAAGGCGCTTTAACTATCATTAAGTCTATTCAATAGCAAACCGTTGCTTCATGGGAGTGCCTTCTCGATCTTCGGTGGTCGAGTGAGTCTTCATGGTCGAGTGAGTCATCCATGGTCGAGTCATTCCAGGTCTTAGTCGAGTGGATTCTCTTTGGTCGATCGAAGATGATCTCTTCTCGCAAGTGTCCTTGGGTAGGACGCTTAGGTCAGTGCCTATGACCCTACCCTAGGTACATGAATCCACTGAAGGGCTGCGCCTGAACTTGTGGCGCGGCTGCCTCCCACCCCCACATATATATAGGGAAAGGAGAGAGGGGCCACCCCTCAAATCCAATCTGAGGAGGGGGCAGCGCAAGGGGGGAGGAGTGCCTCCCAAGTCAAGTGGAGGCCCTCCCCTTAGGGTTTTCCTTCCCATGCGCATGGGCCTTGGGGGCTGGTGCCCTGGCCCATTAAGGCTAGGGCGCCTACAGCCCATGCTACTGCATTGGACGTAGGAACAATTTACGGACCTCCGAATCCTCCGTACCTTCTCGAAGCTTCTCGGCACAATACCAAAAACCCGAACTTTTTCCTAACCCGAACAACAACTTTCCATATATAAATCTTTACCTCCCGACCATTCCGAATCTCCTCGTGACGTCCGGGATCACATCCGGACTTCAACAACATTCGCAACCACATACAAACTTCCTTTATAACCCTAGCGCCATCGAACCTTATGTGTAGTTCGGGAACTATGCATATGACCGAGACGTTTCCCGTCAATAACCAACAGCGGATCCGATACCCATGTTGGCTCCCTACATGTTCCACGATGATCTCATCGGATGAACCACGATGTCAAGGACTCAATCGATCCCGTATACAATTCCTTTTGTCTAGCGGTATAGTACTTGCCCGAGATTCGATCGTCGGTACCGGATACCTTGTTCAATCTGCTACTGCAAGTCTCTTTACTCGCTCAAACACATCATCCCGTGATCAACCCCTTGGTCAAATTGTGCACATTATGATGATGTCCTACCGAGTGAGCCTGCAGATACCTCTCGCTTACCGGAATGACAAATCCTAGCCTCGATTCGTACCAACCCAACAGTACACTTCGAGATACCAGTAGTGCACCTTTATAGCCACCCGAGCCATTGCCAGACGCTTGGTACACCCAAAGCATTCCTACGGTATGCGGAGTTGCACAATCTCATGGTCTAAGGAAAAGATACTTGACATTAGAAAAGCTTTAGCATACGAACTACGCATCTTTGTGCTAGGCTTAGGATTGTCTTGTCCATCACATCATTCTCCTAATGATGTGATCCCACTATCAATGACATCCAATGTCCATGGTCGTGAAACCATAACCATCTATTGATCAACGAGCTAGTCAACTAGAGGCTTACTAGGACATGGTGTTGTCTATGTATCCACACATGTGTCCGAAGTTTCCTATCAATACAATTATAGCATGGATAATAAACGATTATCATGAACAAGGAAATATAATAATAACTAATTTATTATTGACTCTAGGGCATATTTCCAACACTACTCTACCTAGGGTTAAACCCCGCCATCACGGGCTCATCAATGCGTCAGGCCGCGACTCAACACCGCCTCGGCACGCTTTCTTGATGGTGCTACAGACGCCACACACATCGACACACACCGATTCCTCGCTTCCAAGTCTACCCGAAGCCTCCCGACTCGGGAATGCTCACGAGGTGAGCGTGGTCGTGCCTTCCACGCCTGCAGCCGCACCCCCGACCTCAAAGCCATGCCGGTGGTTGGTGCCTTATCATCCAGAGGGGCGAGGAAATGCGCATGGAGATGCCACCGACGTGGCTCCCCCGATGAAAAAATACACCGGAAGCACTTTTTTTCCTTTCTCGAACCCATTTGAGAGGCTATGCCTCTCATGGAAGCAAAATTGTGCCTTTTCGCGAAGAAATAAAAAGAAAACACATTATTTTTTCGCCGAGAGGCATTGCCGCAGAAGAGAAAACATTTTTTTTCAGTTTCGAGAGGCAAGAACTTGCCTCTCACGAAAGGGAAGAAAACACGCTTCCGCTTCAGAGAGGCATGGCTGCGTCTTCGCGGAAGGAAAAAAGAAAACACGCTTTTTTTCGCTTCCGAGGGCATGGTCGTGTCTCACTTGAAGAAAAACACGCCTTTTTTTTGTTTCGAGAGGCATGGCCGTGGCCTCACCAAGGAAAACATGAAAACATGTTTTTTTTGTTTCGAGGCATGGTCGTGTCTCTCACGGAAGGAAAAAGAAAAC